>OY754902.1:3684180-3689180 GCA_963576445.1 Lithosia quadra | reverse complement strand
GACACGTGTACGCGTGCGTGAACGTCTCTGATAATATTGTCGCATGATCTTCATGAACTTGTTATATTTAAACGGACCGTAACGTTTTGAAACGTCGCGGAACCGTCAAATGCGCACACAAACATGCGCAATGTGGCTTTTGTTATTTATACAGCCGGCCCTCAGACAGGAGTGGTCCTGGATGTGTCTCCACGGACCGCAATGTGCGTTCGAAATGTCGATGTTCAAATGTGTCCTGCAGTTCACACTATGACGCGCAGTTAACTGCGTTCTTCATCGACCCGCGAGCCAAGTGATCCACCGTCCAGGGTAATAGTTTTACATACATACCCATGGTGTTAATATGGATTAATGTGTTACATGAAAAAAAAAAAAAAAAAAATTTTAAAATAAAATACGCACGAGCATCACCCCACCGCTTTTTGTTTTGAAAGAAACAAAACAAAAAAAAAAAGAGGGACGCTCGCGCGCACAATAATATTTAACGAACGCGTTCAAATTCAACTCGTGGTGCGGATTTTTATACCAGTCTACGTTAGAATTATATAAAGAACGCGACGCGAGACGACAATATCGAACAATAATAATAATAATTCTCATTCAACATCGTCAGTCTCTGAAATGCGTGGTGTCTCCTCTCTCGATTGGATCGAGAGAGAATTTTGTGGATATTATTAATTGTGATACACACGTGATCGCGCGTTACACGTTAATGATCCTTCCGCAGGTTCCCCTACGGAAACCTTGTTACGACTTTTACTTCCTCTAAATGATCAAGTTTGGTCAACTTCCCAGCAACGCCGACGGCCGTGAAGCCACCGCGTGTCGGTCCGAAGACCTCACTAAATCATTCAATCGGTAGTAGCGACGGGCGGTGTGTACAAAGGGCAGGGACGTAATCAACGCGAGCTTATGACTCGCGCTTACTAGGAATTCCTCGTTTATGGGGGATAATTGCAAACCCCAATCCCCAGCACGAAGGAGTTTCAGCGGGTTGCCCGGGCCTCTAGGCCAGGGAGAACATGCTGATTCCTTCAGTGTAGCGCGCGTGCGGCCCAGGACATCTAAGGGCATCACAGACCTGTTATTGCTCAATCTCGTGCGGCTCGAAGCCGCCGGTCCCTCTAAGAAGAATTTTAATACGTCGCCAGTGAGTTGCGTGACGGAGCCACGCACACCTAGATGACGACGCCTATTTAGCAGGCTAGAGTCTCGTTCGTTACCGGAATTAACCAGACAAATCGCTCCACCAACTAAGAACGGCCATGCACCACCACCCACCGAATCAAGAAAGAGCTGTTAATCTGTCAATCCTTCCGGTGTCCGGGCCTGGTGAGATTTCCCGTGTTGAGTCAAATTAAGCCGCAGGCTCCACTCCTGGTGGTGCCCTTCCGTCAATTCCTTTAAGTTTCAGCTTTGCAACCATACTCCCCCCGGAGTCCAAAATCTTTGGTTTCCCGGAAGCTGCCCGCCGAGCCATTGTAGTAACGTCGGCGGATCGCTAGATGACATATTTACGGTTAGAACTAGGGCGGTATCTAATCGCCTTCGAACCTCTAACTTTCGTTCTTGATTGATGAAAACACCTTTGGCAAATGCTTTCGCTGATGTTCGTCTTGCGACGATCCAAGAATTTCACCTCTAACGTCGCAATACGAATGCCCCCAGTTATCCCTATTAATCATTACCTCGGAGTTCTGAAAACCAACAAAATAGAACCGAGATCATATTCTATTATTCCATGCACGAAATATTCAAGCAGCATTTTGAGCCCGCTTTGAGCACTCTAATTTGTTCAAAGTAAAATTGTCGGCCCACCTCGACACTCACCGAAGAGCACCGCGATAGGATTTTGATATTGAACCGTCGTATTACCGCCGGCTCACCGACGATATGCTCCGCAGACGTGTCAGTATCACCGCGGATGCGGTGCACCGACAGCGCGGCGCACAAATGCAACTACGAGCTTTTTAACCGCAACAATTTTAGTATACGCTATTGGAGCTGGAATTACCGCGGCTGCTGGCACCAGACTTGCCCTCCAATTGTTCCTCGTTAAAATATTTAAAGTGTACTCATTCCGATTACGAGGCCTCGTAAGAGTCCCGTATCGTTATTTTTCGTCACTACCTCCCCGTGCCGGGAGTGGGTAATTTGCGCGCCTGCTGCCTTCCTTGGATGTGGTAGCCGTTTCTCAGGCTCCCTCTCCGGAATCGAACCCTGATTCCCCGTTACCCGTGACAACCATGGTAGTCGCAGAAACTACCATCGAAAGTTGATAAGGCAGACATTTGAAAGATGCGTCGCCGGTACTGGACCATGCGATCGGCAAAAGTTATCCAGATTCATCAAAATTAACGACTTCGAACGCGAGGCCCTCCGTCGATTGGTTTTGATCTAATAAAAGCACTCATCCCATCACTGGTCAGAGTTCTAATTGCATGTATTAGCTCTAGAATTACCACAGTTATCCAAGTAACTGAGTAAGATCTAAGGAACCAAAACTGATATATTGAGCCATTCGCGGTATCGCCTTAATACGGCTTGCACTGAGACATGCATGGCTTAATCTTTGAGACAAGCATATAACTACTGGCAGGATCAACCAGGGAGCTTCTTTCGTAGAACGCGAATAACGCAAAGATTTGCACTATTCACACTACTCATACCCGTCAACGGCTAGGTCGACGGGCGAGCTCTCGTTTTGTGTGTATATATAATATTTAAAACGTTAATAAATAACGTCGAAAAAATATATATACATTTTTAGCTAAACGCGCTAACGTTTGAACGGTTATATCTCAAACGACGTCAAACGCACCGCACGATAGCATTTTAGAGTTAATACGTAAACATTTAAGTTTACATATAAATTCTCCAATATTGAACGTTCTAAATCGAGACGCGTCCACTTTGTGTATAATATAATTTGACACATACGATTTGTATGACACATTATCGATTCAGCCCGGAATCTATAGAGTCATCTCGCATTAAAATTTTGTAAATTGTATTTTTAGGATCGCTCGAACACCACGGACACGAACGTAAGTTACGATCCGTCGATCCACACAGTTCAATGGCATGTGTGAATCGTCGTCGATCGTGTGGTGATGAAATATATCGTAGATCCGTTAGCGACGATTGATTACGAGCATTTCGTGTAGGTCGGGCGTAGTAGTATAGATGGACACCACCACCATACACACCGTAGTAGTAGTATTATTATTATTGTGATTTATAATAAATTTTTATATATATATATTATCATTATATTTTTTTTTTGTTTTTGTCATTTTTTTTTAAACTCACTCGATATATAGATATTATTACATATAAATTATATATATTACATAAAAATATATATATCTTCCATATATAAAAATATAAAATATAAGAAAATAAGTACAATAAAAAAAAATGATAAAAGTATATAAAAATCAAAAATAATATATATATATATAAATAAATAATACAACACTACTTATAATAACTACTACTACTTTGTTACTACGACAAAACACTACACGAAAATACTACGTAATTACAATCGCGCGCCAACGTCTACGATGATACGATTCAACAACCACACCGGACATCGACGACGTTCACACAAAAACTAACAACACTTCTTCTTTTTTCATCGGACGCGAGATCGCGATCGTCGCGACACAAGACTGTACAAAAATCGAACCGTCGTTGTGTCTCGACGCACGCGCCTCGCACCACATATATGCGTCGTACAAAAATATATACCGTCGGGTTTGATTAATATCGTCGTCAATGCGTCGCGGCGTCGCATTTTATTATGTTGAGATGCATCCATCACCTACGCCTATTATCCCCCACCCCCTTCACCCCCTTTTTTTTTTTTTTTTTTTTTTTTTTGAGGGTGGAATTTTTTTCTGTCGATACGAAAGGGAATAAACGGGTGAAAAAAAAAAAATGTGTATGTATATATAGATATATATATATTTAAATATATATATAAAATATAAAATAAATACATAATAAATATAAAAATATATATATATATGTATAAAATTCGAGGTCGAACCGATTTGGCAATTTTTTTTTTTTCTTTTTTTTTTGTGAAATGATTAAATTCTGCCAATAAACTGCTCTATGAAAAAAAATATATTTTTCGTCGTGTTATTTACCTACCATGCGAGCATGAACTGCGAATAGGTTATAGGTTAACTATTGGTAAAAAATCTTGTCGTGCGATGTACCAGGTACCAGGCGAGTGTATCTATTTATAAAAATATTATATTTTAATAATTGGGGGTACTTACATTGAATATTTTTCGAAAAGATTACTTGTGGTGTGATGTACAATCGATACCGAAGCCCAAAAAGTGTAGTTTTTAGAATTTTTTTCAGTTTGTCTGAGTAACAGCTAGTTTAAATACAAAAGAGTGCCAATAGGTAGGTATGTAAGCTCTTTCGCTGTTGACATTTGTATTTACTTGTCAGTTTTGTCATTTAACCGTTGACTGATGAATTTAAAACGTCGATAACGGTTATCTATTTATAAAAATTGTATATTTTAATAATTGGGGGTACATTGAATATTTTTCGAAAAGATTACTTGTGGTGTGATGTACAATCGATACCGAAGCCCCAAAAAGTATAGTTTTTAGAATTTTTTTCAGTTTGTCTGAGTAACAGCTAGTTTAAATATAAAAGAGTGCCAATAGGTAGGTACGTAAGCTCTTTCGCTGTTGACATTTGTATTTACTTGTCAGTTTTGGCTCGCCGAGTTTGCTGCCGACGCCGATATGCTACCGCTGTACGAGAGACTGTACTCGATGATGGAGTACGTCTACCGCCAGCCTGAAGTGCGCTTGGGCCCGTTTCAAGGACAGCTATGTTTCAAGAGTCACCGCTCCTAATGATTATTCCTTGGAGGAGAGGTTGGAAATAATTAGCTCACTTACTTTCACTTAGTACAATATTTTATAATATAACACCGTCAGGCGGAGGTAGGTACTGCCACT
>OY754902.1:3666680-3676680 GCA_963576445.1 Lithosia quadra | reverse complement strand
TCATTACCTCGGAGTTCTGAAAACCAACAAAATAGAACCGAGATCATATTCTATTATTCCATGCACGAAATATTCAAGCAGCATTTTGAGCCCGCTTTGAGCACTCTAATTTGTTCAAAGTAAAATTGTCGGCCCACCTCGACACTCACCGAAGAGCACCGCGATAGGATTTTGATATTGAACCGTCGTATTACCGCCGGCTCACCGACGATATGCTCCGCAGACGTGTCAGTATCACCGCGGATGCGGTGCACCGACAGCGCGGCGCACAAATGCAACTACGAGCTTTTTAACCGCAACAATTTTAGTATACGCTATTGGAGCTGGAATTACCGCGGCTGCTGGCACCAGACTTGCCCTCCAATTGTTCCTCGTTAAAATATTTAAAGTGTACTCATTCCGATTACGAGGCCTCGTAAGAGTCCCGTATCGTTATTTTTCGTCACTACCTCCCCGTGCCGGGAGTGGGTAATTTGCGCGCCTGCTGCCTTCCTTGGATGTGGTAGCCGTTTCTCAGGCTCCCTCTCCGGAATCGAACCCTGATTCCCCGTTACCCGTGACAACCATGGTAGTCGCAGAAACTACCATCGAAAGTTGATAAGGCAGACATTTGAAAGATGCGTCGCCGGTACTGGACCATGCGATCGGCAAAAGTTATCCAGATTCATCAAAATTAACGACTTCGAACGCGAGGCCCTCCGTCGATTGGTTTTGATCTAATAAAAGCACTCATCCCATCACTGGTCAGAGTTCTAATTGCATGTATTAGCTCTAGAATTACCACAGTTATCCAAGTAACTGAGTAAGATCTAAGGAACCAAAACTGATATATTGAGCCATTCGCGGTATCGCCTTAATACGGCTTGCACTGAGACATGCATGGCTTAATCTTTGAGACAAGCATATAACTACTGGCAGGATCAACCAGGGAGCTTCTTTCGTAGAACGCGAATAACGCAAAGATTTGCACTATTCACACTACTCATACCCGTCAACGGCTAGGTCGACGGGCGAGCTCTCGTTTTGTGTGTATATATAATATTTAAAACGTTAATAAATAACGTCGAAAAAATATATATACATTTTTAGCTAAACGCGCTAACGTTTGAACGGTTATATCTCAAACGACGTCAAACGCACCGCACGATAGCATTTTAGAGTTAATACGTAAACATTTAAGTTTACATATAAATTCTCCAATATTGAACGTTCTAAATCGAGACGCGTCCACTTTGTGTATAATATAATTTGACACATACGATTTGTATGACACATTATCGATTCAGCCCGGAATCTATAGAGTCATCTCGCATTAAAATTTTGTAAATTGTATTTTTAGGATCGCTCGAACACCACGGACACGAACGTAAGTTACGATCCGTCGATCCACACAGTTCAATGGCATGTGTGAATCGTCGTCGATCGTGTGGTGATGAAATATATCGTAGATCCGTTAGCGACGATTGATTACGAGCATTTCGTGTAGGTCGGGCGTAGTAGTATAGATGGACACCACCACCATACACACCGTAGTAGTAGTATTATTATTATTGTGATTTATAATAAATTTTTATATATATATATTATCATTATATTTTTTTTTTGTTTTTGTCATTTTTTTTTAAACTCACTCGATATATAGATATTATTACATATAAATTATATATATTACATAAAAATATATATATCTTCCATATATAAAAATATAAAATATAAGAAAATAAGTACAATAAAAAAAAATGATAAAAGTATATAAAAATCAAAAATAATATATATATATATATAAATAAATAATACAACACTACTTATAATAACTACTACTACTTTGTTACTACGACAAAACACTACACGAAAATACTACGTAATTACAATCGCGCGCCAACGTCTACGATGATACGATTCAACAACCACACCGGACATCGACGACGTTCACACAAAAACTAACAACACTTCTTCTTTTTTCATCGGACGCGAGATCGCGATCGTCGCGACACAAGACTGTACAAAAATCGAACCGTCGTTGTGTCTCGACGCACGCGCCTCGCACCACATATATGCGTCGTACAAAAATATATACCGTCGGGTTTGATTAATATCGTCGTCAATGCGTCGCGGCGTCGCATTTTATTATGTTGAGATGCATCCATCACCTACGCCTATTATCCCCCACCCCCTTCACCCCCTTTTTTTTTTTTTTTTTTTTTTTTTTTGAGGGTGGAATTTTTTTCTGTCGATACGAAAGGGAATAAACGGGTGAAAAAAAAAAAATGTGTATGTATATATAGATATATATATATTTAAATATATATATAAAATATAAAATAAATACATAATAAATATAAAAATATATATATATATGTATAAAATTCGAGGTCGAACCGATTTGGCAATTTTTTTTTTTTCTTTTTTTTTTGTGAAATGATTAAATTCTGCCAATAAACTGCTCTATGAAAAAAAATATATTTTTCGTCGTGTTATTTACCTACCATGCGAGCATGAACTGCGAATAGGTTATAGGTTAACTATTGGTAAAAAATCTTGTCGTGCGATGTACCAGGTACCAGGCGAGTGTATCTATTTATAAAAATATTATATTTTAATAATTGGGGGTACTTACATTGAATATTTTTCGAAAAGATTACTTGTGGTGTGATGTACAATCGATACCGAAGCCCAAAAAGTGTAGTTTTTAGAATTTTTTTCAGTTTGTCTGAGTAACAGCTAGTTTAAATACAAAAGAGTGCCAATAGGTAGGTATGTAAGCTCTTTCGCTGTTGACATTTGTATTTACTTGTCAGTTTTGTCATTTAACCGTTGACTGATGAATTTAAAACGTCGATAACGGTTATCTATTTATAAAAATTGTATATTTTAATAATTGGGGGTACATTGAATATTTTTCGAAAAGATTACTTGTGGTGTGATGTACAATCGATACCGAAGCCCCAAAAAGTATAGTTTTTAGAATTTTTTTCAGTTTGTCTGAGTAACAGCTAGTTTAAATATAAAAGAGTGCCAATAGGTAGGTACGTAAGCTCTTTCGCTGTTGACATTTGTATTTACTTGTCAGTTTTGGCTCGCCGAGTTTGCTGCCGACGCCGATATGCTACCGCTGTACGAGAGACTGTACTCGATGATGGAGTACGTCTACCGCCAGCCTGAAGTGCGCTTGGGCCCGTTTCAAGGACAGCTATGTTTCAAGAGTCACCGCTCCTAATGATTATTCCTTGGAGGAGAGGTTGGAAATAATTAGCTCACTTACTTTCACTTAGTACAATATTTTATAATATAACACCGTCAGGCGGAGGTAGGTACTGCCACTGCTGCAGTCGGACTGCTCAATTCGGACGGGAGTTACCACCATGTCAGTCGTGTACTACCTCCATAAAACCTACTAATCTAATTACCAATCAGGGCAGTGCACACTCCCTACTAATTATTAATTTAATTCACAGTGACCTACACATTTACACAATAATTGTTTTGTGAAACTCATGCCCTAAATGTGTGTCGTGGTCATGATAAATCCATTTAAGTATAATAAATACCCAATATCATAAATATTTTCATTTGGATTGTGTAACATGAAAATAGCGGGAATCTGGTCACTGTTTTTTTAACATTTAACCTAACCTGACCCTTGAAAAGTTTTCAACCATAATTACAATATTAATATAGCCAAATCGGTCCAGCCGTTCACGCGTGATGCCGTGACCAAGGGAAATATGGATTCATTTTTATTACATACCTACTACTACTGAATGTGCACTCGCATATTATAACCACAAAAAACCACTTTCGAGACATAGACAATAGCTCAAAGATTATAAATAACCACTACCCACATATGAATGGCTTATCAAGAAAAATAAATTATAGACAACCTATAAAAAGACATTTACACTTTTGTTAACCTGTAGGTAGGTACAATACACAAATTAATGTATAAAACAAACAAATATAACAGTACCTGAAATTTCGAGACATTTTACAAAAAAATAAATTTCTGAACGCACACAATGTATGAATAGTTGTTACAGTATTTGACAGGATTGGACAACAAATGTTTCACATGAAATAAACAAATCAACGTTTATTGAAATGATTAAGTACCTATTCATTACACATAATATCGGGTCTTCATTGTTTTTAAGATTTATTATGCTATTCGGGGCGGAGACAAATCCAACGAATCAATAACCATGAATATTGTTGGTTCAGCAGATCTCGAGTTACAAACCCGTCTTTGTTTTATTTATAAGTATATTAAGATTTATTAATAGCTACATTCAAGAAAAAAAATGTTATTGACACAACCAACTAACTACCTACTAAATGTGTGAATTAATAAAAAAAAAAAAATCTCGTGCAATCTACCAGGCGAATCACTGATAGATCTGCTGAGCTATTATTATTCATAAGTTATTATAATTTATCACAGCGCGGTTCGTGTATTAAATATCTAATCGTGTCGTTAGAACAAGTTCGTTCGTCCCTCCGACACTCGGGTTCGTGTATTAAAAAGGGGTTCGTTCGTGTATTAAATCGAATCGAAAATTACACCACCCCACATGTACATATGTGTGTACCTAATTTATATATTATTATTTTTCTACATAATCCAATTTCAACTCTACGTTTGTACATGTACCAACACACCCCAACTACAACGCGATCCGTTATGTTCGTGAAATATCATATTATACGCATAGTGAGTGAAAGATACGAGCGTAGCAATGACGCACGTATATTTCATCATCGTCCTCGGACGAATCACCTGGCGTAGGGCTGAGTCTCAACAGATCGCAGCACGACGCTGCTCTACCGAGCACAACACCCCGCCAGGAACGGAAGTCGTCTACAGACTATTCCGAGCCCCGACATCGAACTGAGGTAGATTCGGACCTTCGGAGCCGTGATGCACGCGTTAAACGGACAGCATCGATCTCCGCGATCCAAATGGGCTTCGACGTCGCACCTCACGAAGTGAAGCGCGACTAGTAAAGTCACATTGTTTAGAGCCTCCCGACTCTCGGGGCTCCACAGTGAGCATATCCTTGCCGGATTCGGCTAGGCTGGCTTCGGCCTTAGAGGCGTTCAGGCATAATCCCGCGGATGGTAGCTTCGCACCACCGGCCGCTCGGCCGAGTGCATGAACCAAATGTCCGAAACTGCGGTTCCTCTCGTACTGAGCAGTATTACTATCGCAACGACAAGCCATCAGTAGGGTAAAACTAACCTGTCTCACGACGGTCTAAACCCAGCTCACGTTCCCTTTTGATGGGTGAACAATCCAACGCTTGGCGAATTTTGCTTCGCAATGATAGGAAGAGCCGACATCGAAGGATCAAAAAGCAACGTCGCTATGAACGCTTGGCTGCCACAAGCCAGTTATCCCTGTGGTAACTTTTCTGGCACCTCTTGCTAAAAACTCTTTATACTAAAGGATCGATAGGCCGTGCTTTCGCAGTCCCTATGCGTACTGAACATCTGGATCAAGCCAGCTTTTGCCCTTTTGCTCCACGCGAGGTTTCTGTCCTCGCTGAGCTGGCCTTAGGACACCTGCGTTATTCTTTGACAGATGTACCGCCCCAGTCAAACTACCCGCCTGGCAGTGTCCTCGAACCGGATCACGCGGGAGTTGTACGGCGACGAGCGTTGCCGCCACGTCGCCACTCTGCACGCTTGGAACGAAACACCGTGCGCCCGCCGATATTATCGACCGCGCACCGCTTCCGCCCAACCGAGTAAGTAATGAAACAATGAAAGTAGTGGTTTTTCAGCGACGATCGCGCGAACGATCTCCCACTTATGCTACACCTCTCATGTCTCCTTACAATGCCAGACTAGAGTCAAGCTCAACAGGGTCTTCTTTCCCCGCTGATTCTCCCAAGCCCGTTCCCTTGGCTGTGGTTTCGCTAGATAGTAGATAGGGACAAATCCCACCATCCACCCATGGTCCCTCCAGCCATCCTGGCTATATGGACCGAATCGCGGGAGGTGCGCACCGTACTTGCGTTGCTCTTTCCGGTGCGCACTTGCTTGACTCCCTACAAATATTCTATTCCTGTCCCGAGCCCTCTCCCCTTTCTTTCTTCTTTCAGTAGATAGGGACAATCCCTCCAACCTCCCATGGTCATTCCTGCCTCACGGCGTACTGACCGAATCGCGGGAGAGCGCCCGTTGCGGTCTGCGTATAGCCTTCTCCGCGGGTGCTTTCTTGACTCCCTACAAGTTCTTTATCCGTCCCCAGCCTGATTCTCCCCCAATGGGGCTGGCTTTCTACTAGATGTTATCCCCCCTTATGGGGCTGACGGTACAGTAATAGTACTACGCGTCCTGCGGGCCGTGGGTATACTTACGAACATTATTCAAATTCACGCCGAATGGCGTGCCAAGCATGCGCGAATGTGCGTAACGCCACGAAGGCATCCCTACTGCTTACTAAGCCTTCGTGCCAAACGGGTCCCTCTACCTTACGCTCAAGGCAGTGTACTGAGTCCAATAGAGCATTCCTGTCTTCGGCATATAACCTGCAGTCCCAAAGTGCGTGATCTCGGCTTTCCTCGTCCGCCTCCCCACATGGGCACGAAGCAGTGTCGTTCAGTTTTAGCCTGTGAAGGCGCTGCCTGAAGCATCCGTGACCTGTGAGGATTTGCGAGGTAATAAAATCGGGCTCGACCCACTTATATTTCAGCCTCACGACAACATCCGGGAAGAAACTATACAAGTCCCGTCCGTCGAGGCTGGACTCCCATCGTTCCTGCCAAAGGGAGACGGCTCCCCGCCTCACCGACTCTTTAAGCTGCTTACGCTCCCTTGCGGCCAGCTGGTGTCCCTCCTCCGCAACTCGCCCCGCACGAAAGACCTCCAGGTCGGCAGGTAGAACTCCCGCAAGCACTGGAAGTGCCGCGGTACTACACGATCTGTAGGCCTTCGTGAGCAAAATTAAAGCGGGCCTCTGGGTTCTCAATAAATTACGTCTGACCACGAAGCTGGACGAGCGTCGATACCATACGGCCGCAGCGTAGGTAACCGTGGCAACATAGGTCCCTGAATACAGGACTCTAAGTGCAGGGAACTTGATACCCCATCTCGTGGCTGATACACGCGAAACCTTGCCGAAGCAATTTGCTGCTTTTTCACCAATAAAACATGCATGCGGACCGTAGGACCTTGCCCCGTCCAGAGTTACACCGAGCACCCTAGCCTGTGACACATGCGCGATCGAGGCGCCGTCCAACCGGATGGTAGGCGGCCTTTTAAAATGTCCCTTGTAGGTAAGCGCCAAGGACTTACCGGGTGAGAACCCCAGTCGGTTCCTGGCGCCCCACCCGGATATGGTCCTCAGCGTGGTGTCAGCATGCCGTTCAATTTCCGCACGGGACGTCGCCTCGATGACGATTGTCACATCATCGGCATATGCAATCAAATGTACTCCTTCGGGCAATGGCACAAGTAGGAGGTCATTGAGGAGGAGGTTCCAGAGTGTCGGGCCAAGAACAGATCCCTGTGGACACCCCATGGTGTTCGATTTCCACGAGGATTTCGTGCCTGTGATAAATCCAACACGACGGTTGGTAAAGTAACTTACTATGATCTTATACAGGTTCGGTGGTGATCCACCCTGCTTAAGTTTAAGAAGAATCATGGGCCACCATGCATTGTCGAACGCACCAGAGATGTCCAGAAAGATAAGCTGTACATAAGGAGCTACTGACCTGTCGACAAGCGAGTTCAAATGGCTGAGGGCCGTAACCGTCGATCGTCCGCGAGTGAATCCGTGCTGAGACTCCGATATGTTTCTGTACAGGCAGGGGGCGCAAGCAACTATGACGCGTTCCAAAATCTTACCTAAAATAGGCAGCAATGTGATAGGTCTGTATGCCTTGGGGTCGCTGAGAGGTTTACCATTTCCCTTTGGCAGGACGATGAGCCGGCCAGTCTTCCAATTGTCGGGAAAAACGCCTTCCTCAATACACTTACCATACATAAGCAACATTTCAGATGATGTCGCCTTCCAAGCCCACTTAATTATGACCGAAGTGAGGCCATCCATACCCGGCGCCGTTTTGGGAAGGGAACGGACTATACGTTCAACTGTTTCCCTTTCAGGGGCAGGCATCTCCTTACCAGAGGGTGCGATTGCAGCTGCAACACGCACTTCCCGATGGTAAGTTGTATCCGCGCCGGGTATATCATCCGGGTAGAGTGACACTAACAATTGTTCCATGGTGGCCCCCGTCGACGCTGTGTACCCTTCCACCAGTTGAATGCCGTAGAGGACATTTGGTGGGGGCTTTGCACGGCCACTGGCCTCCCTGTATGCCAGACCCCAGGGGTCGTCATTACCCGATTCAGCCAGTTTACGGAAAAACTCCACCTCGGCTGTCTTCATGGCCGCCTTGTACTCGCCCCGAAGAGCTCGCAGAGTTGCGTGGTTCGAATCCTGGGAAGGACACCTGTCTCGTTTGGACCGCTGCCATGATCGTCGGGCCTGGCATACTTTACGGCGACACTCGTCCAGGGCTGGAGACCACCATTCGTACTTCCCACTGCTATTCTTGGCCCGTTTCCCCAGGTATTCCCTAGCGGTGTGGAGGAGGGTATCAGTGTATCGCCTACTGTACTCAGAGGCAGACAGACCAGGGTGCAGTTTCCCCATTCTAGCATGTAAAGCTGAACAAAAGGAAGTCCAATCGACCCCCCGCACCCGAAACTGTTCGAGGGTTACCTCAGGCATGTTACTCGCCACCCCCACACCGTCATCACACAGGTTAAAGGTAATCAGCTGATGATCTGCCAGACTGTCGCCCTCATGCACAGTCCACTCGCACACATTAACGCCTCTAGTTGAGAGCGTCAAATCAATATTTGACCTACCCGTCGGCCCGTTGAATGTAGGATGCTGGCCTGGGGCGTTGTGCAACAGCAGGTCCCTAGACAGGATAAATCCCTCCATTTGGTTCCTTCTGTGCTCAACATCCGGTCCCCTTCCTGTGTATTGGTGCCAATCACAGTACCACATAGGTGAGTGGGCATTACTGTCCACGCCGATTAGTACAGGACCCCTAGGGAGTCTTTGTAGGACATTTTCTAAGTGCGCTATGTGGATACTGATATTGTCCTTGTATTGAAAATACGCTGAGACCACATACATGACTACATTCCCGTGTGCGAGGTGGATCACACAACAGTGCTCGTTACTCAGATGTTCGAGTAGCGTTATCGCAATGGATTGATTTAAAATTACGAACCCTGCCTTTGGGCTGCGTCCACACTGAAGTACCTTAGTACAGTTTTGGTATTGTTCCTGTACTAGGACCAGGTCTAAATGGTGTAGTGGACCAACTCTTGCTACCAGTTCAGTGGTGGACGCCTCAGAACCCTGTAAGTTCAGCTGACCAACCCTAACACTGCTTCGTGATCTATCCATATTGGATCATGTTAGCAGCCTGCGCCTCTGCATGTTGGCGGGCTGGACAATTTGGTGAAGCAGTGGTATGACCACTAGCTTCCTTGCGCTTGAAGCGCTTGCAGGTAGCACAGCATGTGCTCTGGGACTTGCACTCTTTGCTGTTGTGCCCGTTATCGCCACACTTGCCGCACGTCATCTCTTTGGCCCGGCAGTACTTCTCGGGGTGCCCGTACTGCTGGCACTTGGTGCAGCAAGTTGACCTTATATGGTCGGTTACTTCGGCCTCATCCCAGCCAACGTAAACACGGCCAAGCTCAACGAGCTTGTCACGGGCGGCACTGGTGCATTCGAGCACCACCAAAAATTTTGAGCCAAGCTGCTTCTTGACGGCAAACTTACACTCCTCGCGGAATCGGTCAACCGGCCACCTGGGATCATCCGCAATGTTGACCCGGTGCAGCTCGCCGATCAATTCGTCAGGCGCGTGGTCAACACGTAGGTAGCGCAAGGCCACCCTGGGAAGTCGGGCCTTAGGCTCCGCAATCCTCAACCCTGGGGGGACGGCTTTCTTTAGCTTAGTGG
>OY754902.1:3656680-3661680 GCA_963576445.1 Lithosia quadra | reverse complement strand
TTACATACATACCCATGGTGTTAATATGGATTAATGTGTTACATGAAAAAAAAAAAAAAAAAAATTTTAAAAAAAAATACGCACGAGCATCACCCCACCGCTTTTTGTTTTGAAAGAAACAAAACAAAAAAAAAAAGAGGGACGCTCGCGCGCACAATAATATTTAACGAACGCGTTCAAATTCAACTCGTGGTGCGGATTTTTATACCAGTCTACGTTAGAATTATATAAAGAACGCGACGCGAGACGACAATATCGAACAATAATAATAATAATTCTCATTCAACATCGTCAGTCTCTGAAATGCGTGGTGTCTCCTCTCTCGATTGGATCGAGAGAGAATTTTGTGGATATTATTAATTGTGATACACACGTGATCGCGCGTTACACGTTAATGATCCTTCCGCAGGTTCCCCTACGGAAACCTTGTTACGACTTTTACTTCCTCTAAATGATCAAGTTTGGTCAACTTCCCAGCAACGCCGACGGCCGTGAAGCCACCGCGTGTCGGTCCGAAGACCTCACTAAATCATTCAATCGGTAGTAGCGACGGGCGGTGTGTACAAAGGGCAGGGACGTAATCAACGCGAGCTTATGACTCGCGCTTACTAGGAATTCCTCGTTTATGGGGGATAATTGCAAACCCCAATCCCCAGCACGAAGGAGTTTCAGCGGGTTGCCCGGGCCTCTAGGCCAGGGAGAACATGCTGATTCCTTCAGTGTAGCGCGCGTGCGGCCCAGGACATCTAAGGGCATCACAGACCTGTTATTGCTCAATCTCGTGCGGCTCGAAGCCGCCGGTCCCTCTAAGAAGAATTTTAATACGTCGCCAGTGAGTTGCGTGACGGAGCCACGCACACCTAGATGACGACGCCTATTTAGCAGGCTAGAGTCTCGTTCGTTACCGGAATTAACCAGACAAATCGCTCCACCAACTAAGAACGGCCATGCACCACCACCCACCGAATCAAGAAAGAGCTGTTAATCTGTCAATCCTTCCGGTGTCCGGGCCTGGTGAGATTTCCCGTGTTGAGTCAAATTAAGCCGCAGGCTCCACTCCTGGTGGTGCCCTTCCGTCAATTCCTTTAAGTTTCAGCTTTGCAACCATACTCCCCCCGGAGTCCAAAATCTTTGGTTTCCCGGAAGCTGCCCGCCGAGCCATTGTAGTAACGTCGGCGGATCGCTAGATGACATATTTACGGTTAGAACTAGGGCGGTATCTAATCGCCTTCGAACCTCTAACTTTCGTTCTTGATTGATGAAAACACCTTTGGCAAATGCTTTCGCTGATGTTCGTCTTGCGACGATCCAAGAATTTCACCTCTAACGTCGCAATACGAATGCCCCCAGTTATCCCTATTAATCATTACCTCGGAGTTCTGAAAACCAACAAAATAGAACCGAGATCATATTCTATTATTCCATGCACGAAATATTCAAGCAGCATTTTGAGCCCGCTTTGAGCACTCTAATTTGTTCAAAGTAAAATTGTCGGCCCACCTCGACACTCACCGAAGAGCACCGCGATAGGATTTTGATATTGAACCGTCGTATTACCGCCGGCTCACCGACGATATGCTCCGCAGACGTGTCAGTATCACCGCGGATGCGGTGCACCGACAGCGCGGCGCACAAATGCAACTACGAGCTTTTTAACCGCAACAATTTTAGTATACGCTATTGGAGCTGGAATTACCGCGGCTGCTGGCACCAGACTTGCCCTCCAATTGTTCCTCGTTAAAATATTTAAAGTGTACTCATTCCGATTACGAGGCCTCGTAAGAGTCCCGTATCGTTATTTTTCGTCACTACCTCCCCGTGCCGGGAGTGGGTAATTTGCGCGCCTGCTGCCTTCCTTGGATGTGGTAGCCGTTTCTCAGGCTCCCTCTCCGGAATCGAACCCTGATTCCCCGTTACCCGTGACAACCATGGTAGTCGCAGAAACTACCATCGAAAGTTGATAAGGCAGACATTTGAAAGATGCGTCGCCGGTACTGGACCATGCGATCGGCAAAAGTTATCCAGATTCATCAAAATTAACGACTTCGAACGCGAGGCCCTCCGTCGATTGGTTTTGATCTAATAAAAGCACTCATCCCATCACTGGTCAGAGTTCTAATTGCATGTATTAGCTCTAGAATTACCACAGTTATCCAAGTAACTGAGTAAGATCTAAGGAACCAAAACTGATATATTGAGCCATTCGCGGTATCGCCTTAATACGGCTTGCACTGAGACATGCATGGCTTAATCTTTGAGACAAGCATATAACTACTGGCAGGATCAACCAGGGAGCTTCTTTCGTAGAACGCGAATAACGCAAAGATTTGCACTATTCACACTACTCATACCCGTCAACGGCTAGGTCGACGGGCGAGCTCTCGTTTTGTGTGTATATATAATATTTAAAACGTTAATAAATAACGTCGAAAAAATATATATACATTTTTAGCTAAACGCGCTAACGTTTGAACGGTTATATCTCAAACGACGTCAAACGCACCGCACGATAGCATTTTAGAGTTAATACGTAAACATTTAAGTTTACATATAAATTCTCCAATATTGAACGTTCTAAATCGAGACGCGTCCACTTTGTGTATAATATAATTTGACACATACGATTTGTATGACACATTATCGATTCAGCCCGGAATCTATAGAGTCATCTCGCATTAAAATTTTGTAAATTGTATTTTTAGGATCGCTCGAACACCACGGACACGAACGTAAGTTACGATCCGTCGATCCACACAGTTCAATGGCATGTGTGAATCGTCGTCGATCGTGTGGTGATGAAATATATCGTAGATCCGTTAGCGACGATTGATTACGAGCATTTCGTGTAGGTCGGGCGTAGTAGTATAGATGGACACCACCACCATACACACCGTAGTAGTAGTATTATTATTATTGTGATTTATAATAAATTTTTATATATATATATTATCATTATATTTTTTTTTTGTTTTTGTCATTTTTTTTTAAACTCACTCGATATATAGATATTATTACATATAAATTATATATATTACATAAAAATATATATATCTTCCATATATAAAAATATAAAATATAAGAAAATAAGTACAATAAAAAAAAATGATAAAAGTATATAAAAATCAAAAATAATATATATATATATATAAATAAATAATACAACACTACTTATAATAACTACTACTACTTTGTTACTACGACAAAACACTACACGAAAATACTACGTAATTACAATCGCGCGCCAACGTCTACGATGATACGATTCAACAACCACACCGGACATCGACGACGTTCACACAAAAACTAACAACACTTCTTCTTTTTTCATCGGACGCGAGATCGCGATCGTCGCGACACAAGACTGTACAAAAATCGAACCGTCGTTGTGTCTCGACGCACGCGCCTCGCACCACATATATGCGTCGTACAAAAATATATACCGTCGGGTTTGATTAATATCGTCGTCAATGCGTCGCGGCGTCGCATTTTATTATGTTGAGATGCATCCATCACCTACGCCTATTATCCCCCACCCCCTTCACCCCCTTTTTTTTTTTTTTTTTTTTTTTTTGAGGGTGGAATTTTTTTCTGTCGATACGAAAGGGAATAAACGGGTGAAAAAAAAAAAATGTGTATGTATATATAGATATATATATATTTAAATATATATATAAAATATAAAATAAATATATAATAAATATAAAAATATATATATATATATGTATAAAATTCGAGGTCGAACCGATTTGGCAATTTTTTTTTTTTCTTTTTTTTTTGTGAAATGATTAAATTCTGCCAATAAACTGCTCTATGAAAAAAAATATATTTTTCGTCGTGTTATTTACCTACCATGCGAGCATGAACTGCGAATAGGTTATAGGTTAACTATTGGTAAAAAATCTTGTCGTGCGATGTACCAGGTACCAGGCGAGTGTATCTATTTATAAAAATATTATATTTTAATAATTGGGGGTACTTACATTGAATATTTTTCGAAAAGATTACTTGTGGTGTGATGTACAATCGATACCGAAGCCCAAAAAGTGTAGTTTTTAGAATTTTTTTCAGTTTGTCTGAGTAACAGCTAGTTTAAATACAAAAGAGTGCCAATAGGTAGGTATGTAAGCTCTTTCGCTGTTGACATTTGTATTTACTTGTCAGTTTTGTCATTTAACCGTTGACTGATGAATTTAAAACGTCGATAACGGTTATCTATTTATAAAAATTGTATATTTTAATAATTGGGGGTACATTGAATATTTTTCGAAAAGATTACTTGTGGTGTGATGTACAATCGATACCGAAGCCCCAAAAAGTATAGTTTTTAGAATTTTTTTCAGTTTGTCTGAGTAACAGCTAGTTTAAATATAAAAGAGTGCCAATAGGTAGGTACGTAAGCTCTTTCGCTGTTGACATTTGTATTTACTTGTCAGTTTTGGCTCGCCGAGTTTGCTGCCGACGCCGATATGCTACCGCTGTACGAGAGACTGTACTCGATGATGGAGTACGTCTACCGCCAGCCTGAAGTGCGCTTGGGCCCGTTTCAAGGACAGCTATGTTTCAAGAGTCACCGCTCCTAATGATTATTCCTTGGAGGAGAGGTTGGAAATAATTAGCTCACTTACTTTCACTTAGTACAATATTTTATAATATAACACCGTCAGGCGGAGGTAGGTACTGCCACTGCTGCAGTCGGACTGCTCAATTCGGACGGGAGTTACCACCATGTCAGTCGTGTACTACCTCCATAAAACCTACTAATCTAATTACCAATCAGGGCAGTGCACACTCCCTACTAATTATTAATTTAATTCACAGTGACCTACACATTTACACAATAATTGTTTTGTGAAACTCATGCCCTAAATGTGTGTCGTGGTCATGATAAATCCATTTAAGTATAATAAATACCCAATATCATAAATATTTTCATTTGGATTGTGTAACATGAAAATAGCGGGAATCTGGTCACTGTTTTTTTAACATTTAACCTAACCTGA
>OY754902.1:3642500-3650000 GCA_963576445.1 Lithosia quadra | reverse complement strand
TCTAAGGGCATCACAGACCTGTTATTGCTCAATCTCGTGCGGCTCGAAGCCGCCGGTCCCTCTAAGAAGAATTTTAATACGTCGCCAGTGAGTTGCGTGACGGAGCCACGCACACCTAGATGACGACGCCTATTTAGCAGGCTAGAGTCTCGTTCGTTACCGGAATTAACCAGACAAATCGCTCCACCAACTAAGAACGGCCATGCACCACCACCCACCGAATCAAGAAAGAGCTGTTAATCTGTCAATCCTTCCGGTGTCCGGGCCTGGTGAGATTTCCCGTGTTGAGTCAAATTAAGCCGCAGGCTCCACTCCTGGTGGTGCCCTTCCGTCAATTCCTTTAAGTTTCAGCTTTGCAACCATACTCCCCCCGGAGTCCAAAATCTTTGGTTTCCCGGAAGCTGCCCGCCGAGCCATTGTAGTAACGTCGGCGGATCGCTAGATGACATATTTACGGTTAGAACTAGGGCGGTATCTAATCGCCTTCGAACCTCTAACTTTCGTTCTTGATTGATGAAAACACCTTTGGCAAATGCTTTCGCTGATGTTCGTCTTGCGACGATCCAAGAATTTCACCTCTAACGTCGCAATACGAATGCCCCCAGTTATCCCTATTAATCATTACCTCGGAGTTCTGAAAACCAACAAAATAGAACCGAGATCATATTCTATTATTCCATGCACGAAATATTCAAGCAGCATTTTGAGCCCGCTTTGAGCACTCTAATTTGTTCAAAGTAAAATTGTCGGCCCACCTCGACACTCACCGAAGAGCACCGCGATAGGATTTTGATATTGAACCGTCGTATTACCGCCGGCTCACCGACGATATGCTCCGCAGACGTGTCAGTATCACCGCGGATGCGGTGCACCGACAGCGCGGCGCACAAATGCAACTACGAGCTTTTTAACCGCAACAATTTTAGTATACGCTATTGGAGCTGGAATTACCGCGGCTGCTGGCACCAGACTTGCCCTCCAATTGTTCCTCGTTAAAATATTTAAAGTGTACTCATTCCGATTACGAGGCCTCGTAAGAGTCCCGTATCGTTATTTTTCGTCACTACCTCCCCGTGCCGGGAGTGGGTAATTTGCGCGCCTGCTGCCTTCCTTGGATGTGGTAGCCGTTTCTCAGGCTCCCTCTCCGGAATCGAACCCTGATTCCCCGTTACCCGTGACAACCATGGTAGTCGCAGAAACTACCATCGAAAGTTGATAAGGCAGACATTTGAAAGATGCGTCGCCGGTACTGGACCATGCGATCGGCAAAAGTTATCCAGATTCATCAAAATTAACGACTTCGAACGCGAGGCCCTCCGTCGATTGGTTTTGATCTAATAAAAGCACTCATCCCATCACTGGTCAGAGTTCTAATTGCATGTATTAGCTCTAGAATTACCACAGTTATCCAAGTAACTGAGTAAGATCTAAGGAACCAAAACTGATATATTGAGCCATTCGCGGTATCGCCTTAATACGGCTTGCACTGAGACATGCATGGCTTAATCTTTGAGACAAGCATATAACTACTGGCAGGATCAACCAGGGAGCTTCTTTCGTAGAACGCGAATAACGCAAAGATTTGCACTATTCACACTACTCATACCCGTCAACGGCTAGGTCGACGGGCGAGCTCTCGTTTTGTGTGTATATATATATTTAAAACGTTAATAAATAACGTCGAAAAAATATATATACATTTTTAGCTAAACGCGCTAACGTTTGAACGGTTATATCTCAAACGACGTCAAACGCACCGCACGATAGCATTTTAGAGTTAATACGTAAACATTTAAGTTTACATATAAATTCTCCAATATTGAACGTTCTAAATCGAGACGCGTCCACTTTGTGTATAATATAATTTGACACATACGATTTGTATGACACATTATCGATTCAGCCCGGAATCTATAGAGTCATCTCGCATTAAAATTTTGTAAATTGTATTTTTAGGATCGCTCGAACACCACGGACACGAACGTAAGTTACGATCCGTCGATCCACACAGTTCAATGGCATGTGTGAATCGTCGTCGATCGTGTGGTGATGAAATATATCGTAGATCCGTTAGCGACGATTGATTACGAGCATTTCGTGTAGGTCGGGCGTAGTAGTATAGATGGACACCACCACCATACACACCGTAGTAGTAGTATTATTATTATTGTGATTTATAATAAATTTTTATATATATATATTATCATTATATTTTTTTTCTGTTTTTGTCATTTTTTTTTTAAACTCACTCGATATATAGATATTATTACATATAAATTATATATATTACATTATATATCTCCTATATATAAAAATATAAAATATAAGAAATAAGTACAATAAAAAAAAATGATAAAAGTATATAAAAATCAAAAATAATATATATATATAAATAAATAATACAACACTACTATAATAACTACTACTACTACTTTGTTACTACGACAAAACACTACACGAAAATACTACGTAATTACAATCGCGCGCCAACGTCTACGATGATACGATTCAACAACCACACCGGACATCGACGACGTTCACACAAAAACTAACAACAACTTCTTCTTTTTTCATCGGACGCGAGATCGCGATCGTCGCGACACAAGACTGTACAAAAATCGAACCGTCGTTGTGTCTCGACGCACGCGCCTCGCACCACATATATGCGTCGTACAAAAATATATACCGTCGGGTTTGATTAATATCGTCGTCAATGCGTCGCGGCGTCGCATTTTATTATGTTGAGATGCATCCATCACCTACGCCTATTATCACCCACCCCCTTCACCCCCTTTTTTTTTTTTTTTTTTTTTTTTTTTTTTGAGGGTGGAATTTTTTTCTGTCGATACGAAAGGGAATAAACGGGTGAAAAAAAAAAAAAAGGTGTATGGATATATAGATATAAAATATATATATATAAAATATAAAATAAATATATAATAAATATAAAAATATATATATGTATAAAATTCGAGGTCGAACCGATTTGGCAATTTTTTTTTTTTCTTTTTTTTTTGTGAAATGATTAAATTCTGCCAATAAACTGCTCTATGAAAAAAAATATATTTTTCGTCGTGTTATTTACCTACCATGCGAGCATAAACTGCGAATAGGTTATAGGTTAACTATTGGTAAAAAATCTTGTCGTGCGATGTACCAGGTACCAGGCGAGTGTATCTATTTATAAAAATATTATATTTTAATAATTGGGGGTACTTACATTGAATATTTTTCGAAAAGATTACCTGTGGTGTGATGTACAATCGATACCGAAGCCCAAAAAGTGTAATTTTTAGAATTTTTTTCAGTTTGTCTGAGTAACAGCTAGTTTAAATACAAAAGAGTGCCAATAGGTAGGTATGTAAGCTCTTTCGCTGTTGACATTTGTATTTACTTGTCAGTTTTGTCATTTAACCGTTGACTGATGAATTTATAACGTCGATAACGGTTATCTATTTATAAAAATTGTATATTTTAATAATTGGGGGTACATTGAATATTTTTCGAAAAGATTACTTGTGGTGTGATGTACAATCGATACCGAAGCCCCAAAAAGTATAGTTTTTAGAATTTTTTTCAGTTTGTCTGAGTAACAGCTAGTTTAAATATAAAAGAGTGCCAATAGGTAGGTACGTAAGCTCTTTCGCTGTTGACATTTGTATTTACTTGTCAGTTTTGGCTCGCCGAGTTCGCTGCCGACGCCGATATGCTACCGCTGTACGAGAGACTGTACTCGATGATGGAGTACGTCTACCGCCAGCCTGAAGTGCGCTTGGGCCCGTTTCAAGGACAGCTATGTTTCAAGAGTCACCGCTCCTAATGATTATTCCTTGGAGGAGAGGTTGGAAATAATTAGCTCACTTACTTTCACTTAGTACAATATTATAATATAACACCGTCAGGCGGAGGTAGGTACTGCCACTGCTGCAGTCGGACTGCTCAATTCGGACGGGAGTTACCACCATGTCAGTCGTGTACTACCTCCATAAAACCTACTAATCTAATTACCAATCAGGGCAGTGCACACTCCCTACTAATTATTAATTTAATTCACAGTGACCTACACATTTACACAATAATTGTTTTGTGAAACTCATGCCCTAAATGTGTGTCGTGGTCATGATAAATCCATTTAAGTATAATAAATACCCAATATCATAAATATTTTCATTTGGATTGTGTAACATGAAAATAGCGGGAATCTGGTCACTGTTTTTTTAACATTTAACCTAACCTGACCCTTGAAAAGTTTTCAACCATAATTACAATATTAATATAGCCAAATCGGTCCAGCCGTTCACGCGTGATGCCGTGACCAAGGGAAATATGGATTCATTTTTATTACATACCTACTACTACTGAATGTGCACTCGCATATTATAACCACAAAAAACCACTTTCGAGACATAGACAATAGCTCAAAGATTATAAATAACCACTACCCACATATGAATGGCTTATCAAGAAAAATTATAGACAACCTATAAAAAGACATTTACACTTTTGTTAACCTGTAGGTAGGTACAATACACAAATTAATGTATAAAACAAACAAATATAACAGTACCTGAAATTTCGAGACATTTTACAAAAAAATAAATTTCTGAACGCACACAATGTATGAATAGTTGTTACAGTATTTGACAGGATTGGACAACAAATGTTTCACATGAAATAAACAAATCAACGTTTATTGAAATGATTAAGTACCTATTCATTACACATAATATCGGGTCTTCATTGTTTTTAAGATTTATTATGCTATTCGGGGCGGAGACAAATCCAACGAATCAATAACCATGAATATTGTTGGTTCAGCAGATCTCGAGTTACAAACCCGTCTTTGTTTTATTTATAAGTATATTAAGATTTATTAATAGCTACATTCAAGAAAAAAAATGTTATTGACACAACCAACCAACTAACTACCTACTAAATGTGTGAATTAATAAAAAAAAAAAAATCTCGTGCAATCTACCAGGCGAATCACTGATAGATCTGCTGAGCTATTATTATTCATAAGTTATTATAATTTATCACAGCGCGGTTCGTGTATTAAATATCTAATCGTGTCGTTAGAACAAGTTCGTTCGTCCCTCCGACACTCGGGTTCGTGTATTAAAAAGGGGTTCGTTCGTGTATTAAATCGAATCGAAAATTACACCACCCCACATGTACATATGTGTGTACCTAATTTATATATTATTATTTTTCTACATAATCCAATTTCAACTCTACGTTTGTACATGT
This sequence comes from Lithosia quadra, assembly GCA_963576445.1. Taxonomy (NCBI): domain Eukaryota; kingdom Metazoa; phylum Arthropoda; class Insecta; order Lepidoptera; family Erebidae; genus Lithosia; species Lithosia quadra. The sequence continues at coordinate 3,644,750 of OY754902.1, read as the reverse complement.
ACCAACACACCCCAACTACAACGCGATCCGTTATGTTCGTGAAATATCATATTATACGCATAGTGAGTGAAAGATACGAGCGTAGCAATGACGCACGTATATTTCATCATCGTCCTCGGACGAATCACCTGGCGTAGGGCTGAGTCTCAACAGATCGCAGCACGACGCTGCTCTACCGAGCACAACACCCCGCCAGGAACGGAAGTCGTCTACAGACTATTCCGAGCCCCGACATCGAACTGAGGTAGATTCGGACCTTCGGAGCCGTGATGCACGCGTTAAACGGACAGCATCGATCTCCGCGATCCAAATGGGCTTCGACGTCGCACCTCACGAAGTGAAGCGCGACTAGTAAAGTCACATTGTTTAGAGCCTCCCGACTCTCGGGGCTCCACAGTGAGCATATCCTTGCCGGATTCGGCTAGGCTGGCTTCGGCCTTAGAGGCGTTCAGGCATAATCCCGCGGATGGTAGCTTCGCACCACCGGCCGCTCGGCCGAGTGCATGAACCAAATGTCCGAAACTGCGGTTCCTCTCGTACTGAGCAGTATTACTATCGCAACGACAAGCCATCAGTAGGGTAAAACTAACCTGTCTCACGACGGTCTAAACCCAGCTCACGTTCCCTTTTGATGGGTGAACAATCCAACGCTTGGCGAATTTTGCTTCGCAATGATAGGAAGAGCCGACATCGAAGGATCAAAAAGCAACGTCGCTATGAACGCTTGGCTGCCACAAGCCAGTTATCCCTGTGGTAACTTTTCTGGCACCTCTTGCTAAAAACTCTTTATACTAAAGGATCGATAGGCCGTGCTTTCGCAGTCCCTATGCGTACTGAACATCTGGATCAAGCCAGCTTTTGCCCTTTTGCTCCACGCGAGGTTTCTGTCCTCGCTGAGCTGGCCTTAGGACACCTGCGTTATTCTTTGACAGATGTACCGCCCCAGTCAAACTACCCGCCTGGCAGTGTCCTCGAACCGGATCACGCGGGAGTTGTACGGCGACGAGCGTTGCCGCCACGTCGCCACTCTGCACGCTTGGAACGAAACACCGTGCGCCCGCCGATATTATCGACCGCGCACCGCTTCCGCCCAACCGAGTAAGTAATGAAACAATGAAAGTAGTGGTTTTTCAGCGACGATCGCGCGAACGATCTCCCACTTATGCTACACCTCTCATGTCTCCTTACAATGCCAGACTAGAGTCAAGCTCAACAGGGTCTTCTTTCCCCGCTGATTCTCCCAAGCCCGTTCCCTTGGCTGTGGTTTCGCTAGATAGTAGATAGGGACAATCCCTCCAACCTCCCATGGTCATTCCTGCCTCACGGCGTACTGACCGAATCGCGGGAGAGCGCCCGTTGCGGTCTGCGTATAGCCTTCTCCGCGGGTGCTTTCTTGACTCCCTACAAGTTCTTTATCCGTCCCCAGCCTGATTCTCCCCCAATGGGGCTGGCTTTCTACTAGATGTTATCCCCCCTTATGGGGCTGACGGTACAGTAATAGTACTACGCGTCCTGCGGGCCGTGGGTATACTTACGAACATTATTCAAATTCACGCCGAATGGCGTGCCAAGCATGCGCGAATGTGCGTAACGCCACGAAGGCATCCCTACTGCTTACTAAGCCTTCGTGCCAAACGGGTCCCTCTACCTTACGCTCAAGGCAGTGTACTGAGTCCAATAGAGCATTCCTGTCTTCGGCATATAACCTGCAGTCCCAAAGTGCGTGATCTCGGCTTTCCTCGTCCGCCTCCCCACATGGGCACGAAGCAGTGTCGTTCAGTTTTAGCCTGTGAAGGCGCTGCCTGAAGCATCCGTGACCTGTGAGGATTTGCGAGGTAATAAAATCGGGCTCGACCCACTTATATTTCAGCCTCACGACAACATCCGGGAAGAAACTATACAAGTCCCGTCCGTCGAGGCTGGACTCCCATCGTTCCTGCCAAAGGGAGACGGCTTCCCGCCTCACCGACTCTTTAAGCTGCTTACGCTCCCTTGCGGCCAGCTGGTGTCCCTCCTCCGCAACTCGCCCCGCACGAAAGACCTCCAGGTCGGCAGGTAGAACTCCCGCAAGCACTGGAAGTGCCGCGGTACTACACGATCTGTAGGCCTTCGTGAGCAAAATTAAAGCGGGCCTCTGGGTTCTCAATAAATTACGTCTGACCACGAAGTTGGACGAGCGTCGATACCATACGGCCGCAGCGTAGGTAACCGTGGCAACATAGGTCCCTGAATACAGGACTCTAAGTGCAG
>OY754902.1:3632500-3637500 GCA_963576445.1 Lithosia quadra | reverse complement strand
TTTTGAAACGTCGCGGAACCGTCAAATGCGCACACAAACATGCGCAATGTGGCATTTGTTATTTATACAGCCGGCCCTCAGACAGGAGTGGTCCTGGATGTGTCTCCACGGACCGCAATGTGCGTTCGAAATGTCGATGTTCAAATGTGTCCTGCAGTTCACACTATGACGCGCAGTTAACTGCGTTCTTCATCGACCCGCGAGCCAAGTGATCCACCGTCCAGGGTAATAGTTTTACATACATACCCATGGTTTTAATATGGATTAATGTGTTACATGAAAAAAAAAAAAAAAAAAAATTTTTAAAAAAAATACGCACGAGCATCACCCCACCGCTTTTTGTTTTGAAAGAAACAAAACAAAAAAAAAAAAGAGGGACGCTCGCGCGCACAATAATATTTAACGAACGCGTTCAAATTCAACTCGTGGTGCGGATTTTTATACCAGTCTACGTTAGAATTATATAAAGAACGCGACGCGAGACGACAATATCGAACAATAATAATAATAATTCTCATTCAACATCGTCAGTCTCTGAAATGCGTGGTGTCTCCTCTCTCGATTGGATCGAGAGAGAATTTTGTGGATATTATTAATTGTGATACACACGTGATCGCGCGTTACACGTTATTGATCCTTCCGCAGGTTCCCCTACGGAAACCTTGTTACGACTTTTACTTCCTCTAAATGATCAAGTTTGGTCAACTTCCCAGCAACGCCGACGGCCGTGAAGCCACCGCGTGTCGGTCCGAAGACCTCACTAAATCATTCAATCGGTAGTAGCGACGGGCGGTGTGTACAAAGGGCAGGGACGTAATCAACGCGAGCTTATGACTCGCGCTTACTAGGAATTCCTCGTTTATGGGGGATAATTGCAAACCCCAATCCCCAGCACGAAGGAGTTTCAGCGGGTTGCCCGGGCCTCTAGGCCAGGGAGAACATGCTGATTCCTTCAGTGTAGCGCGCGTGCGGCCCAGGACATCTAAGGGCATCACAGACCTGTTATTGCTCAATCTCGTGCGGCTCGAAGCCGCCGGTCCCTCTAAGAAGAATTTTAATACGTCGCCAGTGAGTTGCGTGACGGAGCCACGCACACCTAGATGACGACGCCTATTTAGCAGGCTAGAGTCTCGTTCGTTACCGGAATTAACCAGACAAATCGCTCCACCAACTAAGAACGGCCATGCACCACCACCCACCGAATCAAGAAAGAGCTGTTAATCTGTCAATCCTTCCGGTGTCCGGGCCTGGTGAGATTTCCCGTGTTGAGTCAAATTAAGCCGCAGGCTCCACTCCTGGTGGTGCCCTTCCGTCAATTCCTTTAAGTTTCAGCTTTGCAACCATACTCCCCCCGGAGTCCAAAATCTTTGGTTTCCCGGAAGCTGCCCGCCGAGCCATTGTAGTAACGTCGGCGGATCGCTAGATGACATATTTACGGTTAGAACTAGGGCGGTATCTAATCGCCTTCGAACCTCTAACTTTCGTTCTTGATTGATGAAAACACCTTTGGCAAATGCTTTCGCTGATGTTCGTCTTGCGACGATCCAAGAATTTCACCTCTAACGTCGCAATACGAATGCCCCCAGTTATCCCTATTAATCATTACCTCGGAGTTCTGAAAACCAACAAAATAGAACCGAGATCATATTCTATTATTCCATGCACGAAATATTCAAGCAGCATTTTGAGCCCGCTTTGAGCACTCTAATTTGTTCAAAGTAAAATTGTCGGCCCACCTCGACACTCACCGAAGAGCACCGCGATAGGATTTTGATATTGAACCGTCGTATTACCGCCGGCTCACCGACGATATGCTCCGCAGACGTGTCAGTATCACCGCGGATGCGGTGCACCGACAGCGCGGCGCACAAATGCAACTACGAGCTTTTTAACCGCAACAATTTTAGTATACGCTATTGGAGCTGGAATTACCGCGGCTGCTGGCACCAGACTTGCCCTCCAATTGTTCCTCGTTAAAATATTTAAAGTGTACTCATTCCGATTACGAGGCCTCGTAAGAGTCCCGTATCGTTATTTTTCGTCACTACCTCCCCGTGCCGGGAGTGGGTAATTTGCGCGCCTGCTGCCTTCCTTGGATGTGGTAGCCGTTTCTCAGGCTCCCTCTCCGGAATCGAACCCTGATTCCCCGTTACCCGTGACAACCATGGTAGTCGCAGAAACTACCATCGAAAGTTGATAAGGCAGACATTTGAAAGATGCGTCGCCGGTACTGGACCATGCGATCGGCAAAAGTTATCCAGATTCATCAAAATTAACGACTTCGAACGCGAGGCCCTCCGTCGATTGGTTTTGATCTAATAAAAGCACTCATCCCATCACTGGTCAGAGTTCTAATTGCATGTATTAGCTCTAGAATTACCACAGTTATCCAAGTAACTGAGTAAGATCTAAGGAACCAAAACTGATATATTGAGCCATTCGCGGTATCGCCTTAATACGGCTTGCACTGAGACATGCATGGCTTAATCTTTGAGACAAGCATATAACTACTGGCAGGATCAACCAGGGAGCTTCTTTCGTAGAACGCGAATAACGCAAAGATTTGCACTATTCACACTACTCATACCCGTCAACGGCTAGGTCGACGGGCGAGCTCTCGTTTTGTGTGTATATATATATTTAAAACGTTAATAAATAACGTCGAAAAAATATATATACATTTTTAGCTAAACGCGCTAACGTTTGAACGGTTATATCTCAAACGACGTCAAACGCACCGCACGATAGCATTTTAGAGTTAATACGTAAACATTTAAGTTTACATATAAATTCTCCAATATTGAACGTTCTAAATCGAGACGCGTCCACTTTGTGTATAATATAATTTGACACATACGATTTGTATGACACATTATCGATTCAGCCCGGAATCTATAGAGTCATCTCGCATTAAAATTTTGTAAATTGTATTTTTAGGATCGCTCGAACACCACGGACACGAACGTAAGTTACGATCCGTCGATCCACACAGTTCAATGGCATGTGTGAATCGTCGTCGATCGTGTGGTGATGAAATATATCGTAGATCCGTTAGCGACGATTGATTACGAGCATTTCGTGTAGGTCGGGCGTAGTAGTATAGATGGACACCACCACCATACACACCGTAGTAGTAGTATTATTATTATTGTGATTTATAATAAATTTTTATATATATATATTATCATTATATTTTTTTTCTGTTTTTGTCATTTTTTTTTTAAACTCACTCGATATATAGATATTATTACATATAAATTATATATATTACATTATATATCTCCTATATATAAAAATATAAAATATAAGAAATAAGTACAATAAAAAAAAATGATAAAAGTATATAAAAATCAAAAATAATATATATATATAAATAAATAATACAACACTACTATAATAACTACTACTACTACTTTGTTACTACGACAAAACACTACACGAAAATACTACGTAATTACAATCGCGCGCCAACGTCTACGATGATACGATTCAACAACCACACCGGACATCGACGACGTTCACACAAAAACTAACAACAACTTCTTCTTTTTTCATCGGACGCGAGATCGCGATCGTCGCGACACAAGACTGTACAAAAATCGAACCGTCGTTGTGTCTCGACGCACGCGCCTCGCACCACATATATGCGTCGTACAAAAATATATACCGTCGGGTTTGATTAATATCGTCGTCAATGCGTCGCGGCGTCGCATTTTATTATGTTGAGATGCATCCATCACCTACGCCTATTATCACCCACCCCCTTCACCCCCTTTTTTTTTTTTTTTTTTTTTTTTTTTTTTTTGAGGGTGGAATTTTTTTCTGTCGATACGAAAGGGAATAAACGGGTGAAAAAAAAAAAAAAGGTGTATGGATATATAGATATAAAATATATATATATAAAATATAAAATAAATATATAATAAATATAAAAATATATATATGTATAAAATTCGAGGTCGAACCGATTTGGCAATTTTTTTTTTTTCTTTTTTTTTTGTGAAATTATTAAATTCTGCCAATAAACTGCTCTATGAAAAAAAATATATTTTTCGTCGTGTTATTTACCTACCATGCGAGCATAAACTGCGAATAGGTTATAGGTTAACTATTGGTAAAAAATCTTGTCGTGCGATGTACCAGGTACCAGGCGAGTGTATCTATTTATAAAAATATTATATTTTAATAATTGGGGGTACTTACATTGAATATTTTTCGAAAAGATTACCTGTGGTGTGATGTACAATCGATACCGAAGCCCAAAAAGTGTAATTTTTAGAATTTTTTTCAGTTTGTCTGAGTAACAGCTAGTTTAAATACAAAAGAGTGCCAATAGGTAGGTATGTAAGCTCTTTCGCTGTTGACATTTGTATTTACTTGTCAGTTTTGTCATTTAACCGTTGACTGATGAATTTATAACGTCGATAACGGTTATCTATTTATAAAAATTGTATATTTTAATAATTGGGGGTACATTGAATATTTTTCGAAAAGATTACTTGTGGTGTGATGTACAATCGATACCGAAGCCCCAAAAAGTATAGTTTTTAGAATTTTTTTCAGTTTGTCTGAGTAACAGCTAGTTTAAATATAAAAGAGTGCCAATAGGTAGGTACGTAAGCTCTTTCGCTGTTGACATTTGTATTTACTTGTCAGTTTTGGCTCGCCGAGTTCGCTGCCGACGCCGATATGCTACCGCTGTACGAGAGACTGTACTCGATGATGGAGTACGTCTACCGCCAGCCTGAAGTGCGCTTGGGCCCGTTTCAAGGACAGCTATGTTTCAAGAGTCACCGCTCCTAATGATTATTCCTTGGAGGAGAGGTTGGAAATAATTAGCTCACTTACTTTCACTTAGTACAATATTATAATATAACACCGTCAGGCGGAGGTAGGTACTGCCACTGCTGCAGTCGGACTGCTCAATTCGGACGGGAGTTACCACCATGTCAGTCGTGTACTACCTCCATAAAACCTACTAATCTAATTACCAATCAGGG
>OY754902.1:3615000-3625000 GCA_963576445.1 Lithosia quadra | reverse complement strand
CCCGCTTTGAGCACTCTAATTTGTTCAAAGTAAAATTGTCGGCCCACCTCGACACTCACCGAAGAGCACCGCGATAGGATTTTGATATTGAACCGTCGTATTACCGCCGGCTCACCGACGATATGCTCCGCAGACGTGTCAGTATCACCGCGGATGCGGTGCACCGACAGCGCGGCGCACAAATGCAACTACGAGCTTTTTAACCGCAACAATTTTAGTATACGCTATTGGAGCTGGAATTACCGCGGCTGCTGGCACCAGACTTGCCCTCCAATTGTTCCTCGTTAAAATATTTAAAGTGTACTCATTCCGATTACGAGGCCTCGTAAGAGTCCCGTATCGTTATTTTTCGTCACTACCTCCCCGTGCCGGGAGTGGGTAATTTGCGCGCCTGCTGCCTTCCTTGGATGTGGTAGCCGTTTCTCAGGCTCCCTCTCCGGAATCGAACCCTGATTCCCCGTTACCCGTGACAACCATGGTAGTCGCAGAAACTACCATCGAAAGTTGATAAGGCAGACATTTGAAAGATGCGTCGCCGGTACTGGACCATGCGATCGGCAAAAGTTATCCAGATTCATCAAAATTAACGACTTCGAACGCGAGGCCCTCCGTCGATTGGTTTTGATCTAATAAAAGCACTCATCCCATCACTGGTCAGAGTTCTAATTGCATGTATTAGCTCTAGAATTACCACAGTTATCCAAGTAACTGAGTAAGATCTAAGGAACCAAAACTGATATATTGAGCCATTCGCGGTATCGCCTTAATACGGCTTGCACTGAGACATGCATGGCTTAATCTTTGAGACAAGCATATAACTACTGGCAGGATCAACCAGGGAGCTTCTTTCGTAGAACGCGAATAACGCAAAGATTTGCACTATTCACACTACTCATACCCGTCAACGGCTAGGTCGACGGGCGAGCTCTCGTTTTGTGTGTATATATATATTTAAAACGTTAATAAATAACGTCGAAAAAATATATATACATTTTTAGCTAAACGCGCTAACGTTTGAACGGTTATATCTCAAACGACGTCAAACGCACCGCACGATAGCATTTTAGAGTTAATACGTAAACATTTAAGTTTACATATAAATTCTCCAATATTGAACGTTCTAAATCGAGACGCGTCCACTTTGTGTATAATATAATTTGACACATACGATTTGTATGACACATTATCGATTCAGCCCGGAATCTATAGAGTCATCTCGCATTAAAATTTTGTAAATTGTATTTTTAGGATCGCTCGAACACCACGGACACGAACGTAAGTTACGATCCGTCGATCCACACAGTTCAATGGCATGTGTGAATCGTCGTCGATCGTGTGGTGATGAAATATATCGTAGATCCGTTAGCGACGATTGATTACGAGCATTTCGTGTAGGTCGGGCGTAGTAGTATAGATGGACACCACCACCATACACACCGTAGTAGTAGTATTATTATTATTGTGATTTATAATAAATTTTTATATATATATATTATCATTATATTTTTTTTCTGTTTTTGTCATTTTTTTTTTAAACTCACTCGATATATAGATATTATTACATATAAATTATATATATTACATTATATATCTCCTATATATAAAAATATAAAATATAAGAAATAAGTACAATAAAAAAAAATGATAAAAGTATATAAAAATCAAAAATAATATATATATATAAATAAATAATACAACACTACTATAATAACTACTACTACTACTTTGTTACTACGACAAAACACTACACGAAAATACTACGTAATTACAATCGCGCGCCAACGTCTACGATGATACGATTCAACAACCACACCGGACATCGACGACGTTCACACAAAAACTAACAACAACTTCTTCTTTTTTCATCGGACGCGAGATCGCGATCGTCGCGACACAAGACTGTACAAAAATCGAACCGTCGTTGTGTCTCGACGCACGCGCCTCGCACCACATATATGCGTCGTACAAAAATATATACCGTCGGGTTTGATTAATATCGTCGTCAATGCGTCGCGGCGTCGCATTTTATTATGTTGAGATGCATCCATCACCTACGCCTATTTTTTTTTTTTTTTTTTTTTTTTTTTTGAGGGTGGAATTTTTTTCTGTCGATACGAAAGGGAATAAACGGGTGAAAAAAAAAAAAAAGGTGTATGGATATATAGATATAAAATATATATATATAAAATATAAAATAAATATATAATAAATATAAAAATATATATATGTATAAAATTCGAGGTCGAACCGATTTGGCAATTTTTTTTTTTTCTTTTTTTTTTGTGAAATTATTAAATTCTGCCAATAAACTGCTCTATGAAAAAAAATATATTTTTCGTCGTGTTATTTACCTACCATGCGAGCATAAACTGCGAATAGGTTATAGGTTAACTATTGGTAAAAAATCTTGTCGTGCGATGTACCAGGTACCAGGCGAGTGTATCTATTTATAAAAATATTATATTTTAATAATTGGGGGTACTTACATTGAATATTTTTCGAAAAGATTACCTGTGGTGTGATGTACAATCGATACCGAAGCCCAAAAAGTGTAATTTTTAGAATTTTTTTCAGTTTGTCTGAGTAACAGCTAGTTTAAATACAAAAGAGTGCCAATAGGTAGGTATGTAAGCTCTTTCGCTGTTGACATTTGTATTTACTTGTCAGTTTTGTCATTTAACCGTTGACTGATGAATTTATAACGTCGATAACGGTTATCTATTTATAAAAATTGTATATTTTAATAATTGGGGGTACATTGAATATTTTTCGAAAAGATTACTTGTGGTGTGATGTACAATCGATACCGAAGCCCCAAAAAGTATAGTTTTTAGAATTTTTTTCAGTTTGTCTGAGTAACAGCTAGTTTAAATATAAAAGAGTGCCAATAGGTAGGTACGTAAGCTCTTTCGCTGTTGACATTTGTATTTACTTGTCAGTTTTGGCTCGCCGAGTTCGCTGCCGACGCCGATATGCTACCGCTGTACGAGAGACTGTACTCGATGATGGAGTACGTCTACCGCCAGCCTGAAGTGCGCTTGGGCCCGTTTCAAGGACAGCTATGTTTCAAGAGTCACCGCTCCTAATGATTATTCCTTGGAGGAGAGGTTGGAAATAATTAGCTCACTTACTTTCACTTAGTACAATATTATAATATAACACCGTCAGGCGGAGGTAGGTACTGCCACTGCTGCAGTCGGACTGCTCAATTCGGACGGGAGTTACCACCATGTCAGTCGTGTACTACCTCCATAAAACCTACTAATCTAATTACCAATCAGGGCAGTGCACACTCCCTACTAATTATTAATTTAATTCACAGTGACCTACACATTTACACAATAATTGTTTTGTGAAACTCATGCCCTAAATGTGTGTCGTGGTCATGATAAATCCATTTAAGTATAATAAATACCCAATATCATAAATATTTTCATTTGGATTGTGTAACATGAAAATAGCGGGAATCTGGTCACTGTTTTTTTAACATTTAACCTAACCTGACCCTTGAAAAGTTTTCAACCATAATTACAATATTAATATAGCCAAATCGGTCCAGCCGTTCACGCGTGATGCCGTGACCAAGGGAAATATGGATTCATTTTTATTACATACCTACTACTACTGAATGTGCACTCGCATATTATAACCACAAAAAACCACTTTCGAGACATAGACAATAGCTCAAAGATTATAAATAACCACTACCCACATATGAATGGCTTATCAAGAAAAATTATAGACAACCTATAAAAAGACATTTACACTTTTGTTAACCTGTAGGTAGGTACAATACACAAATTAATGTATAAAACAAACAAATATAACAGTACCTGAAATTTCGAGACATTTTACAAAAAAATAAATTTCTGAACGCACACAATGTATGAATAGTTGTTACAGTATTTGACAGGATTGGACAACAAATGTTTCACATGAAATAAACAAATCAACGTTTATTGAAATGATTAAGTACCTATTCATTACACATAATATCGGGTCTTCATTGTTTTTAAGATTTATTATGCTATTCGGGGCGGAGACAAATCCAACGAATCAATAACCATGAATATTGTTGGTTCAGCAGATCTCGAGTTACAAACCCGTCTTTGTTTTATTTATAAGTATATTAAGATTTATTAATAGCTACATTCAAGAAAAAAAATGTTATTGACACAACCAACCAACTAACTACCTACTAAATGTGTGAATTAATAAAAAAAAAAAAATCTCGTGCAATCTACCAGGCGAATCACTGATAGATCTGCTGAGCTATTATTATTCATAAGTTATTATAATTTATCACAGCGCGGTTCGTGTATTAAATATCTAATCGTGTCGTTAGAACAAGTTCGTTCGTCCCTCCGACACTCGGGTTCGTGTATTAAAAAGGGGTTCGTTCGTGTATTAAATCGAATCGAAAATTACACCACCCCACATGTACATATGTGTGTACCTAATTTATATATTATTATTTTTCTACATAATCCAATTTCAACTCTACGTTTGTACATGTACCAACACACCCCAACTACAACGCGATCCGTTATGTTCGTGAAATATCATATTATACGCATAGTGAGTGAAAGATACGAGCGTAGCAATGACGCACGTATATTTCATCATCGTCCTCGGACGAATCACCTGGCGTAGGGCTGAGTCTCAACAGATCGCAGCACGACGCTGCTCTACCGAGCACAACACCCCGCCAGGAACGGAAGTCGTCTACAGACTATTCCGAGCCCCGACATCGAACTGAGGTAGATTCGGACCTTCGGAGCCGTGATGCACGCGTTAAACGGACAGCATCGATCTCCGCGATCCAAATGGGCTTCGACGTCGCACCTCACGAAGTGAAGCGCGACTAGTAAAGTCACATTGTTTAGAGCCTCCCGACTCTCGGGGCTCCACAGTGAGCATATCCTTGCCGGATTCGGCTAGGCTGGCTTCGGCCTTAGAGGCGTTCAGGCATAATCCCGCGGATGGTAGCTTCGCACCACCGGCCGCTCGGCCGAGTGCATGAACCAAATGTCCGAAACTGCGGTTCCTCTCGTACTGAGCAGTATTACTATCGCAACGACAAGCCATCAGTAGGGTAAAACTAACCTGTCTCACGACGGTCTAAACCCAGCTCACGTTCCCTTTTGATGGGTGAACAATCCAACGCTTGGCGAATTTTGCTTCGCAATGATAGGAAGAGCCGACATCGAAGGATCAAAAAGCAACGTCGCTATGAACGCTTGGCTGCCACAAGCCAGTTATCCCTGTGGTAACTTTTCTGGCACCTCTTGCTAAAAACTCTTTATACTAAAGGATCGATAGGCCGTGCTTTCGCAGTCCCTATGCGTACTGAACATCTGGATCAAGCCAGCTTTTGCCCTTTTGCTCCACGCGAGGTTTCTGTCCTCGCTGAGCTGGCCTTAGGACACCTGCGTTATTCTTTGACAGATGTACCGCCCCAGTCAAACTACCCGCCTGGCAGTGTCCTCGAACCGGATCACGCGGGAGTTGTACGGCGACGAGCGTTGCCGCCACGTCGCCACTCTGCACGCTTGGAACGAAACACCGTGCGCCCGCCGATATTATCGACCGCGCACCGCTTCCGCCCAACCGAGTAAGTAATGAAACAATGAAAGTAGTGGTTTTTCAGCGACGATCGCGCGAACGATCTCCCACTTATGCTACACCTCTCATGTCTCCTTACAATGCCAGACTAGAGTCAAGCTCAACAGGGTCTTCTTTCCCCGCTGATTCTCCCAAGCCCGTTCCCTTGGCTGTGGTTTCGCTAGATAGTAGATAGGGACAATCCCTCCAACCTCCCATGGTCATTCCTGCCTCACGGCGTACTGACCGAATCGCGGGAGAGCGCCCGTTGCGGTCTGCGTATAGCCTTCTCCGCGGGTGCTTTCTTGACTCCCTACAAGTTCTTTATCCGTCCCCAGCCTGATTCTCCCCCAATGGGGCTGGCTTTCTACTAGATGTTATCCCCCCTTATGGGGCTGACGGTACAGTAATAGTACTACGCGTCCTGCGGGCCGTGGGTATACTTACGAACATTATTCAAATTCACGCCGAATGGCGTGCCAAGCATGCGCGAATGTGCGTAACGCCACGAAGGCATCCCTACTGCTTACTAAGCCTTCGTGCCAAACGGGTCCCTCTACCTTACGCTCAAGGCAGTGTACTGAGTCCAATAGAGCATTCCTGTCTTCGGCATATAACCTGCAGTCCCAAAGTGCGTGATCTCGGCTTTCCTCGTCCGCCTCCCCACATGGGCACGAAGCAGTGTCGTTCAGTTTTAGCCTGTGAAGGCGCTGCCTGAAGCATCCGTGACCTGTGAGGATTTGCGAGGTAATAAAATCGGGCTCGACCCACTTATATTTCAGCCTCACGACAACATCCGGGAAGAAACTATACAAGTCCCGTCCGTCGAGGCTGGACTCCCATCGTTCCTGCCAAAGGGAGACGGCTTCCCGCCTCACCGACTCTTTAAGCTGCTTACGCTCCCTTGCGGCCAGCTGGTGTCCCTCCTCCGCAACTCGCCCCGCACGAAAGACCTCCAGGTCGGCAGGTAGAACTCCCGCAAGCACTGGAAGTGCCGCGGTACTACACGATCTGTAGGCCTTCGTGAGCAAAATTAAAGCGGGCCTCTGGGTTCTCAATAAATTACGTCTGACCACGAAGTTGGACGAGCGTCGATACCATACGGCCGCAGCGTAGGTAACCGTGGCAACATAGGTCCCTGAATACAGGACTCTAAGTGCAGGGAACTTGATACCCCATCTCGTGGCTGATACACGCGAAACCTTGCCGAAGCAATTTGCTGCTTTTTCACCAATAAAACATGCATGCGGACCGTAGGACCTTGCCCCGTCCAGAGTTACACCGAGCACCCTAGCCTGTGACACATGCGCGATCGAGGCGCCGTCCAACCGGATGGTAGGCGGCCTTTTAAAATGTCCCTTGCAGGTAAGCGCCAAGGACTTACCGGGTGAGAACCCCAGTCGGTTCCTGGCGCCCCACCCGGATATGGTCCTCAGCGTGGTGTCAGCATGCCGTTCAATTTCCGCACGGGACGTCGCCTCGATGACGATTGTCACATCATCGGCATATGCAATCAAATGTACTCCTTCGGGCAATGGCACAAGTAGGAGGTCATTGAGGAGGAGGTTCCAGAGTGTCGGGCCAAGAACAGATCCCTGTGGACACCCCATGGTGTTCGATTTCCACGAGGATTTCGTGCCTGTGATAAATCCAACACGACGGTTGGTAAAGTAACTTACTATGATCTTATACAGGTTCGGTGGTGATCCACCCTGCTTAAGTTTAAGAAGAATCATGGGCCACCATGCATTGTCGAACGCACCAGAGATGTCCAGAAAGATAAGCTGTACATAAGGAGCTACTGACCTGTCGACAAGCGAGTTCAAATGGCTGAGGGCCGTAACCGTCGATCGTCCGCGAGTGAATCCGTGCTGAGACTCCGATATGTTTCTGTACAGGCAGGGGGCGCAAGCAACTATGACGCGTTCCAAAATCTTACCTAAAATAGGCAGCAGTGTGATAGGTCTGTATGCCTTGGGGTCGCTGAGAGGTTTACCATTTCCCTTTGGCAGGACGATGAGCCGGCCAGTCTTCCAATTGTCGGGAAAAACGCCTTCCTCAATACACTTACCATACATAAGCAACATTTCAGATGATGTCGCCTTCCAAGCCCACTTAATTATGACCGAAGTGAGGCCATCCATACCCGGCGCCGTTTTGGGAAGGGAACGGACTATACGTTCAACTGTTTCCCTTTCAGGGGCAGGCATCTCCTTACCAGAGGGTGCGATTGCAGCTGCAACACGCACTTCCCGATGGTAAGTTGTATCCGCACCGGGTATATCATCCGGGTAGAGTGACACTAACAATTGTTCCATGGTGGCCCCCGTCGACGCTGTGTACCCTTCCACCAGTTGAATGCCGTAGAGGACATTTGGTGGGGGCTTTGCACGGCCACTGGCCTCCCTGTATGCCAGACCCCAGGGGTCGTCATTACCCGATTCAGCCAGTTTACGGAAAAACTCCACCTCGGCTGTCTTCATGGCCGCCTTGTACTCGCCCCGAAGAGCTCGCAGAGTTGCGTGGTTCGAATCCTGGGAAGGACACCTGTCTCGTTTGGACCGCTGCCATGATCGTCGGGCCTGGCATACTTTACGGCGACACTCGTCCAGGGCTGGAGACCACCATTCGTACTTCCCACTGCTATTCTTGGCCCGTTTCCCCAGGTATTCCCTAGCGGTGTGGAGGAGGGTATCAGTGTATCGCCTACTGTACTCAGAGGCAGATAGACCAGGGTGCAGTTTCCCCATTCTAGCATGTAAAGCTGAACAAAAGGAAGTCCAATCGACCCCCCGCACCCGAAACTGTTCGAGGGTTACCTCAGGCATATTACTCGCCACCCCCACACCGTCATCACACAGGTTAAAGGTAATCAGCTGATGATCTGCCAGACTGTCGCCCTCATGCACAGTCCACTCGCACACATTAACGCCTCTGGTTGAGAGCGTCAAATCAATATTTGACCTACCCGTCGGCCCGTTGAATGTAGGATGCTGGCCTGGGGCGTTGTGCAACAGCAGGTCCCTAGACAGGATAAATCCCTCCATTTGGTTCCTTCTGTGCTCAACATCCGGTCCCCTTCCTGTGTATTGGTGCCAATCACAGTACCACATAGGTGAGTGGGCATTACTGTCCACGCCGATTAGTACAGGACCCCTAGGGAGTCTTTGTAGGACATTTTCTAAGTGCGCTATGTGGATACTGATATTGTCCTTGTATTGAAAATACGCTGAGACCACATACATGACTACATTCCCGTGTGCGAGGTGGATCACACAACAGTGCTCGTTACTCAGATGTTCGAGTAGCGTTATCGCAATGGATTGATTTAAAATTACGAACCCTGCCTTTGGGCTGCGTCCACACTGAAGTACCTTAGTACAGTTTTGGTATTGTTCCTGTACTAGGACCAGGTCCAAATGGTGTAGTGGACCAACTCTTGCTACCAGTTCAGTGGTGGACGCCTCAGAACCCTGTAAGTTCAGCTGACCAACCTTAACACTGCTTCGTGATCTATCCATATTGGATCATGTTAGCAGCCTGCGCCTCTGCATGTTGGCGGGCTGGACAATTTGGTGAAGCAGTGGTATGACCACTAGCTTCCTTGCGCTTGAAGCGCTTGCAGGTAGCACAGCATGTGCTCTGGGACTTGCACTCTTTGCTGTTGTGCCCGTTATCGCCACACTTGCCGCACGTCATCTCTTTGGCCCGGCAGTACTTCTCGGGGTGCCCGTACTGCTGGCACTTGGTGCAGCAAGTTGACCTTATATGGTCGGTTACTTCGGCCTCATCCCAGCCAACGTAAACACGGCCAAGCTCAACGAGCTTGTCACGGGCGGCACTGGTGCATTCGAGCACCACCAAAAATTTTGAGCCAAGCTGCTTCTTGACGGCAAACTTACACTCCTCGCGGAATCGGTCAACCGG
This sequence comes from Lithosia quadra, assembly GCA_963576445.1. Lineage (NCBI taxonomy): Eukaryota > Metazoa > Arthropoda > Insecta > Lepidoptera > Erebidae > Lithosia > Lithosia quadra. The sequence continues at coordinate 3,615,469 of OY754902.1, read as the reverse complement.
CCACCTGGGATCATCCGCAATGTTGACCCGGTGCAGCTCGCCGATCAATTCGTCAGGCGCGTGGTCAACACGTAGGTAGCGCAAGGCCACCCTGGGAAGTCGGGCCTTAGGCTCCGCAATCCTCAACCCTGGGGGGACGGCTTTCTTTAGCTTAGTGGCAGCCTCCTGAGTGGCAGTCCTCACCACCACTCCTGAGTTGCCCACTCTGCGGACCTGAGTTATACGGATACCCGATTCCCCAGGCTTAACAGCGCTTTGGAGGACCCTCTTCGTATCATCACTGGTCTTAATATCTTCCCTATCCGGGTAGAATATCACGGCAGGGCCTTGGTGCTGGACCTGCAGGGGGGGCTTTCCAGACGGCAGCTTTAGTGCGTTGGCATACGATGGGGCTACCACCGCTCCAGTTACCTGACTAGGTGGCGCCACACTCGCATGACCACGCTCATGGGCCTTCAATTTCGCTGCG
>OY754902.1:3605000-3610000 GCA_963576445.1 Lithosia quadra | reverse complement strand
AAATGCGTGGTGTCTCCTCTCTCGATTGGATCGAGAGAGAATTTTGTGGATATTATTAATTGTGATACACACGTGATCGCGCGTTACACGTTAATGATCCTTCCGCAGGTTCCCCTACGGAAACCTTGTTACGACTTTTACTTCCTCTAAATGATCAAGTTTGGTCAACTTCCCAGCAACGCCGACGGCCGTGAAGCCACCGCGTGTCGGTCCGAAGACCTCACTAAATCATTCAATCGGTAGTAGCGACGGGCGGTGTGTACAAAGGGCAGGGACGTAATCAACGCGAGCTTATGACTCGCGCTTACTAGGAATTCCTCGTTTATGGGGGATAATTGCAAACCCCAATCCCCAGCACGAAGGAGTTTCAGCGGGTTGCCCGGGCCTCTAGGCCAGGGAGAACATGCTGATTCCTTCAGTGTAGCGCGCGTGCGGCCCAGGACATCTAAGGGCATCACAGACCTGTTATTGCTCAATCTCGTGCGGCTCGAAGCCGCCGGTCCCTCTAAGAAGAATTTTAATACGTCGCCAGTGAGTTGCGTGACGGAGCCACGCACACCTAGATGACGACGCCTATTTAGCAGGCTAGAGTCTCGTTCGTTACCGGAATTAACCAGACAAATCGCTCCACCAACTAAGAACGGCCATGCACCACCACCCACCGAATCAAGAAAGAGCTGTTAATCTGTCAATCCTTCCGGTGTCCGGGCCTGGTGAGATTTCCCGTGTTGAGTCAAATTAAGCCGCAGGCTCCACTCCTGGTGGTGCCCTTCCGTCAATTCCTTTAAGTTTCAGCTTTGCAACCATACTCCCCCCGGAGTCCAAAATCTTTGGTTTCCCGGAAGCTGCCCGCCGAGCCATTGTAGTAACGTCGGCGGATCGCTAGATGACATATTTACGGTTAGAACTAGGGCGGTATCTAATCGCCTTCGAACCTCTAACTTTCGTTCTTGATTGATGAAAACACCTTTGGCAAATGCTTTCGCTGATGTTCGTCTTGCGACGATCCAAGAATTTCACCTCTAACGTCGCAATACGAATGCCCCCAGTTATCCCTATTAATCATTACCTCGGAGTTCTGAAAACCAACAAAATAGAACCGAGATCATATTCTATTATTCCATGCACGAAATATTCAAGCAGCATTTTGAGCCCGCTTTGAGCACTCTAATTTGTTCAAAGTAAAATTGTCGGCCCACCTCGACACTCACCGAAGAGCACCGCGATAGGATTTTGATATTGAACCGTCGTATTACCGCCGGCTCACCGACGATATGCTCCGCAGACGTGTCAGTATCACCGCGGATGCGGTGCACCGACAGCGCGGCGCACAAATGCAACTACGAGCTTTTTAACCGCAACAATTTTAGTATACGCTATTGGAGCTGGAATTACCGCGGCTGCTGGCACCAGACTTGCCCTCCAATTGTTCCTCGTTAAAATATTTAAAGTGTACTCATTCCGATTACGAGGCCTCGTAAGAGTCCCGTATCGTTATTTTTCGTCACTACCTCCCCGTGCCGGGAGTGGGTAATTTGCGCGCCTGCTGCCTTCCTTGGATGTGGTAGCCGTTTCTCAGGCTCCCTCTCCGGAATCGAACCCTGATTCCCCGTTACCCGTGACAACCATGGTAGTCGCAGAAACTACCATCGAAAGTTGATAAGGCAGACATTTGAAAGATGCGTCGCCGGTACTGGACCATGCGATCGGCAAAAGTTATCCAGATTCATCAAAATTAACGACTTCGAACGCGAGGCCCTCCGTCGATTGGTTTTGATCTAATAAAAGCACTCATCCCATCACTGGTCAGAGTTCTAATTGCATGTATTAGCTCTAGAATTACCACAGTTATCCAAGTAACTGAGTAAGATCTAAGGAACCAAAACTGATATATTGAGCCATTCGCGGTATCGCCTTAATACGGCTTGCACTGAGACATGCATGGCTTAATCTTTGAGACAAGCATATAACTACTGGCAGGATCAACCAGGGAGCTTCTTTCGTAGAACGCGAATAACGCAAAGATTTGCACTATTCACACTACTCATACCCGTCAACGGCTAGGTCGACGGGCGAGCTCTCGTTTTGTGTGTATATATATATTTAAAACGTTAATAAATAACGTCGAAAAAATATATATACATTTTTAGCTAAACGCGCTAACGTTTGAACGGTTATATCTCAAACGACGTCAAACGCACCGCACGATAGCATTTTAGAGTTAATACGTAAACATTTAAGTTTACATATAAACTCTCCAATATTGAACGTTCTAAATCGAGACGCGTCCACTTTGTGTATAATATAATTTGACACATACGATTTGTATGACACATTATCGATTCAGCCCGGAATCTATAGAGTCATCTCGCATTAAAATTTTGTAAATTGTATTTTTAGGATCGCTCGAACACCACGGACACGAACGTAAGTTACGATCCGTCGATCCACACAGTTCAATGGCATGTGTGAATCGTCGTCGATCGTGTGGTGATGAAATATATCGTAGATCCGTTAGCGACGATTGATTACGAGCATTTCGTGTAGGTCGGGCGTAGTAGTATAGATGGACACCACCACCATACACACCGTAGTAGTAGTATTATTATTATTGTGATTTATAATAAATTTTTATATATATATATTATCATTATATTTTTTTTCTGTTTTTGTCATTTTTTTTTTAAACTCACTCGATATATAGATATTATTACATATAAATTATATATATTACATTATATATCTCCTATATATAAAAATATAAAATATAAGAAATAAGTACAATAAAAAAAAATGATAAAAGTATATAAAAATCAAAAATAATATATATATATAAATAAATAATACAACACTACTATAATAACTACTACTACTACTTTGTTACTACGACAAAACACTACACGAAAATACTACGTAATTACAATCGCGCGCCAACGTCTACGATGATACGATTCAACAACCACACCGGACATCGACGACGTTCACACAAAAACTAACAACAACTTCTTCTTTTTTCATCGGACGCGAGATCGCGATCGTCGCGACACAAGACTGTACAAAAATCGAACCGTCGTTGTGTCTCGACGCACGCGCCTCGCACCACATATATGCGTCGTACAAAAATATATACCGTCGGGTTTGATTAATATCGTCGTCAATGCGTCGCGGCGTCGCATTTTATTATGTTGAGATGCATCCATCACCTACGCCTATTATCACCCACCCCCTTCACCCCCTTTTTTTTTTTTTTTTTTTTTTTTTTTTTTTGAGGGTGGAATTTTTTTCTGTCGATACGAAAGGGAATAAACGGGTGAAAAAAAAAAAAAAGGTGTATGGATATATAGATATAAAATATATATATATAAAATATAAAATAAATATATAATAAATATAAAAATATATATATGTATAAAATTCGAGGTCGAACCGATTTGGCAATTTTTTTTTTTTCTTTTTTTTTTGTGAAATGATTAAATTCTGCCAATAAACTGCTCTATGAAAAAAAATATATTTTTCGTCGTGTTATTTACCTACCATGCGAGCATAAACTGCGAATAGGTTATAGGTTAACTATTGGTAAAAAATCTTGTCGTGCGATGTACCAGGTACCAGGCGAGTGTATCTATTTATAAAAATATTATATTTTAATAATTGGGGGTACTTACATTGAATATTTTTCGAAAAGATTACCTGTGGTGTGATGTACAATCGATACCGAAGCCCAAAAAGTGTAATTTTTAGAATTTTTTTCAGTTTGTCTGAGTAACAGCTAGTTTAAATACAAAAGAGTGCCAATAGGTAGGTATGTAAGCTCTTTCGCTGTTGACATTTGTATTTACTTGTCAGTTTTGTCATTTAACCGTTGACTGATGAATTTATAACGTCGATAACGGTTATCTATTTATAAAAATTGTATATTTTAATAATTGGGGGTACATTGAATATTTTTCGAAAAGATTACTTGTGGTGTGATGTACAATCGATACCGAAGCCCCAAAAAGTATAGTTTTTAGAATTTTTTTCAGTTTGTCTGAGTAACAGCTAGTTTAAATATAAAAGAGTGCCAATAGGTAGGTACGTAAGCTCTTTCGCTGTTGACATTTGTATTTACTTGTCAGTTTTGGCTCGCCGAGTTCGCTGCCGACGCCGATATGCTACCGCTGTACGAGAGACTGTACTCGATGATGGAGTACGTCTACCGCCAGCCTGAAGTGCGCTTGGGCCCGTTTCAAGGACAGCTATGTTTCAAGAGTCACCGCTCCTAATGATTATTCCTTGGAGGAGAGGTTGGAAATAATTAGCTCACTTACTTTCACTTAGTACAATATTATAATATAACACCGTCAGGCGGAGGTAGGTACTGCCACTGCTGCAGTCGGACTGCTCAATTCGGACGGGAGTTACCACCATGTCAGTCGTGTACTACCTCCATAAAACCTACTAATCTAATTACCAATCAGGGCAGTGCACACTCCCTACTAATTATTAATTTAATTCACAGTGACCTACACATTTACACAATAATTGTTTTGTGAAACTCATGCCCTAAATGTGTGTCGTGGTCATGATAAATCCATTTAAGTATAATAAATACCCAATATCATAAATATTTTCATTTGGATTGTGTAACATGAAAATAGCGGGAATCTGGTCACTGTTTTTTTAACATTTAACCTAACCTGACCCTTGAAAAGTTTTCAACCATAATTACAATATTAATATAGCCAAATCGGTCCAGCCGTTCACGCGTGATGCCGTGACCAAGGGAAATATGGATTCATTTTTATTACATACCTACTACTACTGAATGTGCACTCGCATATTATAACCACAAAAAACCACTTTCGAGACATAGACAATAGCTCAAAGATTATAAATAACCACTACCCACATATGAATGGCTTATCAAGAAAAATTATAGACAACCTATAAAAAGACATTTACACTTTTGTTAACCTGTAGGTAGGTACAATACACAAATTAATGTATAAAACAAACAA
>OY754902.1:3595000-3600000 GCA_963576445.1 Lithosia quadra | reverse complement strand
CGTCAATATAATAATTTCAGAGATGTGCAACCACACACGCGCGCACGGTTCAATCGTGACATAGCGCACAACCCTCTCTTGTACAAAGCGAAGAGTCGAGCGCTCCCAGCGTACGCTGAGCGGCGCGCGCGTCTCGGAGACGCGCGCGCTCAACAAAGCGACGACACTGGTTACACAATCGTGTCTCTCGACACGTGTACGCGTGCGTGAACGTCTCTGATAATATTGTCGCATGATCTTCATGAACTTGTTATATTTAAACGGACCGTAACGTTTTGAAACGTCGCGGAACCGTCAAATGCGCACACAAACATGCGCAATGTGGCATTTGTTATTTATACAGCCGGCCCTCAGACAGGAGTGGTCCTGGATGTGTCTCCACGGACCGCAATGTGCGTTCGAAATGTCGATGTTCAAATGTGTCCTGCAGTTCACACTATGACGCGCAGTTAACTGCGTTCTTCATCGACCCGCGAGCCAAGTGATCCACCGTCCAGGGTAATAGTTTTACATACATACCCATGGTTTTAATATGGATTAATGTGTTACATGAAAAAAAAAAAAAAAAAAAATTTTAAAAAAAAATACGCACGAGCATCACCCCACCGCTTTTTGTTTTGAAAGAAACAAAACAAAAAAAAAAAAGAGGGACGCTCGCGCGCACAATAATATTTAACGAACGCGTTCAAATTCAACTCGTGGTGCGGATTTTTATACCAGTCTACGTTAGAATTATATAAAGAACGCGACGCGAGACGACAATATCGAACAATAATAATAATAATTCTCATTCAACATCGTCAGTCTCTGAAATGCGTGGTGTCTCCTCTCTCGATTGGATCGAGAGAGAATTTTGTGGATATTATTAATTGTGATACACACGTGATCGCGCGTTACACGTTAATGATCCTTCCGCAGGTTCCCCTACGGAAACCTTGTTACGACTTTTACTTCCTCTAAATGATCAAGTTTGGTCAACTTCCCAGCAACGCCGACGGCCGTGAAGCCACCGCGTGTCGGTCCGAAGACCTCACTAAATCATTCAATCGGTAGTAGCGACGGGCGGTGTGTACAAAGGGCAGGGACGTAATCAACGCGAGCTTATGACTCGCGCTTACTAGGAATTCCTCGTTTATGGGGGATAATTGCAAACCCCAATCCCCAGCACGAAGGAGTTTCAGCGGGTTGCCCGGGCCTCTAGGCCAGGGAGAACATGCTGATTCCTTCAGTGTAGCGCGCGTGCGGCCCAGGACATCTAAGGGCATCACAGACCTGTTATTGCTCAATCTCGTGCGGCTCGAAGCCGCCGGTCCCTCTAAGAAGAATTTTAATACGTCGCCAGTGAGTTGCGTGACGGAGCCACGCACACCTAGATGACGACGCCTATTTAGCAGGCTAGAGTCTCGTTCGTTACCGGAATTAACCAGACAAATCGCTCCACCAACTAAGAACGGCCATGCACCACCACCCACCGAATCAAGAAAGAGCTGTTAATCTGTCAATCCTTCCGGTGTCCGGGCCTGGTGAGATTTCCCGTGTTGAGTCAAATTAAGCCGCAGGCTCCACTCCTGGTGGTGCCCTTCCGTCAATTCCTTTAAGTTTCAGCTTTGCAACCATACTCCCCCCGGAGTCCAAAATCTTTGGTTTCCCGGAAGCTGCCCGCCGAGCCATTGTAGTAACGTCGGCGGATCGCTAGATGACATATTTACGGTTAGAACTAGGGCGGTATCTAATCGCCTTCGAACCTCTAACTTTCGTTCTTGATTGATGAAAACACCTTTGGCAAATGCTTTCGCTGATGTTCGTCTTGCGACGATCCAAGAATTTCACCTCTAACGTCGCAATACGAATGCCCCCAGTTATCCCTATTAATCATTACCTCGGAGTTCTGAAAACCAACAAAATAGAACCGAGATCATATTCTATTATTCCATGCACGAAATATTCAAGCAGCATTTTGAGCCCGCTTTGAGCACTCTAATTTGTTCAAAGTAAAATTGTCGGCCCACCTCGACACTCACCGAAGAGCACCGCGATAGGATTTTGATATTGAACCGTCGTATTACCGCCGGCTCACCGACGATATGCTCCGCAGACGTGTCAGTATCACCGCGGATGCGGTGCACCGACAGCGCGGCGCACAAATGCAACTACGAGCTTTTTAACCGCAACAATTTTAGTATACGCTATTGGAGCTGGAATTACCGCGGCTGCTGGCACCAGACTTGCCCTCCAATTGTTCCTCGTTAAAATATTTAAAGTGTACTCATTCCGATTACGAGGCCTCGTAAGAGTCCCGTATCGTTATTTTTCGTCACTACCTCCCCGTGCCGGGAGTGGGTAATTTGCGCGCCTGCTGCCTTCCTTGGATGTGGTAGCCGTTTCTCAGGCTCCCTCTCCGGAATCGAACCCTGATTCCCCGTTACCCGTGACAACCATGGTAGTCGCAGAAACTACCATCGAAAGTTGATAAGGCAGACATTTGAAAGATGCGTCGCCGGTACTGGACCATGCGATCGGCAAAAGTTATCCAGATTCATCAAAATTAACGACTTCGAACGCGAGGCCCTCCGTCGATTGGTTTTGATCTAATAAAAGCACTCATCCCATCACTGGTCAGAGTTCTAATTGCATGTATTAGCTCTAGAATTACCACAGTTATCCAAGTAACTGAGTAAGATCTAAGGAACCAAAACTGATATATTGAGCCATTCGCGGTATCGCCTTAATACGGCTTGCACTGAGACATGCATGGCTTAATCTTTGAGACAAGCATATAACTACTGGCAGGATCAACCAGGGAGCTTCTTTCGTAGAACGCGAATAACGCAAAGATTTGCACTATTCACACTACTCATACCCGTCAACGGCTAGGTCGACGGGCGAGCTCTCGTTTTGTGTGTATATATATATTTAAAACGTTAATAAATAACGTCGAAAAAATATATATACATTTTTAGCTAAACGCGCTAACGTTTGAACGGTTATATCTCAAACGACGTCAAACGCACCGCACGATAGCATTTTAGAGTTAATACGTAAACATTTAAGTTTACATATAAATTCTCCAATATTGAACGTTCTAAATCGAGACGCGTCCACTTTGTGTATAATATAATTTGACACATACGATTTGTATGACACATTATCGATTCAGCCCGGAATCTATAGAGTCATCTCGCATTAAAATTTTGTAAATTGTATTTTTAGGATCGCTCGAACACCACGGACACGAACGTAAGTTACGATCCGTCGATCCATATCGATTCAGCCCGGAATCTATAGAGTCATCTCGCATTAAAATTTTGTAAATTGTATTTTTAGGATCGCTCGAACACCACGGACACGAACGTAAGTTACGATCCGTCGATCCACACAGTTCAATGGCATGTGTGAATCGTCGTCGATCGTGTGGTGATGAAATATATCGTAGATCCGTTAGCGACGATTGATTACGAGCATTTCGTGTAGGTCGGGCGTAGTAGTATAGATGGACACCACCACCATACACACCGTAGTAGTAGTATTATTATTATTGTGATTTATAATAAATTTTTATATATATATATTATCATTATATTTTTTTTCTGTTTTTGTCATTTTTTTTTTAAACTCACTCGATATATAGATATTATTACATATAAATTATATATATTACATTATATATCTCCTATATATAAAAATATAAAATATAAGAAATAAGTACAATAAAAAAAAATGATAAAAGTATATAAAAATCAAAAATAATATATATATATAAATAAATAATACAACACTACTATAATAACTACTACTACTACTTTGTTACTACGACAAAACACTACACGAAAATACTACGTAATTACAATCGCGCGCCAACGTCTACGATGATACGATTCAACAACCACACCGGACATCGACGACGTTCACACAAAAACTAACAACAACTTCTTCTTTTTTCATCGGACGCGAGATCGCGATCGTCGCGACACAAGACTGTACAAAAATCGAACCGTCGTTGTGTCTCGACGCACGCGCCTCGCACCACATATATGCGTCGTACAAAAATATATACCGTCGGGTTTGATTAATATCGTCGTCAATGCGTCGCGGCGTCGCATTTTATTATGTTGAGATGCATCCATCACCTACGCCTATTATCACCCACCCCCTTCACCCCCTTTTTTTTTTTTTTTTTTTTTTTTTTTTTTTTTTTGAGGGTGGAATTTTTTTCTGTCGATACGAAAGGGAATAAACGGGTGAAAAAAAAAAAAAAGGTGTATGGATATATAGATATAAAATATATATATATAAAATATAAAATAAATATATAATAAATATAAAAATATATATATGTATAAAATTCGAGGTCGAACCGATTTGGCAATTTTTTTTTTTTCTTTTTTTTTTGTGAAATGATTAAATTCTGCCAATAAACTGCTCTATGAAAAAAAATATATTTTTCGTCGTGTTATTTACCTACCATGCGAGCATAAACTGCGAATAGGTTATAGGTTAACTATTGGTAAAAAATCTTGTCGTGCGATGTACCAGGTACCAGGCGAGTGTATCTATTTATAAAAATATTATATTTTAATAATTGGGGGTACTTACATTGAATATTTTTCGAAAAGATTACCTGTGGTGTGATGTACAATCGATACCGAAGCCCAAAAAGTGTAATTTTTAGAATTTTTTTCAGTTTGTCTGAGTAACAGCTAGTTTAAATACAAAAGAGTGCCAATAGGTAGGTATGTAAGCTCTTTCGCTGTTGACATTTGTATTTACTTGTCAGTTTTGTCATTTAACCGTTGACTGATGAATTTATAACGTCGATAACGGTTATCTATTTATAAAAATTGTATATTTTAATAATTGGGGGTACATTGAATATTTTTCGAAAAGATTACTTGTGGTGTGATGTACAATCGATACCGAAGCCCCAAAAAGTATAGTTTTTAGAATTTTTTTCAGTTTGTCTGAGTAACAGCTAGTTTAAATATAAAAGAGTGCCAATAGGT
>OY754902.1:3582500-3587500 GCA_963576445.1 Lithosia quadra | reverse complement strand
TGGTGCCCTTCCGTCAATTCCTTTAAGTTTCAGCTTTGCAACCATACTCCCCCCGGAGTCCAAAATCTTTGGTTTCCCGGAAGCTGCCCGCCGAGCCATTGTAGTAACGTCGGCGGATCGCTAGATGACATATTTACGGTTAGAACTAGGGCGGTATCTAATCGCCTTCGAACCTCTAACTTTCGTTCTTGATTGATGAAAACACCTTTGGCAAATGCTTTCGCTGATGTTCGTCTTGCGACGATCCAAGAATTTCACCTCTAACGTCGCAATACGAATGCCCCCAGTTATCCCTATTAATCATTACCTCGGAGTTCTGAAAACCAACAAAATAGAACCGAGATCATATTCTATTATTCCATGCACGAAATATTCAAGCAGCATTTTGAGCCCGCTTTGAGCACTCTAATTTGTTCAAAGTAAAATTGTCGGCCCACCTCGACACTCACCGAAGAGCACCGCGATAGGATTTTGATATTGAACCGTCGTATTACCGCCGGCTCACCGACGATATGCTCCGCAGACGTGTCAGTATCACCGCGGATGCGGTGCACCGACAGCGCGGCGCACAAATGCAACTACGAGCTTTTTAACCGCAACAATTTTAGTATACGCTATTGGAGCTGGAATTACCGCGGCTGCTGGCACCAGACTTGCCCTCCAATTGTTCCTCGTTAAAATATTTAAAGTGTACTCATTCCGATTACGAGGCCTCGTAAGAGTCCCGTATCGTTATTTTTCGTCACTACCTCCCCGTGCCGGGAGTGGGTAATTTGCGCGCCTGCTGCCTTCCTTGGATGTGGTAGCCGTTTCTCAGGCTCCCTCTCCGGAATCGAACCCTGATTCCCCGTTACCCGTGACAACCATGGTAGTCGCAGAAACTACCATCGAAAGTTGATAAGGCAGACATTTGAAAGATGCGTCGCCGGTACTGGACCATGCGATCGGCAAAAGTTATCCAGATTCATCAAAATTAACGACTTCGAACGCGAGGCCCTCCGTCGATTGGTTTTGATCTAATAAAAGCACTCATCCCATCACTGGTCAGAGTTCTAATTGCATGTATTAGCTCTAGAATTACCACAGTTATCCAAGTAACTGAGTAAGATCTAAGGAACCAAAACTGATATATTGAGCCATTCGCGGTATCGCCTTAATACGGCTTGCACTGAGACATGCATGGCTTAATCTTTGAGACAAGCATATAACTACTGGCAGGATCAACCAGGGAGCTTCTTTCGTAGAACGCGAATAACGCAAAGATTTGCACTATTCACACTACTCATACCCGTCAACGGCTAGGTCGACGGGCGAGCTCTCGTTTTGTGTGTATATATATATTTAAAACGTTAATAAATAACGTCGAAAAAATATATATACATTTTTAGCTAAACGCGCTAACGTTTGAACGGTTATATCTCAAACGACGTCAAACGCACCGCACGATAGCATTTTAGAGTTAATACGTAAACATTTAAGTTTACATATAAATTCTCCAATATTGAACGTTCTAAATCGAGACGCGTCCACTTTGTGTATAATATAATTTGACACATACGATTTGTATGACACATTATCGATTCAGCCCGGAATCTATAGAGTCATCTCGCATTAAAATTTTGTAAATTGTATTTTTAGGATCGCTCGAACACCACGGACACGAACGTAAGTTACGATCCGTCGATCCACACAGTTCAATGGCATGTGTGAATCGTCGTCGATCGTGTGGTGATGAAATATATCGTAGATCCGTTAGCGACGATTGATTACGAGCATTTCGTGTAGGTCGGGCGTAGTAGTATAGATGGACACCACCACCATACACACCGTAGTAGTAGTATTATTATTATTGTGATTTATAATAAATTTTTATATATATATATTATCATTATATTTTTTTTCTGTTTTTGTCATTTTTTTTTTAAACTCACTCGATATATAGATATTATTACATATAAATTATATATATTACATTATATATCTCCTATATATAAAAATATAAAATATAAGAAATAAGTACAATAAAAAAAAATGATAAAAGTATATAAAAATCAAAAATAATATATATATATAAATAAATAATACAACACTACTATAATAACTACTACTACTACTTTGTTACTACGACAAAACACTACACGAAAATACTACGTAATTACAATCGCGCGCCAACGTCTACGATGATACGATTCAACAACCACACCGGACATCGACGACGTTCACACAAAAACTAACAACAACTTCTTCTTTTTTCATCGGACGCGAGATCGCGATCGTCGCGACACAAGACTGTACAAAAATCGAACCGTCGTTGTGTCTCGACGCACGCGCCTCGCACCACATATATGCGTCGTACAAAAATATATACCGTCGGGTTTGATTAATATCGTCGTCAATGCGTCGCGGCGTCGCATTTTATTATGTTGAGATGCATCCATCACCTACGCCTATTATCACCCACCCCCTTCACCCCCTTTTTTTTTTTTTTTTTTTTTTTTTTTTTTTTGAGGGTGGAATTTTTTTCTGTCGATACGAAAGGGAATAAACGGGTGAAAAAAAAAAAAAAGGTGTATGGATATATAGATATAAAATATATATATATAAAATATAAAATAAATATATAATAAATATAAAAATATATATATGTATAAAATTCGAGGTCGAACCGATTTGGCAATTTTTTTTTTTTCTTTTTTTTTTGTGAAATTATTAAATTCTGCCAATAAACTGCTCTATGAAAAAAAATATATTTTTCGTCGTGTTATTTACCTACCATGCGAGCATAAACTGCGAATAGGTTATAGGTTAACTATTGGTAAAAAATCTTGTCGTGCGATGTACCAGGTACCAGGCGAGTGTATCTATTTATAAAAATATTATATTTTAATAATTGGGGGTACTTACATTGAATATTTTTCGAAAAGATTACCTGTGGTGTGATGTACAATCGATACCGAAGCCCAAAAAGTGTAATTTTTAGAATTTTTTTCAGTTTGTCTGAGTAACAGCTAGTTTAAATACAAAAGAGTGCCAATAGGTAGGTATGTAAGCTCTTTCGCTGTTGACATTTGTATTTACTTGTCAGTTTTGTCATTTAACCGTTGACTGATGAATTTATAACGTCGATAACGGTTATCTATTTATAAAAATTGTATATTTTAATAATTGGGGGTACATTGAATATTTTTCGAAAAGATTACTTGTGGTGTGATGTACAATCGATACCGAAGCCCCAAAAAGTATAGTTTTTAGAATTTTTTTCAGTTTGTCTGAGTAACAGCTAGTTTAAATATAAAAGAGTGCCAATAGGTAGGTACGTAAGCTCTTTCGCTGTTGACATTTGTATTTACTTGTCAGTTTTGGCTCGCCGAGTTCGCTGCCGACGCCGATATGCTACCGCTGTACGAGAGACTGTACTCGATGATGGAGTACGTCTACCGCCAGCCTGAAGTGCGCTTGGGCCCGTTTCAAGGACAGCTATGTTTCAAGAGTCACCGCTCCTAATGATTATACCTTGGAGGAGAGGTTGGAAATAATTAGCTCACTTACTTTCACTTAGTACAATATTATAATATAACACCGTCAGGCGGAGGTAGGTACTGCCACTGCTGCAGTCGGACTGCTCAATTCGGACGGGAGTTACCACCATGTCAGTCGTGTACTACCTCCATAAAACCTACTAATCTAATTACCAATCAGGGCAGTGCACACTCCCTACTAATTATTAATTTAATTCACAGTGACCTACACATTTACACAATAATTGTTTTGTGAAACTCATGCCCTAAATGTGTGTCGTGGTCATGATAAATCCATTTAAGTATAATAAATACCCAATATCATAAATATTTTCATTTGGATTGTGTAACATGAAAATAGCGGGAATCTGGTCACTGTTTTTTTAACATTTAACCTAACCTGACCCTTGAAAAGTTTTCAACCATAATTACAATATTAATATAGCCAAATCGGTCCAGCCGTTCACGCGTGATGCCGTGACCAAGGGAAATATGGATTCATTTTTATTACATACCTACTACTACTGAATGTGCACTCGCATATTATAACCACAAAAAACCACTTTCGAGACATAGACAATAGCTCAAAGATTATAAATAACCACTACCCACATATGAATGGCTTATCAAGAAAAATTATAGACAACCTATAAAAAGACATTTACACTTTTGTTAACCTGTAGGTAGGTACAATACACAAATTAATGTATAAAACAAACAAATATAACAGTACCTGAAATTTCGAGACATTTTACAAAAAAATAAATTTCTGAACGCACACAATGTATGAATAGTTGTTACAGTATTTGACAGGATTGGACAACAAATGTTTCACATGAAATAAACAAATCAACGTTTATTGAAATGATTAAGTACCTATTCATTACACATAATATCGGGTCTTCATTGTTTTTAAGATTTATTATGCTATTCGGGGCGGAGACAAATCCAACGAATCAATAACCATGAATATTGTTGGTTCAGCAGATCTCGAGTTACAAACCCGTCTTTGTTTTATTTATAAGTATATTAAGATTTATTAATAGCTACATTCAAGAAAAAAAATGTTATTGACACAACCAACCAACTAACTACCTACTAAATGTGTGAATTAATAAAAAAAAAAAAATCTCGTGCAATCTACCAGGCGAATCACTGATAGATCTGCTGAGCTATTATTATTCATAAGTTATTATAATTTATCACAGCGCGGTTCGTGTATTAAATATCTAATCGTGTCGTTAGAACAAGTTCGTTCGTCCCTCCGACACTCGGGTTCGTGTATTAAAAAGGGGTTCGTTCGTGTATTAAATCGAATCGAAAATTACACCACCCCACATGTACATATGTGTGTACCTAATTTATATATTATTATTTTTCTACATAATCCAATTTCAACTCTACGTTTGTACATGTACCAACACACCCCAACTACAACGCGATCCGTTATGTTCGTGAAATATCATATTATACGCATAGTGA
>OY754902.1:3565000-3577500 GCA_963576445.1 Lithosia quadra | reverse complement strand
CAATATCGAACAATAATAATAATAATTCTCATTCAACATCGTCAGTCTCTGAAATGCGTGGTGTCTCCTCTCTCGATTGGATCGAGAGAGAATTTTGTGGATATTATTAATTGTGATACACACGTGATCGCGCGTTACACGTTAATGATCCTTCCGCAGGTTCCCCTACGGAAACCTTGTTACGACTTTTACTTCCTCTAAATGATCAAGTTTGGTCAACTTCCCAGCAACGCCGACGGCCGTGAAGCCACCGCGTGTCGGTCCGAAGACCTCACTAAATCATTCAATCGGTAGTAGCGACGGGCGGTGTGTACAAAGGGCAGGGACGTAATCAACGCGAGCTTATGACTCGCGCTTACTAGGAATTCCTCGTTTATGGGGGATAATTGCAAACCCCAATCCCCAGCACGAAGGAGTTTCAGCGGGTTGCCCGGGCCTCTAGGCCAGGGAGAACATGCTGATTCCTTCAGTGTAGCGCGCGTGCGGCCCAGGACATCTAAGGGCATCACAGACCTGTTATTGCTCAATCTCGTGCGGCTCGAAGCCGCCGGTCCCTCTAAGAAGAATTTTAATACGTCGCCAGTGAGTTGCGTGACGGAGCCACGCACACCTAGATGACGACGCCTATTTAGCAGGCTAGAGTCTCGTTCGTTACCGGAATTAACCAGACAAATCGCTCCACCAACTAAGAACGGCCATGCACCACCACCCACCGAATCAAGAAAGAGCTGTTAATCTGTCAATCCTTCCGGTGTCCGGGCCTGGTGAGATTTCCCGTGTTGAGTCAAATTAAGCCGCAGGCTCCACTCCTGGTGGTGCCCTTCCGTCAATTCCTTTAAGTTTCAGCTTTGCAACCATACTCCCCCCGGAGTCCAAAATCTTTGGTTTCCCGGAAGCTGCCCGCCGAGCCATTGTAGTAACGTCGGCGGATCGCTAGATGACATATTTACGGTTAGAACTAGGGCGGTATCTAATCGCCTTCGAACCTCTAACTTTCGTTCTTGATTGATGAAAACACCTTTGGCAAATGCTTTCGCTGATGTTCGTCTTGCGACGATCCAAGAATTTCACCTCTAACGTCGCAATACGAAT
Source organism: Lithosia quadra (assembly GCA_963576445.1). Classification (NCBI taxonomy): domain Eukaryota; kingdom Metazoa; phylum Arthropoda; class Insecta; order Lepidoptera; family Erebidae; genus Lithosia; species Lithosia quadra. Next base: position 3,576,408 of record OY754902.1, on the reverse strand, counting down.
GCCCCCAGTTATCCCTATTAATCATTACCTCGGAGTTCTGAAAACCAACAAAATAGAACCGAGATCATATTCTATTATTCCATGCACGAAATATTCAAGCAGCATTTTGAGCCCGCTTTGAGCACTCTAATTTGTTCAAAGTAAAATTGTCGGCCCACCTCGACACTCACCGAAGAGCACCGCGATAGGATTTTGATATTGAACCGTCGTATTACCGCCGGCTCACCGACGATATGCTCCGCAGACGTGTCAGTATCACCGCGGATGCGGTGCACCGACAGCGCGGCGCACAAATGCAACTACGAGCTTTTTAACCGCAACAATTTTAGTATACGCTATTGGAGCTGGAATTACCGCGGCTGCTGGCACCAGACTTGCCCTCCAATTGTTCCTCGTTAAAATATTTAAAGTGTACTCATTCCGATTACGAGGCCTCGTAAGAGTCCCGTATCGTTATTTTTCGTCACTACCTCCCCGTGCCGGGAGTGGGTAATTTGCGCGCCTGCTGCCTTCCTTGGATGTGGTAGCCGTTTCTCAGGCTCCCTCTCCGGAATCGAACCCTGATTCCCCGTTACCCGTGACAACCATGGTAGTCGCAGAAACTACCATCGAAAGTTGATAAGGCAGACATTTGAAAGATGCGTCGCCGGTACTGGACCATGCGATCGGCAAAAGTTATCCAGATTCATCAAAATTAACGACTTCGAACGCGAGGCCCTCCGTCGATTGGTTTTGATCTAATAAAAGCACTCATCCCATCACTGGTCAGAGTTCTAATTGCATGTATTAGCTCTAGAATTACCACAGTTATCCAAGTAACTGAGTAAGATCTAAGGAACCAAAACTGATATATTGAGCCATTCGCGGTATCGCCTTAATACGGCTTGCACTGAGACATGCATGGCTTAATCTTTGAGACAAGCATATAACTACTGGCAGGATCAACCAGGGAGCTTCTTTCGTAGAACGCGAATAACGCAAAGATTTGCACTATTCACACTACTCATACCCGTCAACGGCTAGGTCGACGGGCGAGCTCTCGTTTTGTGTGTATATATATATTTAAAACGTTAATAAATAACGTCGAAAAAATATATATACATTTTTAGCTAAACGCGCTAACGTTTGAACGGTTATATCTCAAACGACGTCAAACGCACCGCACGATAGCATTTTAGAGTTAATACGTAAACATTTAAGTTTACATATAAATTCTCCAATATTGAACGTTCTAAATCGAGACGCGTCCACTTTGTGTATAATATAATTTGACACATACGATTTGTATGACACATTATCGATTCAGCCCGGAATCTATAGAGTCATCTCGCATTAAAATTTTGTAAATTGTATTTTTAGGATCGCTCGAACACCACGGACACGAACGTAAGTTACGATCCGTCGATCCACACAGTTCAATGGCATGTGTGAATCGTCGTCGATCGTGTGGTGATGAAATATATCGTAGATCCGTTAGCGACGATTGATTACGAGCATTTCGTGTAGGTCGGGCGTAGTAGTATAGATGGACACCACCACCATACACACCGTAGTAGTAGTATTATTATTATTGTGATTTATAATAAATTTTTATATATATATATTATCATTATATTTTTTTTCTGTTTTTGTCATTTTTTTTTTAAACTCACTCGATATATAGATATTATTACATATAAATTATATATATTACATTATATATCTCCTATATATAAAAATATAAAATATAAGAAATAAGTACAATAAAAAAAAATGATAAAAGTATATAAAAATCAAAAATAATATATATATATAAATAAATAATACAACACTACTATAATAACTACTACTACTACTTTGTTACTACGACAAAACACTACACGAAAATACTACGTAATTACAATCGCGCGCCAACGTCTACGATGATACGATTCAACAACCACACCGGACATCGACGACGTTCACACAAAAACTAACAACAACTTCTTCTTTTTTCATCGGACGCGAGATCGCGATCGTCGCGACACAAGACTGTACAAAAATCGAACCGTCGTTGTGTCTCGACGCACGCGCCTCGCACCACATATATGCGTCGTACAAAAATATATACCGTCGGGTTTGATTAATATCGTCGTCAATGCGTCGCGGCGTCGCATTTTATTATGTTGAGATGCATCCATCACCTACGCCTATTATCACCCACCCCCTTCACCCCCTTTTTTTTTTTTTTTTTTTTTTTTTTTTTTTTGAGGGTGGAATTTTTTTCTGTCGATACGAAAGGGAATAAACGGGTGAAAAAAAAAAAAAAGGTGTATGGATATATAGATATAAAATATATATATATAAAATATAAAATAAATATATAATAAATATAAAAATATATATATGTATAAAATTCGAGGTCGAACCGATTTGGCAATTTTTTTTTTTTCTTTTTTTTTTGTGAAATGATTAAATTCTGCCAATAAACTGCTCTATGAAAAAAAATATATTTTTCGTCGTGTTATTTACCTACCATGCGAGCATAAACTGCGAATAGGTTATAGGTTAACTATTGGTAAAAAATCTTGTCGTGCGATGTACCAGGTACCAGGCGAGTGTATCTATTTATAAAAATATTATATTTTAATAATTGGGGGTACTTACATTGAATATTTTTCGAAAAGATTACCTGTGGTGTGATGTACAATCGATACCGAAGCCCAAAAAGTGTAATTTTTAGAATTTTTTTCAGTTTGTCTGAGTAACAGCTAGTTTAAATACAAAAGAGTGCCAATAGGTAGGTATGTAAGCTCTTTCGCTGTTGACATTTGTATTTACTTGTCAGTTTTGTCATTTAACCGTTGACTGATGAATTTATAACGTCGATAACGGTTATCTATTTATAAAAATTGTATATTTTAATAATTGGGGGTACATTGAATATTTTTCGAAAAGATTACTTGTGGTGTGATGTACAATCGATACCGAAGCCCCAAAAAGTATAGTTTTTAGAATTTTTTTCAGTTTGTCTGAGTAACAGCTAGTTTAAATATAAAAGAGTGCCAATAGGTAGGTACGTAAGCTCTTTCGCTGTTGACATTTGTATTTACTTGTCAGTTTTGGCTCGCCGAGTTCGCTGCCGACGCCGATATGCTACCGCTGTACGAGAGACTGTACTCGATGATGGAGTACGTCTACCGCCAGCCTGAAGTGCGCTTGGGCCCGTTTCAAGGACAGCTATGTTTCAAGAGTCACCGCTCCTAATGATTATACCTTGGAGGAGAGGTTGGAAATAATTAGCTCACTTACTTTCACTTAGTACAATATTATAATATAACACCGTCAGGCGGAGGTAGGTACTGCCACTGCTGCAGTCGGACTGCTCAATTCGGACGGGAGTTACCACCATGTCAGTCGTGTACTACCTCCATAAAACCTACTAATCTAATTACCAATCAGGGCAGTGCACACTCCCTACTAATTATTAATTTAATTCACAGTGACCTACACATTTACACAATAATTGTTTTGTGAAACTCATGCCCTAAATGTGTGTCGTGGTCATGATAAATCCATTTAAGTATAATAAATACCCAATATCATAAATATTTTCATTTGGATTGTGTAACATGAAAATAGCGGGAATCTGGTCACTGTTTTTTTAACATTTAACCTAACCTGACCCTTGAAAAGTTTTCAACCATAATTACAATATTAATATAGCCAAATCGGTCCAGCCGTTCACGCGTGATGCCGTGACCAAGGGAAATATGGATTCATTTTTATTACATACCTACTACTACTGAATGTGCACTCGCATATTATAACCACAAAAAACCACTTTCGAGACATAGACAATAGCTCAAAGATTATAAATAACCACTACCCACATATGAATGGCTTATCAAGAAAAATTATAGACAACCTATAAAAAGACATTTACACTTTTGTTAACCTGTAGGTAGGTACAATACACAAATTAATGTATAAAACAAACAAATATAACAGTACCTGAAATTTCGAGACATTTTACAAAAAAATAAATTTCTGAACGCACACAATGTATGAATAGTTGTTACAGTATTTGACAGGATTGGACAACAAATGTTTCACATGAAATAAACAAATCAACGTTTATTGAAATGATTAAGTACCTATTCATTACACATAATATCGGGTCTTCATTGTTTTTAAGATTTATTATGCTATTCGGGGCGGAGACAAATCCAACGAATCAATAACCATGAATATTGTTGGTTCAGCAGATCTCGAGTTACAAACCCGTCTTTGTTTTATTTATAAGTATATTAAGATTTATTAATAGCTACATTCAAGAAAAAAAATGTTATTGACACAACCAACCAACTAACTACCTACTAAATGTGTGAATTAATAAAAAAAAAAAAATCTCGTGCAATCTACCAGGCGAATCACTGATAGATCTGCTGAGCTATTATTATTCATAAGTTATTATAATTTATCACAGCGCGGTTCGTGTATTAAATATCTAATCGTGTCGTTAGAACAAGTTCGTTCGTCCCTCCGACACTCGGGTTCGTGTATTAAAAAGGGGTTCGTTCGTGTATTAAATCGAATCGAAAATTACACCACCCCACATGTACATATGTGTGTACCTAATTTATATATTATTATTTTTCTACATAATCCAATTTCAACTCTACGTTTGTACATGTACCAACACACCCCAACTACAACGCGATCCGTTATGTTCGTGAAATATCATATTATACGCATAGTGAGTGAAAGATACGAGCGTAGCAATGACGCACGTATATTTCATCATCGTCCTCGGACGAATCACCTGGCGTAGGGCTGAGTCTCAACAGATCGCAGCACGACGCTGCTCTACCGAGCACAACACCCCGCCAGGAACGGAAGTCGTCTACAGACTATTCCGAGCCCCGACATCGAACTGAGGTAGATTCGGACCTTCGGAGCCGTGATGCACGCGTTAAACGGACAGCATCGATCTCCGCGATCCAAATGGGCTTCGACGTCGCACCTCACGAAGTGAAGCGCGACTAGTAAAGTCACATTGTTTAGAGCCTCCCGACTCTCGGGGCTCCACAGTGAGCATATCCTTGCCGGATTCGGCTAGGCTGGCTTCGGCCTTAGAGGCGTTCAGGCATAATCCCGCGGATGGTAGCTTCGCACCACCGGCCGCTCGGCCGAGTGCATGAACCAAATGTCCGAAACTGCGGTTCCTCTCGTACTGAGCAGTATTACTATCGCAACGACAAGCCATCAGTAGGGTAAAACTAACCTGTCTCACGACGGTCTAAACCCAGCTCACGTTCCCTTTTGATGGGTGAACAATCCAACGCTTGGCGAATTTTGCTTCGCAATGATAGGAAGAGCCGACATCGAAGGATCAAAAAGCAACGTCGCTATGAACGCTTGGCTGCCACAAGCCAGTTATCCCTGTGGTAACTTTTCTGGCACCTCTTGCTAAAAACTCTTTATACTAAAGGATCGATAGGCCGTGCTTTCGCAGTCCCTATGCGTACTGAACATCTGGATCAAGCCAGCTTTTGCCCTTTTGCTCCACGCGAGGTTTCTGTCCTCGCTGAGCTGGCCTTAGGACACCTGCGTTATTCTTTGACAGATGTACCGCCCCAGTCAAACTACCCGCCTGGCAGTGTCCTCGAACCGGATCACGCGGGAGTTGTACGGCGACGAGCGTTGCCGCCACGTCGCCACTCTGCACGCTTGGAACGAAACACCGTGCGCCCGCCGATATTATCGACCGCGCACCGCTTCCGCCCAACCGAGTAAGTAATGAAACAATGAAAGTAGTGGTTTTTCAGCGACGATCGCGCGAACGATCTCCCACTTATGCTACACCTCTCATGTCTCCTTACAATGCCAGACTAGAGTCAAGCTCAACAGGGTCTTCTTTCCCCGCTGATTCTCCCAAGCCCGTTCCCTTGGCTGTGGTTTCGCTAGATAGTAGATAGGGACAATCCCTCCAACCTCCCATGGTCATTCCTGCCTCACGGCGTACTGACCGAATCGCGGGAGAGCGCCCGTTGCGGTCTGCGTATAGCCTTCTCCGCGGGTGCTTTCTTGACTCCCTACAAGTTCTTTATCCGTCCCCAGCCTGATTCTCCCCCAATGGGGCTGGCTTTCTACTAGATGTTATCCCCCCTTATGGGGCTGACGGTACAGTAATAGTACTACGCGTCCTGCGGGCCGTGGGTATACTTACGAACATTATTCAAATTCACGCCGAATGGCGTGCCAAGCATGCGCGAATGTGCGTAACGCCACGAAGGCATCCCTACTGCTTACTAAGCCTTCGTGCCAAACGGGTCCCTCTACCTTACGCTCAAGGCAGTGTACTGAGTCCAATAGAGCATTCCTGTCTTCGGCATATAACCTGCAGTCCCAAAGTGCGTGATCTCGGCTTTCCTCGTCCGCCTCCCCACATGGGCACGAAGCAGTGTCGTTCAGTTTTAGCCTGTGAAGGCGCTGCCTGAAGCATCCGTGACCTGTGAGGATTTGCGAGGTAATAAAATCGGGCTCGACCCACTTATATTTCAGCCTCACGACAACATCCGGGAAGAAACTATACAAGTCCCGTCCGTCGAGGCTGGACTCCCATCGTTCCTGCCAAAGGGAGACGGCTTCCCGCCTCACCGACTCTTTAAGCTGCTTACGCTCCCTTGCGGCCAGCTGGTGTCCCTCCTCCGCAACTCGCCCCGCACGAAAGACCTCCAGGTCGGCAGGTAGAACTCCCGCAAGCACTGGAAGTGCCGCGGTACTACACGATCTGTAGGCCTTCGTGAGCAAAATTAAAGCGGGCCTCTGGGTTCTCAATAAATTACGTCTGACCACGAAGTTGGACGAGCGTCGATACCATACGGCCGCAGCGTAGGTAACCGTGGCAACATAGGTCCCTGAATACAGGACTCTAAGTGCAGGGAACTTGATACCCCATCTCGTGGCTGATACACGCGAAACCTTGCCGAAGCAATTTGCTGCTTTTTCACCAATAAAACATGCATGCGGACCGTAGGACCTTGCCCCGTCCAGAGTTACACCGAGCACCCTAGCCTGTGACACATGCGCGATCGAGGCGCCGTCCAACCGGATGGTAGGCGGCCTTTTAAAATGTCCCTTGCAGGTAAGCGCCAAGGACTTACCGGGTGAGAACCCCAGTCGGTTCCTGGCGCCCCACCCGGATATGGTCCTCAGCGTGGTGTCAGCATGCCGTTCAATTTCCGCACGGGACGTCGCCTCGATGACGATTGTCACATCATCGGCATATGCAATCAAATGTACTCCTTCGGGCAATGGCACAAGTAGGAGGTCATTGAGGAGGAGGTTCCAGAGTGTCGGGCCAAGAACAGATCCCTGTGGACACCCCATGGTGTTCGATTTCCACGAGGATTTCGTGCCTGTGATAAATCCAACACGACGGTTGGTAAAGTAACTTACTATGATCTTATACAGGTTCGGTGGTGATCCACCCTGCTTAAGTTTAAGAAGAATCATGGGCCACCATGCATTGTCGAACGCACCAGAGATGTCCAGAAAGATAAGCTGTACATAAGGAGCTACTGACCTGTCGACAAGCGAGTTCAAATGGCTGAGGGCCGTAACCGTCGATCGTCCGCGAGTGAATCCGTGCTGAGACTCCGATATGTTTCTGTACAGGCAGGGGGCGCAAGCAACTATGACGCGTTCCAAAATCTTACCTAAAATAGGCAGCAGTGTGATAGGTCTGTATGCCTTGGGGTCGCTGAGAGGTTTACCATTTCCCTTTGGCAGGACGATGAGCCGGCCAGTCTTCCAATTGTCGGGAAAAACGCCTTCCTCAATACACTTACCATACATAAGCAACATTTCAGATGATGTCGCCTTCCAAGCCCACTTAATTATGACCGAAGTGAGGCCATCCATACCCGGCGCCGTTTTGGGAAGGGAACGGACTATACGTTCAACTGTTTCCCTTTCAGGGGCAGGCATCTCCTTACCAGAGGGTGCGATTGCAGCTGCAACACGCACTTCCCGATGGTAAGTTGTATCCGCACCGGGTATATCATCCGGGTAGAGTGACACTAACAATTGTTCCATGGTGGCCCCCGTCGACGCTGTGTACCCTTCCACCAGTTGAATGCCGTAGAGGACATTTGGTGGGGGCTTTGCACGGCCACTGGCCTCCCTGTATGCCAGACCCCAGGGGTCGTCATTACCCGATTCAGCCAGTTTACGGAAAAACTCCACCTCGGCTGTCTTCATGGCCGCCTTGTACTCGCCCCGAAGAGCTCGCAGAGTTGCGTGGTTCGAATCCTGGGAAGGACACCTGTCTCGTTTGGACCGCTGCCATGATCGTCGGGCCTGGCATACTTTACGGCGACACTCGTCCAGGGCTGGAGACCACCATTCGTACTTCCCACTGCTATTCTTGGCCCGTTTCCCCAGGTATTCCCTAGCGGTGTGGAGGAGGGTATCAGTGTATCGCCTACTGTACTCAGAGGCAGATAGACCAGGGTGCAGTTTCCCCATTCTAGCATGTAAAGCTGAACAAAAGGAAGTCCAATCGACCCCCCGCACCCGAAACTGTTCGAGGGTTACCTCAGGCATATTACTCGCCACCCCCACACCGTCATCACACAGGTTAAAGGTAATCAGCTGATGATCTGCCAGACTGTCGCCCTCATGCACAGTCCACTCGCACACATTAACGCCTCTGGTTGAGAGCGTCAAATCAATATTTGACCTACCCGTCGGCCCGTTGAATGTAGGATGCTGGCCTGGGGCGTTGTGCAACAGCAGGTCCCTAGACAGGATAAATCCCTCCATTTGGTTCCTTCTGTGCTCAACATCCGGTCCCCTTCCTGTGTATTGGTGCCAATCACAGTACCACATAGGTGAGTGGGCATTACTGTCCACGCCGATTAGTACAGGACCCCTAGGGAGTCTTTGTAGGACATTTTCTAAGTGCGCTATGTGGATACTGATATTGTCCTTGTATTGAAAATACGCTGAGACCACATACATGACTACATTCCCGTGTGCGAGGTGGATCACACAACAGTGCTCGTTACTCAGATGTTCGAGTAGCGTTATCGCAATGGATTGATTTAAAATTACGAACCCTGCCTTTGGGCTGCGTCCACACTGAAGTACCTTAGTACAGTTTTGGTATTGTTCCTGTACTAGGACCAGGTCCAAATGGTGTAGTGGACCAACTCTTGCTACCAGTTCAGTGGTGGACGCCTCAGAACCCTGTAAGTTCAGCTGACCAACCTTAACACTGCTTCGTGATCTATCCATATTGGATCATGTTAGCAGCCTGCGCCTCTGCATGTTGGCGGGCTGGACAATTTGGTGAAGCAGTGGTATGACCACTAGCTTCCTTGCGCTTGAAGCGCTTGCAGGTAGCACAGCATGTGCTCTGGGACTTGCACTCTTTGCTGTTGTGCCCGTTATCGCCACACTTGCCGCACGTCATCTCTTTGGCCCGGCAGTACTTCTCGGGGTGCCCGTACTGCTGGCACTTGGTGCAGCAAGTTGACCTTATATGGTCGGTTACTTCGGCCTCATCCCAGCCAACGTAAACACGGCCAAGCTCAACGAGCTTGTCACGGGCGGCACTGGTGCATTCGAGCACCACCAAAAATTTTGAGCCAAGCTGCTTCTTGACGGCAAACTTACACTCCTCGCGGAATCGGTCAACCGGCCACCTGGGATCATCCGCAATGTTGACCCGGTGCAGCTCGCCGATCAATTCGTCAGGCGCGTGGTCAACACGTAGGTAGCGCAAGGCCACCCTGGGAAGTCGGGCCTTAGGCTCCGCAATCCTCAACCCTGGGGGGACGGCTTTCTTTAGCTTAGTGGCAGCCTCCTGAGTGGCAGTCCTCACCACCACTCCTGAGTTGCCCACTCTGCGGACCTGAGTTATACGGATACCCGATTCCCCAGGCTTAACAGCGCTTTGGAGGACCCTCTTCGTATCATCACTGGTCTTAATATCTTCCCTATCCGGGTAGAATATCACGGCAGGGCCTTGGTGCTGGACCTGCAGGGGGGGCTTTCCAGACGGCAGCTTTAGTGCGTTGGCATACGATGGGGCTACCACCGCTCCAGTTACCTGACTAGGTGGCGCCACACTCGCATGACCACGCTCATGGGCCTTCAATTTCGCTGCGGTAACTTCGTGTTCCGCCTCTGCTAGTCGGACCGTTAACTGAGCGACCAACGCAATTATATCCTGGCTATGACCAGCGATCACGCTCTTATCCCCGATATTGAGCTTGTTCGGGGCGTTGACCACCGCCGATATTCCTTTCACCGCCTGGTGTACGGCTTCAATAATACCCTCCTTACTCCTTAATGGAGTGGGGGCAGAGGGGGCCGTGGGTGTGGTGGGAGCTGCCTGCGGGCGAGAGGGGGCCGGTGTGGTATTAAGAATACCACCAATGGGAGGAGCGGACGACTTTTTGGCGTTCAGCCTGCGACGAATCGCATCCTGAACGTCCTCTGGGGAACTCAATAATCTTTTTTTACTGAGTGCCGGAGCATCCGACACCAGTTCCGGGTCCATTAGCTCCCCTGATGGCGTCCCAAAGGGGGGAACGGGATCGTCAATGGCGCTGGGTCCCGCGGTAAAACCACCAGGTGGGGTCCTCGCCAAAGAGCTGCGCGGAGCGAAGGGGGTCCGAGGCGTCGTGTCACTGATGAGCTCCTCGAGAGTCTCAATTTCAGTGACGCGGCGGGCCAGTTCACTGGTCAGCAGCGCCTGCTGCTGACGCAAATCCTCGTCTTCGTCCATATTATTACAACTCAGCGCACCACTGCAGTCACTAAACGCGGTGTCTCGCTACACACAACTCTACGCCACAGACTCACACACAACCGCTACCTGTCTACTACTTGACAGATGTCACACGTCACCCGTCAAACGTCAAACGCAAGCGTCAAACGTCAACGGGTAAATAGCGACCTCGCGCTAACCTAAAAGTAAGGTTAACAACGTGCACACTGAAAAGCTATATTTTACAGTAATCACTTGCCAAATAACTGAAATAAAACTGAAATAATAAAACACTTACTGCAATGAATCAAACCTGGGGTGTACGACCCCAGATTATTATCCTCTTTCACCACTATACGCGGCCACTCGCAATCACTCAATAACACATTAATCAATAATTATATACTAAAATAAGCACTATAGATGATCAGCAGTATTCCTGGGGGTTCGTGAATCAAATTCCCGAAAATTCCCGGCAGAAAAAACCACAAAGCAAAATTAATGCACAGAGCGCAACTAAACACGTCCGTCCGCCAGCACGGTCGAGCGCGTAGTCGTAGATAGGGACAGTGGGAATCTCGTTAATCCATTCATGCGCGTCACTAATTAGATGACGAGGCATTTGGCTACCTTAAGAGAGTCATAGTTACTCCCGCCGTTTACC
>OY754902.1:3550000-3560000 GCA_963576445.1 Lithosia quadra | reverse complement strand
ACGATATGCTCCGCAGACGTGTCAGTATCACCGCGGATGCGGTGCACCGACAGCGCGGCGCACAAATGCAACTACGAGCTTTTTAACCGCAACAATTTTAGTATACGCTATTGGAGCTGGAATTACCGCGGCTGCTGGCACCAGACTTGCCCTCCAATTGTTCCTCGTTAAAATATTTAAAGTGTACTCATTCCGATTACGAGGCCTCGTAAGAGTCCCGTATCGTTATTTTTCGTCACTACCTCCCCGTGCCGGGAGTGGGTAATTTGCGCGCCTGCTGCCTTCCTTGGATGTGGTAGCCGTTTCTCAGGCTCCCTCTCCGGAATCGAACCCTGATTCCCCGTTACCCGTGACAACCATGGTAGTCGCAGAAACTACCATCGAAAGTTGATAAGGCAGACATTTGAAAGATGCGTCGCCGGTACTGGACCATGCGATCGGCAAAAGTTATCCAGATTCATCAAAATTAACGACTTCGAACGCGAGGCCCTCCGTCGATTGGTTTTGATCTAATAAAAGCACTCATCCCATCACTGGTCAGAGTTCTAATTGCATGTATTAGCTCTAGAATTACCACAGTTATCCAAGTAACTGAGTAAGATCTAAGGAACCAAAACTGATATATTGAGCCATTCGCGGTATCGCCTTAATACGGCTTGCACTGAGACATGCATGGCTTAATCTTTGAGACAAGCATATAACTACTGGCAGGATCAACCAGGGAGCTTCTTTCGTAGAACGCGAATAACGCAAAGATTTGCACTATTCACACTACTCATACCCGTCAACGGCTAGGTCGACGGGCGAGCTCTCGTTTTGTGTGTATATATATATTTAAAACGTTAATAAATAACGTCGAAAAAATATATATACATTTTTAGCTAAACGCGCTAACGTTTGAACGGTTATATCTCAAACGACGTCAAACGCACCGCACGATAGCATTTTAGAGTTAATACGTAAACATTTAAGTTTACATATAAATTCTCCAATATTGAACGTTCTAAATCGAGACGCGTCCACTTTGTGTATAATATAATTTGACACATACGATTTGTATGACACATTATCGATTCAGCCCGGAATCTATAGAGTCATCTCGCATTAAAATTTTGTAAATTGTATTTTTAGGATCGCTCGAACACCACGGACACGAACGTAAGTTACGATCCGTCGATCCACACAGTTCAATGGCATGTGTGAATCGTCGTCGATCGTGTGGTGATGAAATATATCGTAGATCCGTTAGCGACGATTGATTACGAGCATTTCGTGTAGGTCGGGCGTAGTAGTATAGATGGACACCACCACCATACACACCGTAGTAGTAGTATTATTATTATTGTGATTTATAATAAATTTTTATATATATATATTATCATTATATTTTTTTTCTGTTTTTGTCATTTTTTTTTTAAACTCACTCGATATATAGATATTATTACATATAAATTATATATATTACATTATATATCTCCTATATATAAAAATATAAAATATAAGAAATAAGTACAATAAAAAAAAATGATAAAAGTATATAAAAATCAAAAATAATATATATATATAAATAAATAATACAACACTACTATAATAACTACTACTACTACTTTGTTACTACGACAAAACACTACACGAAAATACTACGTAATTACAATCGCGCGCCAACGTCTACGATGATACGATTCAACAACCACACCGGACATCGACGACGTTCACACAAAAACTAACAACAACTTCTTCTTTTTTCATCGGACGCGAGATCGCGATCGTCGCGACACAAGACTGTACAAAAATCGAACCGTCGTTGTGTCTCGACGCACGCGCCTCGCACCACATATATGCGTCGTACAAAAATATATACCGTCGGGTTTGATTAATATCGTCGTCAATGCGTCGCGGCGTCGCATTTTATTATGTTGAGATGCATCCATCACCTACGCCTATTATCACCCACCCCCTTCACCCCCTTTTTTTTTTTTTTTTTTTTTTTTTTTTTTTTGAGGGTGGAATTTTTTTCTGTCGATACGAAAGGGAATAAACGGGTGAAAAAAAAAAAAAAGGTGTATGGATATATAGATATAAAATATATATATATAAAATATAAAATAAATATATAATAAATATAAAAATATATATATGTATAAAATTCGAGGTCGAACCGATTTGGCAATTTTTTTTTTTTCTTTTTTTTTTGTGAAATGATTAAATTCTGCCAATAAACTGCTCTATGAAAAAAAATATATTTTTCGTCGTGTTATTTACCTACCATGCGAGCATAAACTGCGAATAGGTTATAGGTTAACTATTGGTAAAAAATCTTGTCGTGCGATGTACCAGGTACCAGGCGAGTGTATCTATTTATAAAAATATTATATTTTAATAATTGGGGGTACTTACATTGAATATTTTTCGAAAAGATTACCTGTGGTGTGATGTACAATCGATACCGAAGCCCAAAAAGTGTAATTTTTAGAATTTTTTTCAGTTTGTCTGAGTAACAGCTAGTTTAAATACAAAAGAGTGCCAATAGGTAGGTATGTAAGCTCTTTCGCTGTTGACATTTGTATTTACTTGTCAGTTTTGTCATTTAACCGTTGACTGATGAATTTATAACGTCGATAACGGTTATCTATTTATAAAAATTGTATATTTTAATAATTGGGGGTACATTGAATATTTTTCGAAAAGATTACTTGTGGTGTGATGTACAATCGATACCGAAGCCCCAAAAAGTATAGTTTTTAGAATTTTTTTCAGTTTGTCTGAGTAACAGCTAGTTTAAATATAAAAGAGTGCCAATAGGTAGGTACGTAAGCTCTTTCGCTGTTGACATTTGTATTTACTTGTCAGTTTTGGCTCGCCGAGTTCGCTGCCGACGCCGATATGCTACCGCTGTACGAGAGACTGTACTCGATGATGGAGTACGTCTACCGCCAGCCTGAAGTGCGCTTGGGCCCGTTTCAAGGACAGCTATGTTTCAAGAGTCACCGCTCCTAATGATTATACCTTGGAGGAGAGGTTGGAAATAATTAGCTCACTTACTTTCACTTAGTACAATATTATAATATAACACCGTCAGGCGGAGGTAGGTACTGCCACTGCTGCAGTCGGACTGCTCAATTCGGACGGGAGTTACCACCATGTCAGTCGTGTACTACCTCCATAAAACCTACTAATCTAATTACCAATCAGGGCAGTGCACACTCCCTACTAATTATTAATTTAATTCACAGTGACCTACACATTTACACAATAATTGTTTTGTGAAACTCATGCCCTAAATGTGTGTCGTGGTCATGATAAATCCATTTAAGTATAATAAATACCCAATATCATAAATATTTTCATTTGGATTGTGTAACATGAAAATAGCGGGAATCTGGTCACTGTTTTTTTAACATTTAACCTAACCTGACCCTTGAAAAGTTTTCAACCATAATTACAATATTAATATAGCCAAATCGGTCCAGCCGTTCACGCGTGATGCCGTGACCAAGGGAAATATGGATTCATTTTTATTACATACCTACTACTACTGAATGTGCACTCGCATATTATAACCACAAAAAACCACTTTCGAGACATAGACAATAGCTCAAAGATTATAAATAACCACTACCCACATATGAATGGCTTATCAAGAAAAATTATAGACAACCTATAAAAAGACATTTACACTTTTGTTAACCTGTAGGTAGGTACAATACACAAATTAATGTATAAAACAAACAAATATAACAGTACCTGAAATTTCGAGACATTTTACAAAAAAATAAATTTCTGAACGCACACAATGTATGAATAGTTGTTACAGTATTTGACAGGATTGGACAACAAATGTTTCACATGAAATAAACAAATCAACGTTTATTGAAATGATTAAGTACCTATTCATTACACATAATATCGGGTCTTCATTGTTTTTAAGATTTATTATGCTATTCGGGGCGGAGACAAATCCAACGAATCAATAACCATGAATATTGTTGGTTCAGCAGATCTCGAGTTACAAACCCGTCTTTGTTTTATTTATAAGTATATTAAGATTTATTAATAGCTACATTCAAGAAAAAAAATGTTATTGACACAACCAACCAACTAACTACCTACTAAATGTGTGAATTAATAAAAAAAAAAAAATCTCGTGCAATCTACCAGGCGAATCACTGATAGATCTGCTGAGCTATTATTATTCATAAGTTATTATAATTTATCACAGCGCGGTTCGTGTATTAAATATCTAATCGTGTCGTTAGAACAAGTTCGTTCGTCCCTCCGACACTCGGGTTCGTGTATTAAAAAGGGGTTCGTTCGTGTATTAAATCGAATCGAAAATTACACCACCCCACATGTACATATGTGTGTACCTAATTTATATATTATTATTTTTCTACATAATCCAATTTCAACTCTACGTTTGTACATGTACCAACACACCCCAACTACAACGCGATCCGTTATGTTCGTGAAATATCATATTATACGCATAGTGAGTGAAAGATACGAGCGTAGCAATGACGCACGTATATTTCATCATCGTCCTCGGACGAATCACCTGGCGTAGGGCTGAGTCTCAACAGATCGCAGCACGACGCTGCTCTACCGAGCACAACACCCCGCCAGGAACGGAAGTCGTCTACAGACTATTCCGAGCCCCGACATCGAACTGAGGTAGATTCGGACCTTCGGAGCCGTGATGCACGCGTTAAACGGACAGCATCGATCTCCGCGATCCAAATGGGCTTCGACGTCGCACCTCACGAAGTGAAGCGCGACTAGTAAAGTCACATTGTTTAGAGCCTCCCGACTCTCGGGGCTCCACAGTGAGCATATCCTTGCCGGATTCGGCTAGGCTGGCTTCGGCCTTAGAGGCGTTCAGGCATAATCCCGCGGATGGTAGCTTCGCACCACCGGCCGCTCGGCCGAGTGCATGAACCAAATGTCCGAAACTGCGGTTCCTCTCGTACTGAGCAGTATTACTATCGCAACGACAAGCCATCAGTAGGGTAAAACTAACCTGTCTCACGACGGTCTAAACCCAGCTCACGTTCCCTTTTGATGGGTGAACAATCCAACGCTTGGCGAATTTTGCTTCGCAATGATAGGAAGAGCCGACATCGAAGGATCAAAAAGCAACGTCGCTATGAACGCTTGGCTGCCACAAGCCAGTTATCCCTGTGGTAACTTTTCTGGCACCTCTTGCTAAAAACTCTTTATACTAAAGGATCGATAGGCCGTGCTTTCGCAGTCCCTATGCGTACTGAACATCTGGATCAAGCCAGCTTTTGCCCTTTTGCTCCACGCGAGGTTTCTGTCCTCGCTGAGCTGGCCTTAGGACACCTGCGTTATTCTTTGACAGATGTACCGCCCCAGTCAAACTACCCGCCTGGCAGTGTCCTCGAACCGGATCACGCGGGAGTTGTACGGCGACGAGCGTTGCCGCCACGTCGCCACTCTGCACGCTTGGAACGAAACACCGTGCGCCCGCCGATATTATCGACCGCGCACCGCTTCCGCCCAACCGAGTAAGTAATGAAACAATGAAAGTAGTGGTTTTTCAGCGACGATCGCGCGAACGATCTCCCACTTATGCTACACCTCTCATGTCTCCTTACAATGCCAGACTAGAGTCAAGCTCAACAGGGTCTTCTTTCCCCGCTGATTCTCCCAAGCCCGTTCCCTTGGCTGTGGTTTCGCTAGATAGTAGATAGGGACACCCTCCTCCAGCCCATGGTCTTCCCAGCCTATTGGCTATTAAGACCGAATCACGGGAGGTGCGCGCCTTACTTGCGAGTGCTCTTTCGGGCGCGCACTTTCTTGACTCCCACAAATGCTGTCCCGGCCCTCTCCCCATTCAGGGGCGGCTACAAGCGAAGAGCCGCGTATGCGGCAACAACACAGTTACGGCTTCGCCGCTCGCTCGAGTCCTGTGTTGTTGATCAATCAGCTTCATCGGCTTCGTCTAACCTCGTCCGGATAGCGTGCCACCGCTGTGCGAAAACCCTGAACCGCCGGAAGTTAGCCTCCGAGGAAACCAAGTCACCGTAGTAGACCGGTCCCTCCTCCTCGCGAACGATCCCCTCGACCATCAGTTTCCGATCAGGACCGTAGAGAGGGCACCGCCAAATTGCATGGTCTGCCGACTCCTCCTCCCCGCCACAATGACAGAGAGGAGTCTCCGCCAGGGCCATGCCATAAAGTTTTTTACGGAAGCACCCGTGCCCCGTCAGAAGCTGCGAGACTTTGTAGTCAGGCTCAACCCAAGTTGCCTTGAGTCGAGCCAGCACGTCCGGAAAGAATCGATAGAGGTCCCTACCCTTTTCCTCCACTTCCCAGTTCTGCTGCCATGCGGCAACAGTCTCCTCCGTAATTTTGCGTCTCTCTGTTCTAAACTCGATCCCGGGCAGATGGCGTATGTCATCCACCCTGCCAGCCCGCGTCACCTCCAGGTCCGCAGGTAGCACCCCCGCCAGAACGGGCAGTGCGGCCGTACTCACGGACCGGTACGCCTTGGTCAGAAGGACCAGTGCGGACCGCTGAGTTCTCAGCAGCGCAGCACGGACAACGTATTTCGACACCCGCCTCCACCAGCATCCTGCCGCATACGTGACGATGGCACAGAACGTGCCGCGGTACAAGATTTTAAGCGCAGGGTATCTAATGCCCCAGGAGGCGGCGGAGACGCGTGCCATCTTGCCGAAGGCAGCTGCCGCCTTCTCCCCCGCTGCAAGGGCATGCTCCCTAAACCCCAGGCTCGAATCGATTACCACCCCCAGGACTTTGGTCGACGGTACACTCTTGACTGAGATCCCATCGAGCCTTATGGTAGGAGGGCGTCCGGGCATCTTTCCCCTCAAGGTCATTGAGAATGTCTTGGTGGGAGAGAAGCCCAGCCTGTTCCGTTTCCCCCAAGCCGTAATTAAATCTAGGGTCATTGAGGCAGAGGCCTCAATGCCGGCGCGCGAGTTAGACTCGATAAGGACCGTGACATCATCCGCGTACGCGACCAGGTGAACTCCGTCTGGGAGTGGCAAGCGAAACATGTCGTCCATGAGCATGTTCCACAGGGCAGGGCCGAGGACCGACCCCTGCGGACACCCCATAGTGGAGACTTTCCACAGGGATCGCTCCCCGACAAAGAGCCCCACACGACGGTTGATGAAGTAGGACGACAATAAGCGGTATATGTTGGGGGGGCATCCACCGTTCTTGGCCTTGAGTAGAATCATCGGCCACCATGCATTGTCAAATGCACCCGATATGTCCAGGAAGACTGCCTGAACGTACTTGCATTTGCTGTCCCCGGCTATACCCAGAAGCGACTGCAGCGCCGACAAAGTAGAACGTCCTGGAGTAAACCCGTGCTGGCAAGGTGACGAGGCGCCTTGAATGTTAGGCGCGCATTTAAGTAGGATTCGTTCCAGGATCTTACCCAAAACAGAGAGCAGTGTGATGGGTCGATACGCTTTGGGATCGGATAACGGCTTACCATTCCCCTTCGGGAGAATAATGAGCCGACCGTCCTTCCACGCATCGGGAAAAACGCCTTCACCCACACAGGTTTCGAATACCCGCGATAGCTCGGAGCCAGCCACGCGCCACACATGTTTCACCATGCGGGCGGTTATTCCATCGATTCCCGGCGCAGTGTTAGGTAAACCCTTGACTATGTCCCGCATAACTTCCTCCGAGGGGGCGGGTGCGTCCATGCCCGAGGGCGTGCAAGCCGCCATAAGCCGAACCTTCCTGTGGTAGGGGTCGTCAGTGCTAGCAACATCGTCTGGGCACAGCGAGTGCACCAGGGTATTCATGGCGGCTTCCACGTCCTCAGTATGTCCCTCCAAGTATTTTACCGCGTTGATCAAGTTCGGGGGCGGTCTCTGCCTCCCATTCGCTGCTCGGTAAGCAAGACCCCAGGGGTCCTGATTACCGGAGTCAGCCATCCCTCGAAAGTAATCGAGCTGCGCCCGCTCCATCATGCGCCTGTACCGGCCCCTGCAGTCTCTTAGTGCCAACCTAAGGGAGTCACGAGTGGAGTCCGGCATTACCTTTTTCTTGGCAGATTGCCACTTTTTCCGAGCTTTGATGTGAGCGTGACGCGCCTCATCAAGCGCCGGTGTCCACCATTCGTGGCCCCTGACTCGCCCGGTGCCGGATACAGTTCCAAGGGCCCTCTCTGCGGCCTGACCTATTGCACTGCTAAGAGAGCAGCCCAAATGGTTTGCTCCCTTGGACCAGTCTAGTTGCCCAATGGTCTCGCGGATCTCCGTCCGGAAGAGCTCCCAGTCCACACCGCGCTCCCGGAACCTCTTCGGTTCCACCGACGGCCCAGGGGGGGCGCACCTTCTACCCGTTTCCGTCTTAAATAGTATGAGACGGTGGTCACTGACGCTGGCGCTTGGGTCCACCCGCCAGTCCGACAACTGTATACCCCCCGCAGATAAGGTGACGTCAATGAAGGACTCACCGTTGTCCGTAGAGAAAGTCGGAGGCTGTCCAGCCACATTGTTGACAGCTAGCTTCATCCCACCGATGAATTCTTCCACCTCTTGTCGCCTGCGGGCCACCTCTTGTCCGCGTCCTGTATAGTGGCGAGGCAGTGAGTGCCACAGGGGAGAGTGCGCATTGACGTCGGCGCCAATAATAATCCCAGGGTTTTCCCGCTGTCCACGAATTCGGTCAATCACGCCGCCCAGATGTTGTAAGTGGGGGCCCACTGGTTGTGAATATTGGAAATATGCGCTGACTACAATGAGGCCTCCCGCATGGCCGGCATCAACATGTACCGCCAGACAGTGCCGGTTAGAGTGGTGGCTGAGAACTGCAACGGCCAAATCCTCGCGAGCTACATATATACCCACCATACTGTCTGGTCCCGCAGGTAAGATCAGCTGCCTCATATTCCCTAAGGTATAGGGCTCCTGGCACAGTATGAGGTCCAGATGATGTGCACAAGTGATGGTGGGAAGCTCCGATGTGGCGTCCGACGAGCCCTGCAGATTTAGCTGACCAAATGAAAGTTTGTGTGACTTACCCATAATTCGTACGGTTGAGCTCCCTCTCTTCCGCGTATTTACGTGCCGGGCAGTCACGCGCGTTCGTGGTGTGATCACCGGCCCCCTTCCTTCCAAACTTGTGGCAAGTGGCACAGCACCTCTTCGTGGACTGGCACTCCGAATTCTTGTGCCCGTCCTCTCCGCAGAGTCCGCAGGTCATAGACTTTGCCCGACAGTACTTCTCGGGGTGCCCGAATTGTTGGCATCTGCGACAGCAAGTGACTCCAATGAAGTCGTTGACCTCGACCACCTCCCACCCCACGTACACTCGCCCCAGTTCAATGAGGGAATTCCGCAGCGATGGCGAGACTTGGCAGACCCACAGGCACCGGTTATTGTGCCTGCTCCGCCTGTACAGAGCCCGAATCTCGGCTGTAAACTTTTCCAACGGCCAGTCCTTGTTGGACTTCAGGTTTTGCTCCCATAGGTCCCCGGATAAATCCTCGAATTTGCGGTCCGCGTCTGCACCCACCAGCGAAATCAGCGGCTTCCGCTCACTGTGGTCAGCCACACGCAGTGTGGGAGGTAGCGCCTTTTTAATCGCCTCCGCGGCCGAAGGGGAAGCAGTCTGAATGACTACGCCCCCGTTCCCACAGGTGCGTAGCCCCTGTATTTTAATTCCGTGCTGCGCTGGGTTAATGGCCTGCTTGAGGACTGTCTTTGTGTCCTGCGCGGTTTTGATAGTCTCCCTTTGCTCCTCCACAGGGTATATGGCAACCGCTGGACCAGGTCTCGCCGGTATCCTCTTCTCCTCCTCATACCTGCCCAGCTTCAACTTACTGGCGTATGACACCGGTCCGGGATGGGTCACGGGCTGCGAACCACAGCCGGCCCCCAGTTCAGCTTCAGCTGCAGCAAGTTTCAGGGCCGTGATTTTGTGCTGCGCATCTGCAAGCTGTATGTTTAGTGCTGCTACCACAGCCAGGATATCTTGATTGAAACCC
>OY754902.1:3540000-3545000 GCA_963576445.1 Lithosia quadra | reverse complement strand
AGTCTACGTTAGAATTATATAAAGAACGCGACGCGAGACGACAATATCGAACAATAATAATAATAATTCTCATTCAACATCGTCAGTCTCTGAAATGCGTGGTGTCTCCTCTCTCGATTGGATCGAGAGAGAATTTTGTGGATATTATTAATTGTGATACACACGTGATCGCGCGTTACACGTTAATGATCCTTCCGCAGGTTCCCCTACGGAAACCTTGTTACGACTTTTACTTCCTCTAAATGATCAAGTTTGGTCAACTTCCCAGCAACGCCGACGGCCGTGAAGCCACCGCGTGTCGGTCCGAAGACCTCACTAAATCATTCAATCGGTAGTAGCGACGGGCGGTGTGTACAAAGGGCAGGGACGTAATCAACGCGAGCTTATGACTCGCGCTTACTAGGAATTCCTCGTTTATGGGGGATAATTGCAAACCCCAATCCCCAGCACGAAGGAGTTTCAGCGGGTTGCCCGGGCCTCTAGGCCAGGGAGAACATGCTGATTCCTTCAGTGTAGCGCGCGTGCGGCCCAGGACATCTAAGGGCATCACAGACCTGTTATTGCTCAATCTCGTGCGGCTCGAAGCCGCCGGTCCCTCTAAGAAGAATTTTAATACGTCGCCAGTGAGTTGCGTGACGGAGCCACGCACACCTAGATGACGACGCCTATTTAGCAGGCTAGAGTCTCGTTCGTTACCGGAATTAACCAGACAAATCGCTCCACCAACTAAGAACGGCCATGCACCACCACCCACCGAATCAAGAAAGAGCTGTTAATCTGTCAATCCTTCCGGTGTCCGGGCCTGGTGAGATTTCCCGTGTTGAGTCAAATTAAGCCGCAGGCTCCACTCCTGGTGGTGCCCTTCCGTCAATTCCTTTAAGTTTCAGCTTTGCAACCATACTCCCCCCGGAGTCCAAAATCTTTGGTTTCCCGGAAGCTGCCCGCCGAGCCATTGTAGTAACGTCGGCGGATCGCTAGATGACATATTTACGGTTAGAACTAGGGCGGTATCTAATCGCCTTCGAACCTCTAACTTTCGTTCTTGATTGATGAAAACACCTTTGGCAAATGCTTTCGCTGATGTTCGTCTTGCGACGATCCAAGAATTTCACCTCTAACGTCGCAATACGAATGCCCCCAGTTATCCCTATTAATCATTACCTCGGAGTTCTGAAAACCAACAAAATAGAACCGAGATCATATTCTATTATTCCATGCACGAAATATTCAAGCAGCATTTTGAGCCCGCTTTGAGCACTCTAATTTGTTCAAAGTAAAATTGTCGGCCCACCTCGACACTCACCGAAGAGCACCGCGATAGGATTTTGATATTGAACCGTCGTATTACCGCCGGCTCACCGACGATATGCTCCGCAGACGTGTCAGTATCACCGCGGATGCGGTGCACCGACAGCGCGGCGCACAAATGCAACTACGAGCTTTTTAACCGCAACAATTTTAGTATACGCTATTGGAGCTGGAATTACCGCGGCTGCTGGCACCAGACTTGCCCTCCAATTGTTCCTCGTTAAAATATTTAAAGTGTACTCATTCCGATTACGAGGCCTCGTAAGAGTCCCGTATCGTTATTTTTCGTCACTACCTCCCCGTGCCGGGAGTGGGTAATTTGCGCGCCTGCTGCCTTCCTTGGATGTGGTAGCCGTTTCTCAGGCTCCCTCTCCGGAATCGAACCCTGATTCCCCGTTACCCGTGACAACCATGGTAGTCGCAGAAACTACCATCGAAAGTTGATAAGGCAGACATTTGAAAGATGCGTCGCCGGTACTGGACCATGCGATCGGCAAAAGTTATCCAGATTCATCAAAATTAACGACTTCGAACGCGAGGCCCTCCGTCGATTGGTTTTGATCTAATAAAAGCACTCATCCCATCACTGGTCAGAGTTCTAATTGCATGTATTAGCTCTAGAATTACCACAGTTATCCAAGTAACTGAGTAAGATCTAAGGAACCAAAACTGATATATTGAGCCATTCGCGGTATCGCCTTAATACGGCTTGCACTGAGACATGCATGGCTTAATCTTTGAGACAAGCATATAACTACTGGCAGGATCAACCAGGGAGCTTCTTTCGTAGAACGCGAATAACGCAAAGATTTGCACTATTCACACTACTCATACCCGTCAACGGCTAGGTCGACGGGCGAGCTCTCGTTTTGTGTGTATATATATATTTAAAACGTTAATAAATAACGTCGAAAAAATATATATACATTTTTAGCTAAACGCGCTAACGTTTGAACGGTTATATCTCAAACGACGTCAAACGCACCGCACGATAGCATTTTAGAGTTAATACGTAAACATTTAAGTTTACATATAAATTCTCCAATATTGAACGTTCTAAATCGAGACGCGTCCACTTTGTGTATAATATAATTTGACACATACGATTTGTATGACACATTATCGATTCAGCCCGGAATCTATAGAGTCATCTCGCATTAAAATTTTGTAAATTGTATTTTTAGGATCGCTCGAACACCACGGACACGAACGTAAGTTACGATCCGTCGATCCACACAGTTCAATGGCATGTGTGAATCGTCGTCGATCGTGTGGTGATGAAATATATCGTAGATCCGTTAGCGACGATTGATTACGAGCATTTCGTGTAGGTCGGGCGTAGTAGTATAGATGGACACCACCACCATACACACCGTAGTAGTAGTATTATTATTATTGTGATTTATAATAAATTTTTATATATATATATTATCATTATATTTTTTTTCTGTTTTTGTCATTTTTTTTTTAAACTCACTCGATATATAGATATTATTACATATAAATTATATATATTACATTATATATCTCCTATATATAAAAATATAAAATATAAGAAATAAGTACAATAAAAAAAAATGATAAAAGTATATAAAAATCAAAAATAATATATATATATAAATAAATAATACAACACTACTATAATAACTACTACTACTACTTTGTTACTACGACAAAACACTACACGAAAATACTACGTAATTACAATCGCGCGCCAACGTCTACGATGATACGATTCAACAACCACACCGGACATCGACGACGTTCACACAAAAACTAACAACAACTTCTTCTTTTTTCATCGGACGCGAGATCGCGATCGTCGCGACACAAGACTGTACAAAAATCGAACCGTCGTTGTGTCTCGACGCACGCGCCTCGCACCACATATATGCGTCGTACAAAAATATATACCGTCGGGTTTGATTAATATCGTCGTGAAAAAAAAAAAAAAGGTGTATGGATATATAGATATAAAATATATATATATAAAATATAAAATAAATATATAATAAATATAAAAATATATATATGTATAAAATTCGAGGTCGAACCGATTTGGCAATTTTTTTTTTTTCTTTTTTTTTTGTGAAATTATTAAATTCTGCCAATAAACTGCTCTATGAAAAAAAATATATTTTTCGTCGTGTTATTTACCTACCATGCGAGCATAAACTGCGAATAGGTTATAGGTTAACTATTGGTAAAAAATCTTGTCGTGCGATGTACCAGGTACCAGGCGAGTGTATCTATTTATAAAAATATTATATTTTAATAATTGGGGGTACTTACATTGAATATTTTTCGAAAAGATTACCTGTGGTGTGATGTACAATCGATACCGAAGCCCAAAAAGTGTAATTTTTAGAATTTTTTTCAGTTTGTCTGAGTAACAGCTAGTTTAAATACAAAAGAGTGCCAATAGGTAGGTATGTAAGCTCTTTCGCTGTTGACATTTGTATTTACTTGTCAGTTTTGTCATTTAACCGTTGACTGATGAATTTAAAACGTCGATAACGGTTATCTATTTATAAAAATTGTATATTTTAATAATTGGGGGTACATTGAATATTTTTCGAAAAGATTACTTGTGGTGTGATGTACAATCGATACCGAAGCCCCAAAAAGTATAGTTTTTAGAATTTTTTTCAGTTTGTCTGAGTAACAGCTAGTTTAAATATAAAAGAGTGCCAATAGGTAGGTACGTAAGCTCTTTCGCTGTTGACATTTGTATTTACTTGTCAGTTTTGGCTCGCCGAGTTCGCTGCCGACGCCGATATGCTACCGCTGTACGAGAGACTGTACTCGATGATGGAGTACGTCTACCGCCAGCCTGAAGTGCGCTTGGGCCCGTTTCAAGGACAGCTATGTTTCAAGAGTCACCGCTCCTAATGATTATTCCTTGGAGGAGAGGTTGGAAATAATTAGCTCACTTACTTTCACTTAGTACAATATTATAATATAACACCGTCAGGCGGAGGTAGGTACTGCCACTGCTGCAGTCGGACTGCTCAATTCGGACGGGAGTTACCACCATGTCAGTCGTGTACTACCTCCATAAAACCTACTAATCTAATTACCAATCAGGGCAGTGCACACTCCCTACTAATTATTAATTTAATTCACAGTGACCTACACATTTACACAATAATTGTTTTGTGAAACTCATGCCCTAAATGTGTGTCGTGGTCATGATAAATCCATTTAAGTATAATAAATACCCAATATCATAAATATTTTCATTTGGATTGTGTAACATGAAAATAGCGGGAATCTGGTCACTGTTTTTTTAACATTTAACCTAACCTGACCCTTGAAAAGTTTTCAACCATAATTACAATATTAATATAGCCAAATCGGTCCAGCCGTTCACGCGTGATGCCGTGACCAAGGGAAATATGGATTCATTTTTATTACATACCTACTACTACTGAATGTGCACTCGCATATTATAACCACAAAAAACCACTTTCGAGACATAGACAATAGCTCAAAGATTATAAATAACCACTACCCACATATGAATGGCTTATCAAGAAAAATTATAGACAACCTATAAAAAGACATTTACACTTTTGTTAACCTGTAGGTAGGTACAATACACAAATTAATGTATAAAACAAACAAATATAACAGTACCTGAAATTTCGAGACATTTTACAAAAAAATAAATTTCTGAACGCACACAATGT
>OY754902.1:3530000-3535000 GCA_963576445.1 Lithosia quadra | reverse complement strand
GCACAACCCTCTCTTGTACAAAGCGAAGAGTCGAGCGCTCCCAGCGTACGCTGAGCGGCGCGCGCGTCTCGGAGACGCGCGCGCTCAACAAAGCGACGACACTGGTTACACAATCGTGTCTCTCGACACGTGTACGCGTGCGTGAACGTCTCTGATAATATTGTCGCATGATCTTCATGAACTTGTTATATTTAAACGGACCGTAACGTTTTGAAACGTCGCGGAACCGTCAAATGCGCACACAAACATGCGCAATGTGGCATTTGTTATTTATACAGCCGGCCCTCAGACAGGAGTGGTCCTGGATGTGTCTCCACGGACCGCAATGTGCGTTCGAAATGTCGATGTTCAAATGTGTCCTGCAGTTCACACTATGACGCGCAGTTAACTGCGTTCTTCATCGACCCGCGAGCCAAGTGATCCACCGTCCAGGGTAATAGTTTTACATACATACCCATGGTTTTAATATGGATTAATGTGTTACATGAAAAAAAAAAAAAAAAAAAATTTTTAAAAAAAATACGCACGAGCATCACCCCACCGCTTTTTGTTTTGAAAGAAACAAAACAAAAAAAAAAAAGAGGGACGCTCGCGCGCACAATAATATTTAACGAACGCGTTCAAATTCAACTCGTGGTGCGGATTTTTATACCAGTCTACGTTAGAATTATATAAAGAACGCGACGCGAGACGACAATATCGAACAATAATAATAATAATTCTCATTCAACATCGTCAGTCTCTGAAATGCGTGGTGTCTCCTCTCTCGATTGGATCGAGAGAGAATTTTGTGGATATTATTAATTGTGATACACACGTGATCGCGCGTTACACGTTAATGATCCTTCCGCAGGTTCCCCTACGGAAACCTTGTTACGACTTTTACTTCCTCTAAATGATCAAGTTTGGTCAACTTCCCAGCAACGCCGACGGCCGTGAAGCCACCGCGTGTCGGTCCGAAGACCTCACTAAATCATTCAATCGGTAGTAGCGACGGGCGGTGTGTACAAAGGGCAGGGACGTAATCAACGCGAGCTTATGACTCGCGCTTACTAGGAATTCCTCGTTTATGGGGGATAATTGCAAACCCCAATCCCCAGCACGAAGGAGTTTCAGCGGGTTGCCCGGGCCTCTAGGCCAGGGAGAACATGCTGATTCCTTCAGTGTAGCGCGCGTGCGGCCCAGGACATCTAAGGGCATCACAGACCTGTTATTGCTCAATCTCGTGCGGCTCGAAGCCGCCGGTCCCTCTAAGAAGAATTTTAATACGTCGCCAGTGAGTTGCGTGACGGAGCCACGCACACCTAGATGACGACGCCTATTTAGCAGGCTAGAGTCTCGTTCGTTACCGGAATTAACCAGACAAATCGCTCCACCAACTAAGAACGGCCATGCACCACCACCCACCGAATCAAGAAAGAGCTGTTAATCTGTCAATCCTTCCGGTGTCCGGGCCTGGTGAGATTTCCCGTGTTGAGTCAAATTAAGCCGCAGGCTCCACTCCTGGTGGTGCCCTTCCGTCAATTCCTTTAAGTTTCAGCTTTGCAACCATACTCCCCCCGGAGTCCAAAATCTTTGGTTTCCCGGAAGCTGCCCGCCGAGCCATTGTAGTAACGTCGGCGGATCGCTAGATGACATATTTACGGTTAGAACTAGGGCGGTATCTAATCGCCTTCGAACCTCTAACTTTCGTTCTTGATTGATGAAAACACCTTTGGCAAATGCTTTCGCTGATGTTCGTCTTGCGACGATCCAAGAATTTCACCTCTAACGTCGCAATACGAATGCCCCCAGTTATCCCTATTAATCATTACCTCGGAGTTCTGAAAACCAACAAAATAGAACCGAGATCATATTCTATTATTCCATGCACGAAATATTCAAGCAGCATTTTGAGCCCGCTTTGAGCACTCTAATTTGTTCAAAGTAAAATTGTCGGCCCACCTCGACACTCACCGAAGAGCACCGCGATAGGATTTTGATATTGAACCGTCGTATTACCGCCGGCTCACCGACGATATGCTCCGCAGACGTGTCAGTATCACCGCGGATGCGGTGCACCGACAGCGCGGCGCACAAATGCAACTACGAGCTTTTTAACCGCAACAATTTTAGTATACGCTATTGGAGCTGGAATTACCGCGGCTGCTGGCACCAGACTTGCCCTCCAATTGTTCCTCGTTAAAATATTTAAAGTGTACTCATTCCGATTACGAGGCCTCGTAAGAGTCCCGTATCGTTATTTTTCGTCACTACCTCCCCGTGCCGGGAGTGGGTAATTTGCGCGCCTGCTGCCTTCCTTGGATGTGGTAGCCGTTTCTCAGGCTCCCTCTCCGGAATCGAACCCTGATTCCCCGTTACCCGTGACAACCATGGTAGTCGCAGAAACTACCATCGAAAGTTGATAAGGCAGACATTTGAAAGATGCGTCGCCGGTACTGGACCATGCGATCGGCAAAAGTTATCCAGATTCATCAAAATTAACGACTTCGAACGCGAGGCCCTCCGTCGATTGGTTTTGATCTAATAAAAGCACTCATCCCATCACTGGTCAGAGTTCTAATTGCATGTATTAGCTCTAGAATTACCACAGTTATCCAAGTAACTGAGTAAGATCTAAGGAACCAAAACTGATATATTGAGCCATTCGCGGTATCGCCTTAATACGGCTTGCACTGAGACATGCATGGCTTAATCTTTGAGACAAGCATATAACTACTGGCAGGATCAACCAGGGAGCTTCTTTCGTAGAACGCGAATAACGCAAAGATTTGCACTATTCACACTACTCATACCCGTCAACGGCTAGGTCGACGGGCGAGCTCTCGTTTTGTGTGTATATATATATTTAAAACGTTAATAAATAACGTCGAAAAAATATATATACATTTTTAGCTAAACGCGCTAACGTTTGAACGGTTATATCTCAAACGACGTCAAACGCACCGCACGATAGCATTTTAGAGTTAATACGTAAACATTTAAGTTTACATATAAATTCTCCAATATTGAACGTTCTAAATCGAGACGCGTCCACTTTGTGTATAATATAATTTGACACATACGATTTGTATGACACATTATCGATTCAGCCCGGAATCTATAGAGTCATCTCGCATTAAAATTTTGTAAATTGTATTTTTAGGATCGCTCGAACACCACGGACACGAACGTAAGTTACGATCCGTCGATCCACACAGTTCAATGGCATGTGTGAATCGTCGTCGATCGTGTGGTGATGAAATATATCGTAGATCCGTTAGCGACGATTGATTACGAGCATTTCGTGTAGGTCGGGCGTAGTAGTATAGATGGACACCACCACCATACACACCGTAGTAGTAGTATTATTATTATTGTGATTTATAATAAATTTTTATATATATATATTATCATTATATTTTTTTTCTGTTTTTGTCATTTTTTTTTTAAACTCACTCGATATATAGATATTATTACATATAAATTATATATATTACATTATATATCTCCTATATATAAAAATATAAAATATAAGAAATAAGTACAATAAAAAAAAATGATAAAAGTATATAAAAATCAAAAATAATATATATATATAAATAAATAATACAACACTACTATAATAACTACTACTACTACTTTGTTACTACGACAAAACACTACACGAAAATACTACGTAATTACAATCGCGCGCCAACGTCTACGATGATACGATTCAACAACCACACCGGACATCGACGACGTTCACACAAAAACTAACAACAACTTCTTCTTTTTTCATCGGACGCGAGATCGCGATCGTCGCGACACAAGACTGTACAAAAATCGAACCGTCGTTGTGTCTCGACGCACGCGCCTCGCACCACATATATGCGTCGTACAAAAATATATACCGTCGGGTTTGATTAATATCGTCGTCAATGCGTCGCGGCGTCGCATTTTATTATGTTGAGATGCATCCATCACCTACGCCTATTATCACCCACCCCCTTCACCCCCTTTTTTTTTTTTTTTTTTTTTTTTTTTTTTTTGAGGGTGGAATTTTTTTCTGTCGATACGAAAGGGAATAAACGGGTGAAAAAAAAAAAAAAGGTGTATGGATATATAGATATAAAATATATATATATAAAATATAAAATAAATATATAATAAATATAAAAATATATATATGTATAAAATTCGAGGTCGAACCGATTTGGCAATTTTTTTTTTTTCTTTTTTTTTTGTGAAATTATTAAATTCTGCCAATAAACTGCTCTATGAAAAAAAATATATTTTTCGTCGTGTTATTTACCTACCATGCGAGCATAAACTGCGAATAGGTTATAGGTTAACTATTGGTAAAAAATCTTGTCGTGCGATGTACCAGGTACCAGGCGAGTGTATCTATTTATAAAAATATTATATTTTAATAATTGGGGGTACTTACATTGAATATTTTTCGAAAAGATTACCTGTGGTGTGATGTACAATCGATACCGAAGCCCAAAAAGTGTAATTTTTAGAATTTTTTTCAGTTTGTCTGAGTAACAGCTAGTTTAAATACAAAAGAGTGCCAATAGGTAGGTATGTAAGCTCTTTCGCTGTTGACATTTGTATTTACTTGTCAGTTTTGTCATTTAACCGTTGACTGATGAATTTAAAACGTCGATAACGGTTATCTATTTATAAAAATTGTATATTTTAATAATTGGGGGTACATTGAATATTTTTCGAAAAGATTACTTGTGGTGTGATGTACAATCGATACCGAAGCCCCAAAAAGTATAGTTTTTAGAATTTTTTTCAGTTTGTCTGAGTAACAGCTAGTTTAAATATAAAAGAGTGCCAATAGGTAGGTACGTAAGCTCTTTCGCTGTTGACATTTGTATTTACTTGTCAGTTTTGGCTCGCCGAGTTCGCTGCCGACGCCGATATGCTACCGCTGTACGAGAGACTGTACTCGATGATGGAGTACGTCTACCGCCAGCCTGAAGTGCGCTTGGGCCCGTTTCAAGGACAGCTATGTTTCAAGAGTC
>OY754902.1:3512500-3522500 GCA_963576445.1 Lithosia quadra | reverse complement strand
TCGTTCTTGATTGATGAAAACACCTTTGGCAAATGCTTTCGCTGATGTTCGTCTTGCGACGATCCAAGAATTTCACCTCTAACGTCGCAATACGAATGCCCCCAGTTATCCCTATTAATCATTACCTCGGAGTTCTGAAAACCAACAAAATAGAACCGAGATCATATTCTATTATTCCATGCACGAAATATTCAAGCAGCATTTTGAGCCCGCTTTGAGCACTCTAATTTGTTCAAAGTAAAATTGTCGGCCCACCTCGACACTCACCGAAGAGCACCGCGATAGGATTTTGATATTGAACCGTCGTATTACCGCCGGCTCACCGACGATATGCTCCGCAGACGTGTCAGTATCACCGCGGATGCGGTGCACCGACAGCGCGGCGCACAAATGCAACTACGAGCTTTTTAACCGCAACAATTTTAGTATACGCTATTGGAGCTGGAATTACCGCGGCTGCTGGCACCAGACTTGCCCTCCAATTGTTCCTCGTTAAAATATTTAAAGTGTACTCATTCCGATTACGAGGCCTCGTAAGAGTCCCGTATCGTTATTTTTCGTCACTACCTCCCCGTGCCGGGAGTGGGTAATTTGCGCGCCTGCTGCCTTCCTTGGATGTGGTAGCCGTTTCTCAGGCTCCCTCTCCGGAATCGAACCCTGATTCCCCGTTACCCGTGACAACCATGGTAGTCGCAGAAACTACCATCGAAAGTTGATAAGGCAGACATTTGAAAGATGCGTCGCCGGTACTGGACCATGCGATCGGCAAAAGTTATCCAGATTCATCAAAATTAACGACTTCGAACGCGAGGCCCTCCGTCGATTGGTTTTGATCTAATAAAAGCACTCATCCCATCACTGGTCAGAGTTCTAATTGCATGTATTAGCTCTAGAATTACCACAGTTATCCAAGTAACTGAGTAAGATCTAAGGAACCAAAACTGATATATTGAGCCATTCGCGGTATCGCCTTAATACGGCTTGCACTGAGACATGCATGGCTTAATCTTTGAGACAAGCATATAACTACTGGCAGGATCAACCAGGGAGCTTCTTTCGTAGAACGCGAATAACGCAAAGATTTGCACTATTCACACTACTCATACCCGTCAACGGCTAGGTCGACGGGCGAGCTCTCGTTTTGTGTGTATATATATATTTAAAACGTTAATAAATAACGTCGAAAAAATATATATACATTTTTAGCTAAACGCGCTAACGTTTGAACGGTTATATCTCAAACGACGTCAAACGCACCGCACGATAGCATTTTAGAGTTAATACGTAAACATTTAAGTTTACATATAAATTCTCCAATATTGAACGTTCTAAATCGAGACGCGTCCACTTTGTGTATAATATAATTTGACACATACGATTTGTATGACACATTATCGATTCAGCCCGGAAT
The DNA here is from genome assembly GCA_963576445.1 of Lithosia quadra. Classification (NCBI taxonomy): domain Eukaryota; kingdom Metazoa; phylum Arthropoda; class Insecta; order Lepidoptera; family Erebidae; genus Lithosia; species Lithosia quadra. The sequence continues at coordinate 3,521,089 of OY754902.1, read as the reverse complement.
CTATAGAGTCATCTCGCATTAAAATTTTGTAAATTGTATTTTTAGGATCGCTCGAACACCACGGACACGAACGTAAGTTACGATCCGTCGATCCACACAGTTCAATGGCATGTGTGAATCGTCGTCGATCGTGTGGTGATGAAATATATCGTAGATCCGTTAGCGACGATTGATTACGAGCATTTCGTGTAGGTCGGGCGTAGTAGTATAGATGGACACCACCACCATACACACCGTAGTAGTAGTATTATTATTATTGTGATTTATAATAAATTTTTATATATATATATTATCATTATATTTTTTTTCTGTTTTTGTCATTTTTTTTTTAAACTCACTCGATATATAGATATTATTACATATAAATTATATATATTACATTATATATCTCCTATATATAAAAATATAAAATATAAGAAATAAGTACAATAAAAAAAAATGATAAAAGTATATAAAAATCAAAAATAATATATATATATAAATAAATAATACAACACTACTATAATAACTACTACTACTACTTTGTTACTACGACAAAACACTACACGAAAATACTACGTAATTACAATCGCGCGCCAACGTCTACGATGATACGATTCAACAACCACACCGGACATCGACGACGTTCACACAAAAACTAACAACAACTTCTTCTTTTTTCATCGGACGCGAGATCGCGATCGTCGCGACACAAGACTGTACAAAAATCGAACCGTCGTTGTGTCTCGACGCACGCGCCTCGCACCACATATATGCGTCGTACAAAAATATATACCGTCGGGTTTGATTAATATCGTCGTCAATGCGTCGCGGCGTCGCATTTTATTATGTTGAGATGCATCCATCACCTACGCCTATTATCACCCACCCCCTTCACCCCCTTTTTTTTTTTTTTTTTTTTTTTTTTTTTTTGAGGGTGGAATTTTTTTCTGTCGATACGAAAGGGAATAAACGGGTGAAAAAAAAAAAAAAGGTGTATGGATATATAGATATAAAATATATATATATAAAATATAAAATAAATATATAATAAATATAAAAATATATATATGTATAAAATTCGAGGTCGAACCGATTTGGCAATTTTTTTTTTTTCTTTTTTTTTTGTGAAATTATTAAATTCTGCCAATAAACTGCTCTATGAAAAAAAATATATTTTTCGTCGTGTTATTTACCTACCATGCGAGCATAAACTGCGAATAGGTTATAGGTTAACTATTGGTAAAAAATCTTGTCGTGCGATGTACCAGGTACCAGGCGAGTGTATCTATTTATAAAAATATTATATTTTAATAATTGGGGGTACTTACATTGAATATTTTTCGAAAAGATTACCTGTGGTGTGATGTACAATCGATACCGAAGCCCAAAAAGTGTAATTTTTAGAATTTTTTTCAGTTTGTCTGAGTAACAGCTAGTTTAAATACAAAAGAGTGCCAATAGGTAGGTATGTAAGCTCTTTCGCTGTTGACATTTGTATTTACTTGTCAGTTTTGTCATTTAACCGTTGACTGATGAATTTAAAACGTCGATAACGGTTATCTATTTATAAAAATTGTATATTTTAATAATTGGGGGTACATTGAATATTTTTCGAAAAGATTACTTGTGGTGTGATGTACAATCGATACCGAAGCCCCAAAAAGTATAGTTTTTAGAATTTTTTTCAGTTTGTCTGAGTAACAGCTAGTTTAAATATAAAAGAGTGCCAATAGGTAGGTACGTAAGCTCTTTCGCTGTTGACATTTGTATTTACTTGTCAGTTTTGGCTCGCCGAGTTCGCTGCCGACGCCGATATGCTACCGCTGTACGAGAGACTGTACTCGATGATGGAGTACGTCTACCGCCAGCCTGAAGTGCGCTTGGGCCCGTTTCAAGGACAGCTATGTTTCAAGAGTCACCGCTCCTAATGATTATTCCTTGGAGGAGAGGTTGGAAATAATTAGCTCACTTACTTTCACTTAGTACAATATTATAATATAACACCGTCAGGCGGAGGTAGGTACTGCCACTGCTGCAGTCGGACTGCTCAATTCGGACGGGAGTTACCACCATGTCAGTCGTGTACTACCTCCATAAAACCTACTAATCTAATTACCAATCAGGGCAGTGCACACTCCCTACTAATTATTAATTTAATTCACAGTGACCTACACATTTACACAATAATTGTTTTGTGAAACTCATGCCCTAAATGTGTGTCGTGGTCATGATAAATCCATTTAAGTATAATAAATACCCAATATCATAAATATTTTCATTTGGATTGTGTAACATGAAAATAGCGGGAATCTGGTCACTGTTTTTTTAACATTTAACCTAACCTGACCCTTGAAAAGTTTTCAACCATAATTACAATATTAATATAGCCAAATCGGTCCAGCCGTTCACGCGTGATGCCGTGACCAAGGGAAATATGGATTCATTTTTATTACATACCTACTACTACTGAATGTGCACTCGCATATTATAACCACAAAAAACCACTTTCGAGACATAGACAATAGCTCAAAGATTATAAATAACCACTACCCACATATGAATGGCTTATCAAGAAAAATTATAGACAACCTATAAAAAGACATTTACACTTTTGTTAACCTGTAGGTAGGTACAATACACAAATTAATGTATAAAACAAACAAATATAACAGTACCTGAAATTTCGAGACATTTTACAAAAAAATAAATTTCTGAACGCACACAATGTATGAATAGTTGTTACAGTATTTGACAGGATTGGACAACAAATGTTTCACATGAAATAAACAAATCAACGTTTATTGAAATGATTAAGTACCTATTCATTACACATAATATCGGGTCTTCATTGTTTTTAAGATTTATTATGCTATTCGGGGCGGAGACAAATCCAACGAATCAATAACCATGAATATTGTTGGTTCAGCAGATCTCGAGTTACAAACCCGTCTTTGTTTTATTTATAAGTATATTAAGATTTATTAATAGCTACATTCAAGAAAAAAAATGTTATTGACACAACCAACCAACTAACTACCTACTAAATGTGTGAATTAATAAAAAAAAAAAAATCTCGTGCAATCTACCAGGCGAATCACTGATAGATCTGCTGAGCTATTATTATTCATAAGTTATTATAATTTATCACAGCGCGGTTCGTGTATTAAATATCTAATCGTGTCGTTAGAACAAGTTCGTTCGTCCCTCCGACACTCGGGTTCGTGTATTAAAAAGGGGTTCGTTCGTGTATTAAATCGAATCGAAAATTACACCACCCCACATGTACATATGTGTGTACCTAATTTATATATTATTATTTTTCTACATAATCCAATTTCAACTCTACGTTTGTACATGTACCAACACACCCCAACTACAACGCGATCCGTTATGTTCGTGAAATATCATATTATACGCATAGTGAGTGAAAGATACGAGCGTAGCAATGACGCACGTATATTTCATCATCGTCCTCGGACGAATCACCTGGCGTAGGGCTGAGTCTCAACAGATCGCAGCACGACGCTGCTCTACCGAGCACAACACCCCGCCAGGAACGGAAGTCGTCTACAGACTATTCCGAGCCCCGACATCGAACTGAGGTAGATTCGGACCTTCGGAGCCGTGATGCACGCGTTAAACGGACAGCATCGATCTCCGCGATCCAAATGGGCTTCGACGTCGCACCTCACGAAGTGAAGCGCGACTAGTAAAGTCACATTGTTTAGAGCCTCCCGACTCTCGGGGCTCCACAGTGAGCATATCCTTGCCGGATTCGGCTAGGCTGGCTTCGGCCTTAGAGGCGTTCAGGCATAATCCCGCGGATGGTAGCTTCGCACCACCGGCCGCTCGGCCGAGTGCATGAACCAAATGTCCGAAACTGCGGTTCCTCTCGTACTGAGCAGTATTACTATCGCAACGACAAGCCATCAGTAGGGTAAAACTAACCTGTCTCACGACGGTCTAAACCCAGCTCACGTTCCCTTTTGATGGGTGAACAATCCAACGCTTGGCGAATTTTGCTTCGCAATGATAGGAAGAGCCGACATCGAAGGATCAAAAAGCAACGTCGCTATGAACGCTTGGCTGCCACAAGCCAGTTATCCCTGTGGTAACTTTTCTGGCACCTCTTGCTAAAAACTCTTTATACTAAAGGATCGATAGGCCGTGCTTTCGCAGTCCCTATGCGTACTGAACATCTGGATCAAGCCAGCTTTTGCCCTTTTGCTCCACGCGAGGTTTCTGTCCTCGCTGAGCTGGCCTTAGGACACCTGCGTTATTCTTTGACAGATGTACCGCCCCAGTCAAACTACCCGCCTGGCAGTGTCCTCGAACCGGATCACGCGGGAGTTGTACGGCGACGAGCGTTGCCGCCACGTCGCCACTCTGCACGCTTGGAACGAAACACCGTGCGCCCGCCGATATTATCGACCGCGCACCGCTTCCGCCCAACCGAGTAAGTAATGAAACAATGAAAGTAGTGGTTTTTCAGCGACGATCGCGCGAACGATCTCCCACTTATGCTACACCTCTCATGTCTCCTTACAATGCCAGACTAGAGTCAAGCTCAACAGGGTCTTCTTTCCCCGCTGATTCTCCCAAGCCCGTTCCCTTGGCTGTGGTTTCGCTAGATAGTAGATAGGGACAATCCCTCCAACCTCCCATGGTCATTCCTGCCTCACGGCGTACTGACCGAATCGCGGGAGAGCGCCCGTTGCGGTCTGCGTATAGCCTTCTCCGCGGGTGCTTTCTTGACTCCCTACAAGTTCTTTATCCGTCCCCAGCCTGATTCTCCCCCAATGGGGCTGGCTTTCTACTAGATGTTATCCCCCCTTATGGGGCTGACGGTACAGTAATAGTACTACGCGTCCTGCGGGCCGTGGGTATACTTACGAACATTATTCAAATTCACGCCGAATGGCGTGCCAAGCATGCGCGAATGTGCGTAACGCCACGAAGGCATCCCTACTGCTTACTAAGCCTTCGTGCCAAACGGGTCCCTCTACCTTACGCTCAAGGCAGTGTACTGAGTCCAATAGAGCATTCCTGTCTTCGGCATATAACCTGCAGTCCCAAAGTGCGTGATCTCGGCTTTCCTCGTCCGCCTCCCCACATGGGCACGAAGCAGTGTCGTTCAGTTTTAGCCTGTGAAGGCGCTGCCTGAAGCATCCGTGACCTGTGAGGATTTGCGAGGTAATAAAATCGGGCTCGACCCACTTATATTTCAGCCTCACGACAACATCCGGGAAGAAACTATACAAGTCCCGTCCGTCGAGGCTGGACTCCCATCGTTCCTGCCAAAGGGAGACGGCTTCCCGCCTCACCGACTCTTTAAGCTGCTTACGCTCCCTTGCGGCCAGCTGGTGTCCCTCCTCCGCAACTCGCCCCGCACGAAAGACCTCCAGGTCGGCAGGTAGAACTCCCGCAAGCACTGGAAGTGCCGCGGTACTACACGATCTGTAGGCCTTCGTGAGCAAAATTAAAGCGGGCCTCTGGGTTCTCAATAAATTACGTCTGACCACGAAGTTGGACGAGCGTCGATACCATACGGCCGCAGCGTAGGTAACCGTGGCAACATAGGTCCCTGAATACAGGACTCTAAGTGCAGGGAACTTGATACCCCATCTCGTGGCTGATACACGCGAAACCTTGCCGAAGCAATTTGCTGCTTTTTCACCAATAAAACATGCATGCGGACCGTAGGACCTTGCCCCGTCCAGAGTTACACCGAGCACCCTAGCCTGTGACACATGCGCGATCGAGGCGCCGTCCAACCGGATGGTAGGCGGCCTTTTAAAATGTCCCTTGCAGGTAAGCGCCAAGGACTTACCGGGTGAGAACCCCAGTCGGTTCCTGGCGCCCCACCCGGATATGGTCCTCAGCGTGGTGTCAGCATGCCGTTCAATTTCCGCACGGGACGTCGGCTCGATGACGATTGTCACATCATCGGCATATGCAATCAAATGTACTCCTTCGGGCAATGGCACAAGTAGGAGGTCATTGAGGAGGAGGTTCCAGAGTGTCGGGCCAAGAACAGATCCCTGTGGACACCCCATGGTGTTCGATTTCCACGAGGATTTCGTGCCTGTGATAAATCCAACACGACGGTTGGTAAAGTAACTTACTATGATCTTATACAGGTTCGGTGGTGATCCACCCTGCTTAAGTTTAAGAAGAATCATGGGCCACCATGCATTGTCGAACGCACCAGAGATGTCCAGAAAGATAAGCTGTACATAAGGAGCTACTGACCTGTCGACAAGCGAGTTCAAATGGCTGAGGGCCGTAACCGTCGATCGTCCGCGAGTGAATCCGTGCTGAGACTCCGATATGTTTCTGTACAGGCAGGGGGCGCAAGCAACTATGACGCGTTCCAAAATCTTACCTAAAATAGGCAGCAGTGTGATAGGTCTGTATGCCTTGGGGTCGCTGAGAGGTTTACCATTTCCCTTTGGCAGGACGATGAGCCGGCCAGTCTTCCAATTGTCGGGAAAAACGCCTTCCTCAATACACTTACCATACATAAGCAACATTTCAGATGATGTCGCCTTCCAAGCCCACTTAATTATGACCGAAGTGAGGCCATCCATACCCGGCGCCGTTTTGGGAAGGGAACGGACTATACGTTCAACTGTTTCCCTTTCAGGGGCAGGCATCTCCTTACCAGAGGGTGCGATTGCAGCTGCAACACGCACTTCCCGATGGTAAGTTGTATCCGCGCCGGGTATATCATCCGGGTAGAGTGACACTAACAATTGTTCCATGGTGGCCCCCGTCGACGCTGTGTACCCTTCCACCAGTTGAATGCCGTAGAGGACATTTGGTGGGGGCTTTGCACGGCCACTGGCCTCCCTGTATGCCAGACCCCAGGGGTCGTCATTACCCGATTCAGCCAGTTTACGGAAAAACTCCACCTCGGCTGTCTTCATGGCCGCCTTGTACTCGCCCCGAAGAGCTCGCAGAGTTGCGTGGTTCGAATCCTGGGAAGGACACCTGTCTCGTTTGGACCGCTGCCATGATCGTCGGGCCTGGCATACTTTACGGCGACACTCGTCCAGGGCTGGAGACCACCATTCGTACTTCCCACTGCTATTCTTGGCCCGTTTCCCCAGGTATTCCCTAGCGGTGTGGAGGAGGGTATCAGTGTATCGCCTACTGTACTCAGAGGCAGATAGACCAGGGTGCAGTTTCCCCATTCTAGCATGTAAAGCTGAACAAAAGGAAGTCCAATCGACCCCCCGCACCCGAAACTGTTCGAGGGTTACCTCAGGCATGTTACTCGCCACCCCCACACCGTCATCACACAGGTTAAAGGTAATCAGCTGATGATCTGCCAGACTGTCGCCCTCATGCACAGTCCACTCGCACACATTAACGCCTCTAGTTGAGAGCGTCAAATCAATATTTGACCTACCCGTCGGCCCGTTGAATGTAGGATGCTGGCCTGGGGCGTTGTGCAACAGCAGGTCCCTAGACAGGATAAATCCCTCCATTTGGTTCCTTCTGTGCTCAACATCCGGTCCCCTTCCTGTGTATTGGTGCCAATCACAGTACCACATAGGTGAGTGGGCATTACTGTCCACGCCGATTAGTACAGGACCCCTAGGGAGTCTTTGTAGGACATTTTCTAAGTGCGCTATGTGGATACTGATATTGTCCTTGTATTGAAAATACGCTGAGACCACATACATGACTACATTCCCGTGTGCGAGGTGGATCACACAACAGTGCTCGTTACTCAGATGTTCGAGTAGCGTTACCGCAATGGATTGATTAAAAATTACGAACCCTGCCTTTGGGCTGCGTCCACACTGAAGTACCTTAGTACAGTTTTGGTATTGTTCCTGTACTAGGACCAGGTCTAAATGGTGTAGTGGACCAACTCTTGCTACCAGTTCAGTGGTGGACGCCTCAGAGCCCTGTAAGTTCAGCTGACCAACCTTAACACTGCTTCGTGATCTATCCATATTGGATCATGTTAGCAGCCTGCGCCTCTGCATGTTGGCGGGCTGGACAATTCGGTGAAGCAGTGGTATGACCACTAGCTTCCTTGCGCTTGAAGCGCTTGCAGGTAGCGCAGCAAGTGCTCTGGGACTTGCACTCCTTGCTGTTGTGTCCGTTATCGCCACACTTGCCGCACGTCATCTCCTTGGCCCGGCAGTACTTCTCGGGGTGCCCGTACTGCTGGCACTTGGTGCAGCAAGTTGACCTTATATGGTCGGTTACTTCGGCCTCATCCCAGCCAACATAGACACGGCCAAGCTCAACGAGCTTGTCACGGGCGGCACTGGTGCATTCGAGCACCACCAAAAATTTTGAGCCAAGCTGCTTCTTGACGGCAAACTTACACTCCTCGCGGAATCGGTCAACCGGCCACCTGGGATCATCCGCAATGTTGACCCGGTGCAGCTCGCCGATCAATTCGTCAGGCGCGTGGTCAACACGTAGGTAGCGCAAGGCCACCCTGGGAAGTCGGGCCTTAGGCTCCGCAATCCTCAACCCTGGGGGGACGGCTTTCTTTAATTTAGTGGCAGCCTCCTGAGTGGCAGTCCTCACCACCACTCCTGAGTTCCCCACTCTGCGGACCTGAGTTATACGGATACCCGA
>OY754902.1:3495000-3507500 GCA_963576445.1 Lithosia quadra | reverse complement strand
AATTTTTAAAAAAAATACGCACGAGCATCACCCCACCGCTTTTTGTTTTGAAAGAAACAAAACAAAAAAAAAAAGAGGGACGCTCGCGCGCACAATAATATTTAACGAACGCGTTCAAATTCAACTCGTGGTGCGGATTTTTATACCAGTCTACGTTAGAATTATATAAAGAACGCGACGCGAGACGACAATATCGAACAATAATAATAATAATTCTCATTCAACATCGTCAGTCTCTGAAATGCGTGGTGTCTCCTCTCTCGATTGGATCGAGAGAGAATTTTGTGGATATTATTAATTGTGATACACACGTGATCGCGCGTTACACGTTAATGATCCTTCCGCAGGTTCCCCTACGGAAACCTTGTTACGACTTTTACTTCCTCTAAATGATCAAGTTTGGTCAACTTCCCAGCAACGCCGACGGCCGTGAAGCCACCGCGTGTCGGTCCGAAGACCTCACTAAATCATTCAATCGGTAGTAGCGACGGGCGGTGTGTACAAAGGGCAGGGACGTAATCAACGCGAGCTTATGACTCGCGCTTACTAGGAATTCCTCGTTTATGGGGGATAATTGCAAACCCCAATCCCCAGCACGAAGGAGTTTCAGCGGGTTGCCCGGGCCTCTAGGCCAGGGAGAACATGCTGATTCCTTCAGTGTAGCGCGCGTGCGGCCCAGGACATCTAAGGGCATCACAGACCTGTTATTGCTCAATCTCGTGCGGCTCGAAGCCGCCGGTCCCTCTAAGAAGAATTTTAATACGTCGCCAGTGAGTTGCGTGACGGAGCCACGCACACCTAGATGACGACGCCTATTTAGCAGGCTAGAGTCTCGTTCGTTACCGGAATTAACCAGACAAATCGCTCCACCAACTAAGAACGGCCATGCACCACCACCCACCGAATCAAGAAAGAGCTGTTAATCTGTCAATCCTTCCGGTGTCCGGGCCTGGTGAGATTTCCCGTGTTGAGTCAAATTAAGCCGCAGGCTCCACTCCTGGTGGTGCCCTTCCGTCAATTCCTTTAAGTTTCAGCTTTGCAACCATACTCCCCCCGGAGTCCAAAATCTTTGGTTTCCCGGAAGCTGCCCGCCGAGCCATTGTAGTAACGTCGGCGGATCGCTAGATGACATATTTACGGTTAGAACTAGGGCGGTATCTAATCGCCTTCGAACCTCTAACTTTCGTTCTTGATTGATGAAAACACCTTTGGCAAATGCTTTCGCTGATGTTCGTCTTGCGACGATCCAAGAATTTCACCTCTAACGTCGCAATACGAATGCCCCCAGTTATCCCTATTAATCATTACCTCGGAGTTCTGAAAACCAACAAAATAGAACCGAGATCATATTCTATTATTCCATGCACGAAATATTCAAGCAGCATTTTGAGCCCGCTTTGAGCACTCTAATTTGTTCAAAGTAAAATTGTCGGCCCACCTCGACACTCACCGAAGAGCACCGCGATAGGATTTTGATATTGAACCGTCGTATTACCGCCGGCTCACCGACGATATGCTCCGCAGACGTGTCAGTATCACCGCGGATGCGGTGCACCGACAGCGCGGCGCACAAATGCAACTACGAGCTTTTTAACCGCAACAATTTTAGTATACGCTATTGGAGCTGGAATTACCGCGGCTGCTGGCACCAGACTTGCCCTCCAATTGTTCCTCGTTAAAATATTTAAAGTGTACTCATTCCGATTACGAGGCCTCGTAAGAGTCCCGTATCGTTATTTTTCGTCACTACCTCCCCGTGCCGGGAGTGGGTAATTTGCGCGCCTGCTGCCTTCCTTGGATGTGGTAGCCGTTTCTCAGGCTCCCTCTCCGGAATCGAACCCTGATTCCCCGTTACCCGTGACAACCATGGTAGTCGCAGAAACTACCATCGAAAGTTGATAAGGCAGACATTTGAAAGATGCGTCGCCGGTACTGGACCATGCGATCGGCAAAAGTTATCCAGATTCATCAAAATTAACGACTTCGAACGCGAGGCCCTCCGTCGATTGGTTTTGATCTAATAAAAGCACTCATCCCATCACTGGTCAGAGTTCTAATTGCATGTATTAGCTCTAGAATTACCACAGTTATCCAAGTAACTGAGTAAGATCTAAGGAACCAAAACTGATATATTGAGCCATTCGCGGTATCGCCTTAATACGGCTTGCACTGAGACATGCATGGCTTAATCTTTGAGACAAGCATATAACTACTGGCAGGATCAACCAGGGAGCTTCTTTCGTAGAACGCGAATAACGCAAAGATTTGCACTATTCACACTACTCATACCCGTCAACGGCTAGGTCGACGGGCGAGCTCTCGTTTTGTGTGTATATATATATTTAAAACGTTAATAAATAACGTCGAAAAAATATATATACATTTTTAGCTAAACGCGCTAACGTTTGAACGGTTATATCTCAAACGACGTCAAACGCACCGCACGATAGCATTTTAGAGTTAATACGTAAACATTTAAGTTTACATATAAATTCTCCAATATTGAACGTTCTAAATCGAGACGCGTCCACTTTGTGTATAATATAATTTGACACATACGATTTGTATGACACATTATCGATTCAGCCCGGAATCTATAGAGTCATCTCGCATTAAAATTTTGTAAATTGTATTTTTAGGATCGCTCGAACACCACGGACACGAACGTAAGTTACGATCCGTCGATCCACACAGTTCAATGGCATGTGTGAATCGTCGTCGATCGTGTGGTGATGAAATATATCGTAGATCCGTTAGCGACGATTGATTACGAGCATTTCGTGTAGGTCGGGCGTAGTAGTATAGATGGACACCACCACCATACACACCGTAGTAGTAGTATTATTATTATTGTGATTTATAATAAATTTTTATATATATATATTATCATTATATTTTTTTTCTGTTTTTGTCATTTTTTTTTTAAACTCACTCGATATATAGATATTATTACATATAAATTATATATATTACATTATATATCTCCTATATATAAAAATATAAAATATAAGAAATAAGTACAATAAAAAAAAATGATAAAAGTATATAAAAATCAAAAATAATATATATATATAAATAAATAATACAACACTACTATAATAACTACTACTACTACTTTGTTACTACGACAAAACACTACACGAAAATACTACGTAATTACAATCGCGCGCCAACGTCTACGATGATACGATTCAACAACCACACCGGACATCGACGACGTTCACACAAAAACTAACAACACTTCTTCTTTTTTCATCGGACGCGAGATCGCGATCGTCGCGACACAAGACTGTACAAAAATCGAACCGTCGTTGTGTCTCGACGCACGCGCCTCGCACCACATATATGCGTCGTACAAAAATATATACCGTCGGGTTTGATTAATATCGTCGTCAATGCGTCGCGGCGTCGCATTTTATTATGTTGAGATGCATCCATCACCTACGCCTATTATCACCCACCCCCTTCACCCCCTTTTTTTTTTTTTTTTTTTTTTTTTTTTTTGAGGGTGGAATTTTTTTCTGTCGATACGAAAGGGAATAAACGGGTGAAAAAAAAAAAAAGGTGTATGGATATATAGATATAAAATATATATATATAAAATATAAAATAAATATATAATAAATATAAAAATATATATATGTATAAAATTCGAGGTCGAACCGATTTGGCAATTTTTTTTTTTCTTTTTTTTTTGTGAAATGATTAAATTCTGCCAATAAACTGCTCTATGAAAAAAAATATATTTTTCGTCGTGTTATTTACCTACCATGCGAGCATAAACTGCGAATAGGTTATAGGTTAACTATTGGTAAAAAATCTTGTCGTGCGATGTACCAGGTACCAGGCGAGTGTATCTATTTATAAAAATATTATATTTTAATAATTGGGGGTACTTACATTGAATATTTTTCGAAAAGATTACCTGTGGTGTGATGTACAATCGATACCGAAGCCCAAAAAGTGTAATTTTTAGAATTTTTTTCAGTTTGTCTGAGTAACAGCTAGTTTAAATACAAAAGAGTGCCAATAGGTAGGTATGTAAGCTCTTTCGCTGTTGACATTTGTATTTACTTGTCAGTTTTGTCATTTAACCGTTGACTGATGAATTTAAAACGTCGATAACGGTTATCTATTTATAAAAATTGTATATTTTAATAATTGGGGGTACATTGAATATTTTTCGAAAAGATTACTTGTGGTGTGATGTACAATCGATACCGAAGCCCCAAAAAGTATAGTTTTTAGAATTTTTTTCAGTTTGTCTGAGTAACAGCTAGTTTAAATATAAAAGAGTGCCAATAGGTAGGTACGTAAGCTCTTTCGCTGTTGACATTTGTATTTACTTGTCAGTTTTGTCATTTAACCGTTGACTGATGAATTTAAAACGTCGATAACGGTTATCTATTTATAAAAATTGTATATTTTAATAATTGGGGGTACATTGAATATTTTTCGAAAAGATTACTTGTGGTGTGATGTACAATCGATACCGAAGCCCCAAAAAGTATAGTTTTTAGAATTTTTTTCAGTTTGTCTGAGTAACAGCTAGTTTAAATATAAAAGAGTGCCAATAGGTAGGTACGTAAGCTCTTTCGCTGTTGACATTTGTATTTACTTGTCAGTTTTGGCTCGCCGAGTTCGCTGCCGACGCCGATATGCTACCGCTGTACGAGAGACTGTACTCGATGATGGAGTACGTCTACCGCCAGCCTGAAGTGCGCTTGGGCCCGTTTCAAGGACAGCTATGTTTCAAGAGTCACCGCTCCTAATGATTATTCCTTGGAGGAGAGGTTGGAAATAATTAGCTCACTTACTTTCACTTAGTACAATATTATAATATAACACCGTCAGGCGGAGGTAGGTACTGCCACTGCTGCAGTCGGACTGCTCAATTCGGACGGGAGTTACCACCATGTCAGTCGTGTACTACCTCCATAAAACCTACTAATCTAATTACCAATCAGGGCAGTGCACACTCCCTACTAATTATTAATTTAATTCACAGTGACCTACACATTTACACAATAATTGTTTTGTGAAACTCATGCCCTAAATGTGTGTCGTGGTCATGATAAATCCATTTAAGTATAATAAATACCCAATATCATAAATATTTTCATTTGGATTGTGTAACATGAAAATAGCGGGAATCTGGTCACTGTTTTTTTAACATTTAACCTAACCTGACCCTTGAAAAGTTTTCAACCATAATTACAATATTAATATAGCCAAATCGGTCCAGCCGTTCACGCGTGATGCCGTGACCAAGGGAAATATGGATTCATTTTTATTACATACCTACTACTACTGAATGTGCACTCGCATATTATAACCACAAAAAACCACTTTCGAGACATAGACAATAGCTCAAAGATTATAAATAACCACTACCCACATATGAATGGCTTATCAAGAAAAATTATAGACAACCTATAAAAAGACATTTACACTTTTGTTAACCTGTAGGTAGGTACAATACACAAATTAATGTATAAAACAAACAAATATAACAGTACCTGAAATTTCGAGACATTTTACAAAAAAATAAATTTCTGAACGCACACAATGTATGAATAGTTGTTACAGTATTTGACAGGATTGGACAACAAATGTTTCACATGAAATAAACAAATCAACGTTTATTGAAATGATTAAGTACCTATTCATTACACATAATATCGGGTCTTCATTGTTTTTAAGATTTATTATGCTATTCGGGGCGGAGACAAATCCAACGAATCAATAACCATGAATATTGTTGGTTCAGCAGATCTCGAGTTACAAACCCGTCTTTGTTTTATTTATAAGTATATTAAGATTTATTAATAGCTACATTCAAGAAAAAAAATGTTATTGACACAACCAACCAACTAACTACCTACTAAATGTGTGAATTAATAAAAAAAAAAAAATCTCGTGCAATCTACCAGGCGAATCACTGATAGATCTGCTGAGCTATTATTATTCATAAGTTATTATAATTTATCACAGCGCGGTTCGTGTATTAAATATCTAATCGTGTCGTTAGAACAAGTTCGTTCGTCCCTCCGACACTCGGGTTCGTGTATTAAAAAGGGGTTCGTTCGTGTATTAAATCGAATCGAAAATTACACCACCCCACATGTACATATGTGTGTACCTAATTTATATATTATTATTTTTCTACATAATCCAATTTCAACTCTACGTTTGTACATGTACCAACACACCCCAACTACAACGCGATCCGTTATGTTCGTGAAATATCATATTATACGCATAGTGAGTGAAAGATACGAGCGTAGCAATGACGCACGTATATTTCATCATCGTCCTCGGACGAATCACCTGGCGTAGGGCTGAGTCTCAACAGATCGCAGCACGACGCTGCTCTACCGAGCACAACACCCCGCCAGGAACGGAAGTCGTCTACAGACTATTCCGAGCCCCGACATCGAACTGAGGTAGATTCGGACCTTCGGAGCCGTGATGCACGCGTTAAACGGACAGCATCGATCTCCGCGATCCAAATGGGCTTCGACGTCGCACCTCACGAAGTGAAGCGCGACTAGTAAAGTCACATTGTTTAGAGCCTCCCGACTCTCGGGGCTCCACAGTGAGCATATCCTTGCCGGATTCGGCTAGGCTGGCTTCGGCCTTAGAGGCGTTCAGGCATAATCCCGCGGATGGTAGCTTCGCACCACCGGCCGCTCGGCCGAGTGCATGAACCAAATGTCCGAAACTGCGGTTCCTCTCGTACTGAGCAGTATTACTATCGCAACGACAAGCCATCAGTAGGGTAAAACTAACCTGTCTCACGACGGTCTAAACCCAGCTCACGTTCCCTTTTGATGGGTGAACAATCCAACGCTTGGCGAATTTTGCTTCGCAATGATAGGAAGAGCCGACATCGAAGGATCAAAAAGCAACGTCGCTATGAACGCTTGGCTGCCACAAGCCAGTTATCCCTGTGGTAACTTTTCTGGCACCTCTTGCTAAAAACTCTTTATACTAAAGGATCGATAGGCCGTGCTTTCGCAGTCCCTATGCGTACTGAACATCTGGATCAAGCCAGCTTTTGCCCTTTTGCTCCACGCGAGGTTTCTGTCCTCGCTGAGCTGGCCTTAGGACACCTGCGTTATTCTTTGACAGATGTACCGCCCCAGTCAAACTACCCGCCTGGCAGTGTCCTCGAACCGGATCACGCGGGAGTTGTACGGCGACGAGCGTTGCCGCCACGTCGCCACTCTGCACGCTTGGAACGAAACACCGTGCGCCCGCCGATATTATCGACCGCGCACCGCTTCCGCCCAACCGAGTAAGTAATGAAACAATGAAAGTAGTGGTTTTTCAGCGACGATCGCGCGAACGATCTCCCACTTATGCTACACCTCTCATGTCTCCTTACAATGCCAGACTAGAGTCAAGCTCAACAGGGTCTTCTTTCCCCGCTGATTCTCCCAAGCCCGTTCCCTTGGCTGTGGTTTCGCTAGATAGTAGATAGGGACACCCTCCTCCAGCCCATGGTCTTCCCAGCCTATTGGCTATTAAGACCGAATCACGGGAGGTGCGCGCCTTACTTGCGAGTGCTCTTTCGGGCGCGCACTTTCTTGACTCCCACAAATGCTGTCCCGGCCCTCTCCCCATTCAGGGGCGGCTACAAGCGAAGAGCCGCGTATGCGGCAACAACACAGTTACGGCTTCGCCGCTCGCTCGAGTCCTGTGTTGTTGATCAATCAGCTTCATCGGCTTCGTCTAACCTCGTCCGGATAGCGTGCCACCGCTGTGCGAAAACCCTGAACCGCCGGAAGTTAGCCTCCGAGGAAACCAAGTCACCGTAGTAGACCGGTCCCTCCTCCTCGCGAACGATCCCCTCGACCATCAGTTTCCGATCAGGACCGTAGAGAGGGCATCGCCAAATTGCATGGTCTGCCGACTCCTCCTCCCCGCCACAATGACAGAGAGGAGTCTCCGCCAGGGCCATGCCATAAAGTTTTTTACGGAAGCACCCGTGCCCCGTCAGAAGCTGCGAGACTTTGTAGTCAGGCTCAACCCAAGTTGCCTTGAGTCGAGCCAGCACGTCCGGAAAGAATCGATAGAGGTCCCTACCCTTTTCCTCCACTTCCCAGTTCTGCTGCCATGCGGCAACAGTCTCCTCCGTAATTTTGCGTCTCTCTGTTCTAAACTCGATCCCGGGCAGATGGCGTATGTCATCCACCCTGCCAGCCCGCGTCACCTCCAGGTCCGCAGGTAGCACCCCCGCCAGAACGGGCAGTGCAGCCGTACTCACGGACCGGTACGCCTTGGTCAGAAGGACCAGTGCGGACCGCTGAGTTCTCAGCAGCGCAGCACGGACAACGTATTTCGACACCCGCCTCCACCAGCATCCTGCCGCATACGTGACGATGGCACAGAACGTGCCGCGGTACAAGATTTTAAGCGCAGAGTATCTAATGCCCCAGGAGGCGGCGGAGACGCGTGCCATCTTGCCGAAGGCAGCTGCCGCCTTCTCCCCCGCTGCAAGGGCATGCTCCCTAAACCCCAGGCTCGAATCGATTACCACCCCCAGGACTTTGGTCGACGGTACACTCTTGACTGAGATCCCATCGAGCCTTATGGTGGGAGGGCGTCCGGGCATCTTTCCCCTCAAGGTCATTGAGAATGTCTTGGTGGGAGAGAAGCCCAGCCTGTTCCGTTTCCCCCAAGCCGTAATTAGACCTAGGGTCATTGAGGCAGAGGCCTCAATACCGGCGCGCGAGTTAGACTCGATAAGGACCGTGACATCATCCGCGTACGCGACCAGGTGAACTCCGTCTGGGAGCGGCAAGCGAAACATGTCGTCCATGAGCATGTTCCACAGGGCAGGGCCGAGGACCGACCCCTGCGGACACCCCATAGTGGAGACTTTCCACAGGGATCGCTCCCCGACAAAGAGCCCCACACGACGGTTGATGAAGTAGGACGACAGTAAGCGATATATGTTGGGGGGGCATCCACCGTTCTTGGCCTTGAGTAGAATCATCGGCCACCATGCGTTGTCAAATGCACCCGATATGTCCAGGAAGACTGCCTGAACGTACTTGCATTTGCTGTCCCCGGCTATACTCAGAAGCGACTGCAGTGCCGACAAAGTAGATCGTCCCGGAGTAAACCCGTGCTGGCAAGGTGACGAGGCGCATTGAATGTTAGGCGCGCATTTAAGTAGGATTCGTTCCAGGATCTTACCCAAAACAGAGAGCAGTGTGATGGGTCGATACGCTTTGGGATCGGATAACGGCTTACCATTCCCCTTCGGGAGAATAATGAGCCGACCGTCCTTCCACGCATCGGGAAAAACGCCTTCACCCACACAGGTTTCGAATACCCGCGATAGCTCGGAGCCAGCCACGCGCCACACATGTTTCACCATGCGGGCGGTTATTCCATCGATTCCCGGCGCAGTGTTAGGTAAACCCTTGACTATGTCCCGCATAACTTCCTCCGAGGGGGCGGGTGCGTCCATGCCCGAGGGCGTGCAAGCCGCCATAAGCCGAACCTTCCTGTGGTAGGGGTCGTCAGTGCTAGCAACATCGTCTGGGCACAGCGAGTGCACCAGGGTATTCATGGCGGCTTCCACGTCCTCAGTATGTCCCTCCAAGTATTTTACCGCGTTGATCAAGTTCGGGGGCGGTCTCTGCCTCCCATTCGCTGCTCGGTAAGCCAGACCCCAGGGGTCCTGATTACCGGAGTCAGCCATCCCTCGAAAGTAATCGAGCTGCGCCCGCTCCATCATGCGCCTGTACCGGCCCCTGCAGTCTCTTAGTGCCAACCTAAGGGAGTCACGAGTGGAGTCCGGCATTACCTTTTTCTTGGCAGATTGCCATTTTTTACGTGCTTTGATGTGAGCGTGACGCGCCTCATCAAGCGCCGGTGTCCACCATTCGTGGCCCCTGACTCGCCCGGTGCCGGATACAGTTCCAAGGGCCCTCTCTGCGGCCTGACCTATTGCACTGCTAAGAGAGCAGCCCAAATGGTTTGCTCCCTTGGACCAGTCTAGTTGCCCAATGGTCTCGCGGATCTCCGTCCGGAAGAGCTCCCAGTCCACACCGCGCTCCCGGAACCTCTTCGGTTCCACCGGCGGCCCAGGGGGGGCGCACCTACTACCCGTTTCCGTCTTAAATATTATGAGACGGTGGTCACTGACGCTGGCGCTTGGGTCCACCCGCCAGTCCGACAGCTGTATACCCCCCGCAGATAAAGTGACGTCAATGAAGGACTCACCGTTGTCCGTAGAGAAAGTCGGAGGCTGTCCAGCCGCGTTATGCACCTCCAGCTTCATCCCACTAATGAAGTCCTCCACCTCTTGACGCCGGCGGGTCACCTCTTGTCCACGACCAGTGTAGTGGCGAGGCAGTGAGTGCCACAGGGGAGAGTGCGCGTTGACGTCAGCGCTAATAATAATCCGGGCGTTATTGCGCCGTCCGCGGATCCGCTCAATCACGCTGCCCAAGTGCTGTAAGTGGGGGCCCACAGGTTGAGAGTACTGGAAGTACGCGCTAATGAGGATCAGACCTCCCGCATGGCCGGTGTCCAAATGTACCGCCAGACAGTGCCGGCCCGAGTATTGGTGAAGGACTGCGACAGCCAGGTCCTCACGGGCGACGTAAACACCAACCATACTGTCCGGTCCCGCAGGTAAAATCAGCTCCTTCATATTCGCCGAGGTGTAGGGCTCCTGGCACAAAACAAGGCTCAGGTGGTGGCTTCTGGAGATGATGGGAAGCTCCAATGTGGCGTCCGACGAGCCCTGCAGATTTAGCTGTCCAATGATATGGTTCGACTTACCCATAATTCGTACGGTTGAGCTCCCTCTCTTCCGCGTACTTACGTGCCGGGCAGTCACGCGCGTTCGTGGTGTGGTCACCGGCCCCCTTCCTTCCAAACTTGTGACACGTGGCACAGCACCTCTTCGTGGACTGACACTCCGAGTTCTTGTGCCCGTCCTCTCCGCAGAGTCCACAGGTCATGGCCTTTGCCCGACAGTATTTCTCAGGGTGCCCGAATTGTTGGCATCTGCGACAGCAAGTGACTCCAATGAAGTCATTGACCTCGACCACCTCCCACCCCACGTACACTCGCCCCAGCTCGATGAGGGACTTCCGCAGCGATGGCGAGACTTGGCAGACCCACAGGCACCGGTTATTGTGCCTGCTCCGCCTGTACAGAGCCCGGATCTCGGCTGTGAATTTTTCCAGCGGCCAGTCCTTGTTGGTCTTTAGGTTTTGCTCCCATAAGTCCCCGGATAAATCCTCGAATTTACGGTCCGCGTCTGCACCCACCAGCGAAATCAGCGGCTTCCGCTCGCTGTGATCAGCCACACGTAGTGTGGGAGGTAGCGCCTTTTTAATCGCCTCCGCGGCCGAAGGGGAAGCAGTCTGGATGACTACGCCCCCGTTCCCACAGGTGCGTAGCCCCTGTATTTTAATTCCGTGCTGCGCTGGGTTAATGGCCTGCTTGAGGACTGACTTCGTGTCCTGCGCGGTTTTAATTGTCTCCCTTTGCTCCTCCACCGGGTATATGGCAACCGCTGGACCAGGTCTCGCAGGTATCCTCTTCTCCTCCTCATACCTGCCCAGCTTCAACTTACTGGCGTATGACACCGGTCCGGGATGGGTCACGGGCTGCGAACCACAGCCTGCCCCCAGTTCAGCTTCAGCTGCAGCAAGTTTCAGGGCCGTGATTTTGTGCTGCGCATCCGCAAGCTGTATGTTCAATGCCGCTACCACAGCCAGGATGTCCTGGTTGAAACCCGCAATGATGCTCTTATCGGCGAGATTCAGCTTGTTGGTGGCGTTAGCCACCGCCGCGATGCCCTTAACCGCACCATAGGCCCGATCCAGCAGGTCCATTTTGCTGAGCTCCGTCAAGGGAAGGTCGCCTGGCGAGGATCCCGTGTCTTCAGTGATGCTCACGGACGCGGGCGGCGCTCCAGTCAGGATTCCTCCTATCGGGGGCGCCGCTGGCCTCCGAACCCCGTGCAGCCTTCTTCTACTGGCTTCCTGCTCCTCCATCGGTGAGGTTAGCGGGCGTTTGCCCGACATTACTGGGGGCAGCTGGTCCGGAGGGGGGGGGGGGAGTACCTAGGGGGGTGCCGAATACCTGAGGGGGGGTCCTTTGAAGCGACTGTCTAGGTCGGAATCCCTCATCCCGACCAACAGCCTCGAGCTCCTGCAGCTCAGCCTCCTTCGCAGCCATCTGCTCCTCCAACAGCCTCCGATACAGCTCCTCCTGCTGACTCATGGCAGCATAGAGGGGGGGAGGAGTGTCAGTACTGGCACATCCACACACCCACCCACACTATCCACTTGCCGATACGATAAATGTCTGTGCCAGCCTATGTAACACTAGTGTGTTCGTGAATTACACAGCACTATCACGCACCGAACAATGTCGGAGCGTCACTCGCGTTAGAGTGACGACTGTCACGATTTGACAGCCGACAGGTGTCACTTTCACCAACGTCACTATCGCACACTATA
>OY754902.1:3480000-3490000 GCA_963576445.1 Lithosia quadra | reverse complement strand
GCTCCACCAACTAAGAACGGCCATGCACCACCACCCACCGAATCAAGAAAGAGCTGTTAATCTGTCAATCCTTCCGGTGTCCGGGCCTGGTGAGATTTCCCGTGTTGAGTCAAATTAAGCCGCAGGCTCCACTCCTGGTGGTGCCCTTCCGTCAATTCCTTTAAGTTTCAGCTTTGCAACCATACTCCCCCCGGAGTCCAAAATCTTTGGTTTCCCGGAAGCTGCCCGCCGAGCCATTGTAGTAACGTCGGCGGATCGCTAGATGACATATTTACGGTTAGAACTAGGGCGGTATCTAATCGCCTTCGAACCTCTAACTTTCGTTCTTGATTGATGAAAACACCTTTGGCAAATGCTTTCGCTGATGTTCGTCTTGCGACGATCCAAGAATTTCACCTCTAACGTCGCAATACGAATGCCCCCAGTTATCCCTATTAATCATTACCTCGGAGTTCTGAAAACCAACAAAATAGAACCGAGATCATATTCTATTATTCCATGCACGAAATATTCAAGCAGCATTTTGAGCCCGCTTTGAGCACTCTAATTTGTTCAAAGTAAAATTGTCGGCCCACCTCGACACTCACCGAAGAGCACCGCGATAGGATTTTGATATTGAACCGTCGTATTACCGCCGGCTCACCGACGATATGCTCCGCAGACGTGTCAGTATCACCGCGGATGCGGTGCACCGACAGCGCGGCGCACAAATGCAACTACGAGCTTTTTAACCGCAACAATTTTAGTATACGCTATTGGAGCTGGAATTACCGCGGCTGCTGGCACCAGACTTGCCCTCCAATTGTTCCTCGTTAAAATATTTAAAGTGTACTCATTCCGATTACGAGGCCTCGTAAGAGTCCCGTATCGTTATTTTTCGTCACTACCTCCCCGTGCCGGGAGTGGGTAATTTGCGCGCCTGCTGCCTTCCTTGGATGTGGTAGCCGTTTCTCAGGCTCCCTCTCCGGAATCGAACCCTGATTCCCCGTTACCCGTGACAACCATGGTAGTCGCAGAAACTACCATCGAAAGTTGATAAGGCAGACATTTGAAAGATGCGTCGCCGGTACTGGACCATGCGATCGGCAAAAGTTATCCAGATTCATCAAAATTAACGACTTCGAACGCGAGGCCCTCCGTCGATTGGTTTTGATCTAATAAAAGCACTCATCCCATCACTGGTCAGAGTTCTAATTGCATGTATTAGCTCTAGAATTACCACAGTTATCCAAGTAACTGAGTAAGATCTAAGGAACCAAAACTGATATATTGAGCCATTCGCGGTATCGCCTTAATACGGCTTGCACTGAGACATGCATGGCTTAATCTTTGAGACAAGCATATAACTACTGGCAGGATCAACCAGGGAGCTTCTTTCGTAGAACGCGAATAACGCAAAGATTTGCACTATTCACACTACTCATACCCGTCAACGGCTAGGTCGACGGGCGAGCTCTCGTTTTGTGTGTATATATATATTTAAAACGTTAATAAATAACGTCGAAAAAATATATATACATTTTTAGCTAAACGCGCTAACGTTTGAACGGTTATATCTCAAACGACGTCAAACGCACCGCACGATAGCATTTTAGAGTTAATACGTAAACATTTAAGTTTACATATAAATTCTCCAATATTGAACGTTCTAAATCGAGACGCGTCCACTTTGTGTATAATATAATTTGACACATACGATTTGTATGACACATTATCGATTCAGCCCGGAATCTATAGAGTCATCTCGCATTAAAATTTTGTAAATTGTATTTTTAGGATCGCTCGAACACCACGGACACGAACGTAAGTTACGATCCGTCGATCCACACAGTTCAATGGCATGTGTGAATCGTCGTCGATCGTGTGGTGATGAAATATAATCGTAGATCCGTTAGCGACGATTGATTACGAGCATTTCGTGTAGGTCGGGCGTAGTAGTATAGATGGACACCAACACCAATACACACCGTAGTAGTTAGTAGTATTATTATTATTGTGATTTATAATAAATTTTTATATATATATTATTACTAGCGTACCCGCGCGCGGCTCCGCCCGCGTGAATGTTGGCTATCGCCACCAAGTCTTTTTTAAGCTGAGGGACTGCCCGTACTAACTTTCAATATATATTCCTTCGCAATCAGTGGTTGCAGCTAAACGTATTCATTTCATCTCAAGTTCTATCAAACCCTTCAAAGTACAGTGCCATACATCGCGGCCAAAGCCCGTTTATTTACCATCATTATCCTTTTTCATTGTCTTCTAGATTTTATGGGGCTGCTCTGGCCAAAGTATGTGTGACTCGGAAGAGGCCCTTTGAAAAACCCTTTCATCATAGTTGCATTGCACTTTCACATTCGATGCACTATTTCAAATTAGTGAACATTGTTTATTTCCGAAAATCTGATATTTTTATTATTAAAATCTTGCTACAGACATTGACATTTGACAACCTGATTTAACATTCAAGAAGTTCATGAAAGTAAAGAAAGAGGATATACTAATAAATACCGGTCAAGTGCAAATTGGGCTCGTACACGCAGGGTTCCGTACAAAATTGGGTTGAGGGGGATTTCCGCACGACAAAAAAAGGGGGCGAACTTCTTGTCTTGAATGACAGACATACATTTTATTTTTTTGGTGAAAGAGGGAATATTTATGCTTACCGGACTTTTCCCTGTACTTATGCTATAAGATTTTACTTTCTGCAAAATATCTAGATTCTAGCCCAAAGGGAAATACCCCTTTTTTTCGTGCGCAAAAACCCCGTCGGGCTTCACCTCAACGGAACCAACGGAGAGGTTGGTATGTCGGAGTCCTACCAATGCCTGTGTGATCAAGGAATCTGGTGTGTCCTAGAAAGGCTATCCCAGAAACCCCAACCGGTTCCGGCCACCAGCACTGGCGACCTCGACGTGTTATTAGGAATCTAAATCCCCCATTCCTCTAAAAAAGCGCGCTTGGAAATATAACACCCTGCCACCCTGGGTCTGCTTCTGCTAGGGTGACGGTTAGCTTCGACCATCACCCTAGGCCCGCACTCATGGAGGACGGAGATGGTTCTGCGGACTACGCTGCCCGGTGCGCCTTCATCGGCACGGGGGAGTGCTAGATCTCTCCCGTAGCTTTTCTACTACCACTTCTGCGCGCATTACTGTCTCGTAAAAAAAGCGGTGGCGTTCCACATACTCTCTATGGTGACCATGGTCGGCACCAGGGACCTCACCATGAGGCTTACCCCACCGACCTCTGCTTCTAGGACATGGCGCCACTCTATCCACTCTGGAGACTCTACCAGTGTATGAAGAGGTGGTGTGCCCACGGATCAGCCCCGGCAATGGTGACATTCAATCGTCAGCACCCTGCCTACGCAATGCAGGAACTCACCAAAACAGCCATGCCCATCAGTAAGCCTTGGATAGCTCAGGGTCAAGGGTTACCTTAAACTTCGGCGTCTGTAGACCCAAGATGGAGTTCGAATTTAGTCGGTCAAGTCCGATATTATGTCCCTACTGGCCAGAGGAGGGGAGGGATTCGTGTGGATTTCCGCACGAAAAATAAGGTACGGCTTCCTAAAACTCTCCGATTGCGGTGCAGGTGACTCACTAACGTCGCCGAAGGTAACTTAACGACCTCCGTCCTCCATGAGTCCAGGCCAGGAGATGGTAGGTCAAGCCACCTATTAGTCGATATTGAGACCACAGTTTGGATATTACGCTTCGTGTAATGCCAAGCTTTATCCGCAACATTCCTTTTATCTAATTTAACTTGATGCCTCTACGGGTTCTTAAGAAAGAGGTTTTGACAGACAGGCAGACGGATAACGAACAGATAAGGTTTTTTTTTCCTAATCAGGCACAGAACCCTAAAAACTAATACATTCTATTTACTTTTGAGGAAAAAGAAGTAAAGGATATTACTCTATGAAAATTAAGACAAAGTCAATTTTAGTTCCTGTTGCTATGACAACTATTATAGATGGCGATAAAAACGTTTGCAACATCTAATTTTCTTTTTATTACTAAATTTCCTGAATGAATCATATATTTTTAATTATGTTGTATGCTATTCGAGGCGGAGACAAATCCAAAAAATCATAGATCATGAAAATCTGTTCAGCCGTTGTTGAGTTCTGGCAAAAGCACGTTTTTAGCCCTTTTTAGGGCTTTAGGGTTCGAATTTTAAAAAATCCTTTCTTAGTACACCTCTACGCATCAAAACACACATATTCTGCAAATTTCAAGTCTCTACGACCAGCGGTTTAGGCTGTGCGTTGTCTCTAGGTCAGTCAGGACTTTGAATTATATAGTATAAGATTTATTTTTTTCTGTTTTTGTCATTTTTTTTTTTAAACTCACTCGATATATAGATATTATTACATATAAATTATATATATTACATAAAGATATATATATCTTCTATATATAAAAATATAAAATATAAGAAATAAGTACAATAAAAAAAAAATGATAAAAATATATAAAAATCAAAAATAATATGTATATATATATATATATAAATAAATAATACAACACTACTATAATAACTACTACTACTTTGTTACTACGACAAAACACTACACGAAAATACTACGTAATTACAATCGCGCGCCAACGTCTACGATGATACGATTCAACAACCACACCAGACATCGACGACGTTCACACAAAAACTAACAACACAACACTTCTTCTTTTTTCATCGGACGCGAGATAGCGATCGTCGCGACACAAGACTGTACAAAAATCGAACCGTCGTTGTGTCTCGACGCACGCGCCTCGCACCACATATATGCGTCGTACAAAAATATATACCGTCGGGTTTGATTAATATCGTCGTCAATGCGTCGCGGCGTCGCATTTTATTATGTTGAGATGCATCCATCACCTACGCCTATTATCCCCCACCCCCTTCACCCCCTTTTTTTTTTTTTTTTTTTTTTTTTTTTGAGGGTGGAATTTTTTTCTGTCGATACGAAAGGGAATAAACGGGTGAAAAAAAAATAAATATATATGTATAAAATTCGAGGTCGAACCGATTTGGCAATTTTTTTTTTTTTTTTTTTGTGAAATGATTAAATTCTGCCAATAAACTGCTCTATGAAAAAAAAAAATTTTTCGTCGCGTTATTTACCTACCATGCGAGCATAAACTGCGAATAGGTTATAGGTTAACTATTGGTAAAAAATCTTGTCGTGCGATGTACCAGGTACCAGGCGAGTGTATCTATTTATAAAAATATTATATTTTAATAATTGGGGGTACTTACATTGAATATTTTTCCAAAAGATTACTTGTGGTGTGATGTACAATCGATACCGAAGCCCAAAAAGTGTAGTTTTTAGAATTTTTTTCAGTTTGTCTGAGTAACAGCTAGTTTAAATACAAAAGAGTGCCAATAGGTAGGTATGTAAGCTCTTTCGCTGTTGACATTTGTATTTACTTGTCAGTTTTGTCATTTAACCGTTGACTGATGAATTTAAAACGTCGATAACGGTTATCTATTTATAAAAATTGTATATTTTAATAATTGGGGGTACATTGAATATTTTTCGAAAAGATTACTTGTGGTGTGATGTACAATCGATACCGAAGCCCAAAAAGTATAGTTTTTAGAATTTTTTTCAGTTTGTCTGAGTAACAGCTAGTTTAAATATAAAAGAGTGCCAATAGGTAGGTACGTAAGCTCTTTCGCTGTTGACATTTGTATTTACTTGTCAGTTTTGGCTCGCCGAGTTTGCTGCCGACGCCGATATGCTACCGCTGTACGAGAGACTGTACTCGATGATGGAGTACGTCTACCGCCAGCCTGAAGTGCGCTTGGGCCCGTTTCAAGGACAGCTATGTTTCAAGAGTCACCGCTCCTAATGATTATTCCTGGTGAGAGGTTGGAAATAATTAGCTCACTTACTTTCACTTAGTAGGTACAATATTATAATATAACACCGTCAGGCGGAGGTAGGTACTGCCACTGCTGCAGTCGGACTGCTCAATTCGGACGGGAGTTACCACCATGTCAGTCGTGTACTACCTCCATAAAACCTACTAATCTAATTACCAATCAGGGCAGTGCACACTCCCTACTAATTATTAATTTAATTCACAGTGACCTACACATTTACACAATAATTGTTTTGTGAAACTCATGCCCTAAATGTGTGTCGTGGTCATGATAAATCCATTTAAGTATAATAAATACCCAATATCATAAATATTTTCATTTGGATTGTGTAACATGAAAATAGCGGGAATCTGGTCACTGTTTTTTTAACATTTAACCTAACCTGACCCTTGAAAAGTTTTCAACCATAATTACAATTAATATAGCCAAATCGGTCCAGCCGTTCACGCGTGATGCCGTGACCAAGGGAAATATGGATTCATTTTTATTACATACCTACTACTACTGAATGTGCACTCGCATATTATAACCACAAAAAACCACTTTCGAGACATAGACAATAGCTCAAAGATTATAAATAACCACTACCCACATATGAATGGCTTATCAAGAAAAATTATAGACAACCTATAAAAAGACATTTACACTTTTGTTAACCTGTAGGTAGGTACAATACACAAATTAATGTATAAAACAAACAAATATAACAGTACCTGAAATTTCGAGACATTTTACAAAAAAATAAATTTCTGAACGCACACAATGTATGAATAGTTGTTACAGTATTTGACAGGATTGGACAACAAATGTTTCACATGAAATAAACAAATCAACGTTTATTGAAATGATTAAGTACCTATTCATTACACATAATATCGGGTCTTCATTGTTTTTATTAAGATTTATTATGCTATTCGGGGCGGAGACAAATCCAACGAATCAATAACCATGAATATTGTTGGTTCAGCAGATCTCGAGTTACAAACCCGTCTTTGTTTTATTTATATATTATATTAAGAAGAAGATTTATTAATAGCTACATTCAAGAAAAAAAATGTTATTGACACAACCAACTAACTACCTACTAAATGTGTGAATTAATAAAAAAAAAAAAAATATATCTCGTGCAATCTACCAGGCGAATCACTGATAGATCTGAGCTATTATATTATTCATAAGTTATTATAATTTATCACAGCGCGGTTCGTGTATTAAATACCTAATCGTGTCGTTAGAACAAGTTCGTTCGTCCGTCCCTCCGACACTCGGGTTCGTGTATTAAAAAGGGGTTCGTTCGTGTATTAAATCGAATCGAAAATTACACCACCCCACATGTACATATGTGTGTACCTAATTTATATATTATTATTTTTCTACATAATCCAATTTCAACTCTACGTTTGTACATGTACCAACACACCCCAACTACAACGCGATCCGTTATGTTCGTGAAATATCATATACGCATAGTGAGTGAAAGATACGAGCGTAGCAATGACGCACGTATATTTCATCATCGTCCTCGGACGAATCACCTGGCGTAGGGCTGAGTCTCAACAGATCGCAGCACGACGCTGCTCTACCGAGCACAACACCCCGCCAGGAACGGAAGTCGTCTACAGACTATTCCGAGCCCCGACATCGAACTGAGGTAGATTCGGACCTTCGGAGCCGTGATGCACGCGTTAAACGGACAGCATCGATCTCCGCGATCCAAATGGGCTTCGACGTCGCACCTCACGAAGTGAAGCGCGACTAGTAAAGTCACATTGTTTAGAGCCTCCCGACTCTCGGGGCTCCACAGTGAGCATATCCTTGCCGGATTCGGCTAGGCTGGCTTCGGCCTTAGAGGCGTTCAGGCATAATCCCGCGGATGGTAGCTTCGCACCACCGGCCGCTCGGCCGAGTGCATGAACCAAATGTCCGAAACTGCGGTTCCTCTCGTACTGAGCAGTATTACTATCGCAACGACAAGCCATCAGTAGGGTAAAACTAACCTGTCTCACGACGGTCTAAACCCAGCTCACGTTCCCTTTTGATGGGTGAACAATCCAACGCTTGGCGAATTTTGCTTCGCAATGATAGGAAGAGCCGACATCGAAGGATCAAAAAGCAACGTCGCTATGAACGCTTGGCTGCCACAAGCCAGTTATCCCTGTGGTAACTTTTCTGGCACCTCTTGCTAAAAACTCTTTATACTAAAGGATCGATAGGCCGTGCTTTCGCAGTCCCTATGCGTACTGAACATCTGGATCAAGCCAGCTTTTGCCCTTTTGCTCCACGCGAGGTTTCTGTCCTCGCTGAGCTGGCCTTAGGACACCTGCGTTATTCTTTGACAGATGTACCGCCCCAGTCAAACTACCCGCCTGGCAGTGTCCTCGAACCGGATCACGCGGGAGTTGTACGGCGACGAGCGTTGCCGCCACGTCGCCACTCTGCACGCTTGGAACGAAACACCGTGCGCCCGCCGATATTATCGACCGCGCACCGCTTCCGCCCAACCGAGTAAGTAATGAAACAATGAAAGTAGTGGTTTTTCAGCGACGATCGCGCGAACGATCTCCCACTTATGCTACACCTCTCATGTCTCCTTACAATGCCAGACTAGAGTCAAGCTCAACAGGGTCTTCTTTCCCCGCTGATTCTCCCAAGCCCGTTCCCTTGGCTGTGGTTTCGCTAGATAGTAGATAGGGACAATCCCTCCAACCTCCCATGGTCATTCCTGCCTCACGGCGTACTGACCGAATCGCGGGAGAGCGCCCGTTGCGGTCTGCGTATAGCCTTCTCCGCGGGTGCTTTCTTGACTCCCTACAAGTTCTTTATCCGTCCCCAGCCTGATTCTCCCCCAATGGGGCTGGCTTTCTACTAGATGTTATCCCCCCTTATGGGGCTGACGGTACAGTAATAGTACTACGCGTCCTGCGGGCCGTGGGTATACTTACGAACATTATTCAAATTCACGCCGAATGGCGTGCCAAGCATGCGCGAATGTGCGTAACGCCACGAAGGCATCCCTACTGCTTACTAAGCCTTCGTGCCAAACGGGTCCCTCTACCTTACGCTCAAGGCAGTGTACTGAGTCCAATAGAGCATTCCTGTCTTCGGCATATAACCTGCAGTCCCAAAGTGCGTGATCTCGGCTTTCCTCGTCCGCCTCCCCACATGGGCACGAAGCAGTGTCGTTCAGTTTTAGCCTGTGAAGGCGCTGCCTGAAGCATCCGTGACCTGTGAGGATTTGCGAGGTAATAAAATCGGGCTCGACCCACTTATATTTCAGCCTCACGACAACATCCGGGAAGAAACTATACAAGTCCCGTCCGTCGAGGCTGGACTCCCATCGTTCCTGCCAAAGGGAGACGGCTTCCCGCCTCACCGACTCTTTAAGCTGCTTACGCTCCCTTGCGGCCAGCTGGTGTCCCTCCTCCGCAACTCGCCCCGCACGAAAGACCTCCAGGTCGGCAGGTAGAACTCCCGCAAGCACTGGAAGTGCCGCGGTACTACACGATCTGTAGGCCTTCGTGAGCAAAATTAAAGCGGGCCTCTGGGTTCTCAATAAATTACGTCTGACCACGAAGTTGGACGAGCGTCGATACCATACGGCCGCAGCGTAGGTAACCGTGGCAACATAGGTCCCTGAATACAGGACTCTAAGTGCAGGGAACTTGATACCCCATCTCGTGGCTGATACACGCGAAACCTTGCCGAAGCAATTTGCTGCTTTTTCACCAATAAAACATGCATGCGGACCGTAGGACCTTGCCCCGTCCAGAGTTACACCGAGCACCCTAGCCTGTGACACATGCGCGATCGAGGCGCCGTCCAACCGGATGGTAGGCGGCCTTTTAAAATGTCCCTTGCAGGTAAGCGCCAAGGACTTACCGGGTGAGAACCCCAGTCGGTTCCTGGCGCCCCACCCGGATATGGTCCTCAGCGTGGTGTCAGCATGCCGTTCAATTTCCGCACGGGACGTCGCCTCGATGACGATTGTCACATCATCGGCATATGCAATCAAATGTACTCCTTCGGGCAATGGCACAAGTAGGAGGTCATTGAGGAGGAGGTTCCAGAGTGTCGGGCCAAGAACAGATCCCTGTGGACA
>OY754902.1:2542500-2830000 GCA_963576445.1 Lithosia quadra | reverse complement strand
TTGTTCAGGGTCGCTCATATTTTTGCGTCCATCGCGAACAAACAGACAAGACAATAATTCCAAAAAATAATATTTTGTTCAAAGTTATTAGTATTTTTTTAAATATCTCCAATGTATAGATACAGCTTAACAATTTTATACTTGTTTCATATCATCACCTTGAATTCAATGTAAGTCTGATCAGCTTGAGGGTAGTCCAAGGCCTTGTTGAGCTTCGGTCCCAAGGAGCCCCCAGACTTGAACAGAGCCCGCTCAGTCACGTTCATGTCTCTCACGTTGAGGACCACAAACATCGTGTCCCGGTCTACTTTGAAGTCTATTGAGACTTCACCTGGAATAGAAATAATAAAGTAGTCAAGTAAAATCTTTTTTTAAGTTTTTTTTTTAAGTTTCTGCTCTAAAAGCGCCCATATTGGATATTTTTTATTATGTTTTATATTATATTTATTTAGGGTCGGCAGCGCGAGTGTGACGCCTCTGGTGTTGCGCACGTCCATAGGCCACGGTGACCGCTTCCCATCAGGTGGGCCGTGTGCTTGTCTGCCACCTAAATGGTGTAAAAAAAAATTTCACAGTGAACTATATTCTACCAGTCAAAACCTTTCATATCCATATTACGGTAGTTGTGGAAAAATACGTAAGCCAACATTTTGTAGCGGCGGCCATCTTGGATTTACAATGATACAGAATAGATTAACTTGTATTGTCACCAGAACTAAAGATATGTGAGAAATATCAGAACAATCCGTCCACAGTACGTCAATTTTCAATAACTAGATTTGACCTAAACAAACAGGTCAAGTTAAATAAAAGCTTTTAATAATAATAAAAACAAAAACCCCAACATAGCAACGAACACTCCTGACTAATTCACCTTTTCCAACAAAAAAAAACAATATCAAAATCGTTTCGTCCGTTTCGTAGTACGATACCCGACACACACATAGACATATCGTTACCTATTGCAAAGTGTTTAAAACTAAATCTTACCTTGAATGAAATTTTTAAGCAATTGCATGCTAACTATTCCCAATGATTTTCTGATCGGAAAAAATGATCATCCAGAACGGGACTTGAACCTGTGACTAGTCCTAGGGGGAATGCTCTGACCAACTGAGCTACCTGGACCCGTCCTAGATGCTCGAAATTTTCCGATACGGCTTAGGGTGCCGGTGGAGCCATCTACCGTAATTCGTTCGAACTCTTACCTCTCAATTCACCAGTGGTCAAGTTAGGGTGGAGCCACAGACTATAATGCTTCGGTATGATGAAGGTCGGCAGACGGGCGCCTCGCCATGGGAATACTGCTCCATTGGATGCTATGCGTTCCCTTTAACAAGCAAAGATTAACCATACATTTAATGAAGGAGGTAGGACACGACGGTATCTCCCGTCCGAACTGAGCAGTCCGACTGGGGTAGTACCTCCGCCCTACAGAACACCGCCACATAATAACCAGCGTGTTGTGTTCCCCAAGGTAAGTAGGGGAGCCAGAGCTCACTGGAGAGATGCTGTGCTGACAGTGAGGAGACCAGAGAGAGAGAGAGAGTCTCCTGCATTGTTAACACAGAAATTCTCTCACCGCCCTCCCCTTCCAATTTCCCCTCCCTAATCCCCCCAATCCCGCCTCAAGGGTCGGCAGCGCGAGTGTGACGCCCTTGGTGTTGCACACATACTTAGGCAACGGTGATCGCTTGCCATCAGGTGGGCCGTGTACTTGTCTGCCACCTAAGTAGTAAAAAAAAACTTGCTCTGTTGTTAAAAAGTTAATATAGAATAACTTGTTACTTGTTAGCAGCAGCAACGCTGGCTTCAGAGTCAGTGGGAGGTTGTCCGGGTATAAATGTAGTTTCGCCTGCGCATGGGCAATCTGTAACAAAATGTTATAATATTGATCTACATAATAAAATGGTGGGAAAGTCAAAACTGTACATTGAATATTTTTTGAAAAGAATACTTGGGGTGTGATCTACAATCGATACCGAAGCCAAAATATAGTTTTTAGAATTTTTGTCTGTTTGTCTGTTCATCAGTTCGTCTGTTTGTCGGTTTGTCTGTTTGTCTCTTCGTCTGTTCGTCTGTTCATCTGTTTGTCTGTTTGTCTGCTTGTCTGTTTATCTGTTTGTCTGTTCGTCTGTTTGTCTAACAACAGCTAGTATAAAAAGCGGAACTTTAATCTACCCATATCTATTTATGTACTTAAAGTATATTTTCTTACCAGAGTTAGGCGTAGCATAAACCAGTATTAGCGCAATCGCAAACATCGCTATGAAGACCAGCGCAGCGAGGAACAGAGCTCGTCTTTGGGAGCATACTGCTACCGGCGCGTCTCGCAGCTCACGGGCCTCTCGGGCCTTGTCTGTGTCTGGGGACAAGAGGGATTGATCTATTGTGAAGGTGAGGGTCGTCCACGTCGGTCCTCCGTTGATGGAGGTAGGACACGACGGTATCTACTGTCCGACTGGGGTAGTACCTCCGCCCTACAGAACACCGCCCCATAATAACCAGCGTGTTGTGTTCCCCAAGGTAAGTAGGGTGTGCTTTCGGCGGGGAGAACAGATCCTCCTTCATTGTCAACACAGAAACGCTCTAACCCCCCCCCCCCTTCTCCACCTTCACATCTCTTTGAATTCCCCCCTAATCCCAGCATACTCTCCCCCCTGTGAAACCCCTAATCCTCACCTACCTGCACCCCCTCCAGAGTCGTTAGCGCGAGTGTGACGCTCCTGGTGCTGCACACGTCCATAGGCCACGGTGACAGCTTCCCATCAGGTGGGCCTGTGTTGTCTGCCACCTAAGAGGTATACCGGACAACGGCAGCGCCTCCCACTCGCAGAGAAGACGCTGCCACTCAGGAGTGGTCCTCTAGAGGGCTACTCGGAGGCCCTCCACGTGTCCCTCTGACTAGTAGACGGTACAGTGGGATTCAGGCGGGGGGTGAGCTGGTACACCGAGCGCAGACGGAACAATAATAATCTATAGAATATATAGAGAATGTATATAGAAATGTAAGTTTGGATGAAATAAATAAATAAATAAATAAATAAATAAATATTAAAAAAAACTCACCCCCCAGGAAAGCCACATCGTCCAAATCCTGGTCCACCATGTTTCGCCAGGCAGCTGCTAAAATACAATACATTATTACTTATTTATTTCACAAACTTATAAAAAACAGAACGGCCAACCACTTGTGATGGTATAATATAGAGCGCCGCCAAGATCTTCGGCCCAAGACAACATTAGCTTTTTTTTTTCGTGCGGAAATCCACACGGATATTTTGTGACAAATTTGTGCCATAAAATTTCTACCACTTTCGGTACTGCCCGCTGATGGAGCCACTGGTTAGTAACAAAAAAATATGGTGGACTACTCACCCTTGGCAGAACCGTTCCTGTCGGGCTTGTACTTGCCAATAGGCTCCATCTGTATGCCGTCCATCTCACGCGGAACGCGGCATACCGAACATCACCTGCCGACAAAAAAAATTGTCAATATAAACCTCAAAGCGTAGGTATAAAAACTTGATGAAGACTACAAGTGACGATTCCAGAGTCGGCCCACCTGCTTACAACGCACACACTCACACACTGGTCAGCCACTACGCGGCATCGGCGTCATTGTAGGCAAAACAAAAAAATTCAACAATTTTGAACAAATCGTTTAGTAAAAAAAATACAGAATAAAAAAAATTACATTCAAACCGAAACAAAAATAGCAAAGGAAACCTTTCTTCTACCCACAATAAAAAAAAGTTCAAAGCGGCTGCAAAGTGCTAGGGGAGGTCTAAACCGAGTAATTACTCTCCACTCTAGTTTTCCCGCCGTTTTTATTTGACATGTGTCATTTATCTTTGAAAGGAAGAAAGGCGCGGGACAAAATGTTTGTTTTTTAATTTTTATTCGACTGCCAAGGGGTTATGTATCTACTACTTGCTGTTAACCGCGACTTCGTCCGTGTGGTTTTAGATTTTTAGGTTTTTAATATTTTACTCGAAACTCCAATTTTTTTTTCAATATTAAAGTAGTAGTAACTCCTTGTTACATATTAAGCTATCTACCAGTGACAGCGCCTTTCACGTCAAAATCGGTCCAGCCGTTTCAAAGATTAGCCAGAAGAAACGACAGACAGACAAAAATTGATAAAAAAATCGTTTTGGTATGTGTCGTGTATATATATCCAAACGCACTTAATTAAACAAAGTTATTTTAATATTACAAACATACACTCCTATTTTATTTATTTGTATAGATAAATAAAGAATCTATAGGTACATAGACAATTTTTTACTATTCATAAACGCTTACATAACGGCACAGGAAGCCATGCTCATAAAGCCATACAAAAAAGTGAACTATAAAAAGAAAATGTAAAAAAAATAATACTCTATGGACAACCTCGTTTAATGGGGCAGGAGGGTACAAACTCCTTAGTGTCCTGTGAAAGCGCGGGAAAATGTGCACTGTAATGGCGGCGGTATTATCTGTGTGCTGAAGGGGAGATTGAATGACTTTCCCCTGCCTCTTTATCCCTTTAATGAAAGTTTGTTCTCGTTAATAATGTTTTGTTGTATGTATTGTTGATTTTTTTTACAACTTAGGTAGCAGACAAGCACATGGCCCACCTGATGGGAAACGGTTACCGTGCCGTATGGACGTGTGTAACTCCAGGGGCGTCACCAAGAACATTAGAAATTTCCTTGTTCTTAGCGGCGCGGTCACACTCGCGCTGCCGACCCTGTAAGTGGAGGTTGGAGAGAGAGTTAGGAGAGATGATACTGAAATCGCAGGAGATTAAGGTCTTCCCGCTGATTATTTTTTTTTTTTTATATCGGTCACGTCAATATGGCTTCACCTCGCCGGATGGTAAGCTGAACGTAAAGTCTCAAGAATGGGGATCACCATTACAAACACCAATAAAAAAATTATTTTAGAATAATCTTGTCGGTTTGCCTGTTTTAAAGCGCGACGTAAAATCTACTGAACGGATTTTGATGCGGTTTTTTTGTTTGATAAGTCTTGGTCAGACACAAAATCTTACGCATGTTTGATCACAATCGATTGAGTAGAACCGGAGATATAGTCAAAAAAGCGAAAATGTAAGCGAAGCCGCGGGCGGAAAACTAGTAACAAATAAAAGAAGTAATCTGAACACCCCGTCAACCCTGTCTCTCCAAACAGGATGTCCAAATTAGATTGTACTCGCACACCCTCCTAATTTAGGCTAACGGACCCCTTCAAATGTCCCCATGACTAGACAGGATATTACCAAAATACGATTATCTTTAGCCTTGGAGTACAGAAAGGTGAATAAGTAGTAAGCCAATCGAATTCGTAAAGAGAGACTAAATACAGTTAATATATATCTTCTTAATATATATAAATCTCGTGTCACAATGTTTGTCCTCAATGGACTCCTAAACCACTTAACCGATTATAATAAAATATATATATTTTACTAGCCGCGCTTTTTTGACTACATTATATCTCCGGTTCCAAAAAAATCTTTCTGCATTCAGTATCATTCATATTAACATAACCCAAGTATTTTTTTAAATATCTTCAATATACAGATACAGCTACTTAACAATTTTATATTAGTATCGATAGATAGATAGATCCTATCATGATTCGGTGTTTGACCAATCGAGTTTGTTTACACATCAATAACATCGCATTTTCTCATCAATATTATTGATAGGATCTTGATACGTCTCTTTGACCAATAAATAGCAAGGAAATCTGTCTCGTGACCAAAACTAAGAGATAGACGCACGAGTCTACAGTATGTGCTACGAGTATTGTAGACCTCTCCGCTGTAGAAGCGAGTGCTACGATGCTACGTAAGGCTACGTTTAACTAAATATATTTTTGTAACTTTTACGTTTAATTAAATACTGTTTGTATACATAATACTAGCTGCTCCCCGCGACACTGCCTGTGGGGTTGTCGGTAATCGCGCGTCAACGTCAATACCAAAAAAAATAACCTCATTGCAGCGTCACCTAACGGGTCCAATAGTAAGTTTCTTTTTCTATACTACTTCGGTGGCAGACAAGCACACGGCCCACCTGATGGAAAGCGGTCACCGTGGCCTATTGACGTGTGTAACGTCAAATAGTCCATTCCGACTTCACACCGGTAAATCTCGTCTTTTACCCCCTTAGGAGTGATATTTCCGAAAATCCTTCCTTCAGGTTCACAATAAAAAAGTTATCAGCTAACAAAATAATTTCAAGTTTGTAACCCCAGCGGTTTATTTTCTGTGTTATTGAAGGAAGCAGTGAAATCAGTAATTATATTTTTATGTGCGTAATATATTTAGACATTCTAAATGCTTCTTTTCACATATACAGAAAGATAAACCTTCCTAAACTAATATTAAAATATATTTTAATTAATAAAAATTGTTTTTTGTATTAATGAAATCGGAAATACGTAAGCACAGGTACTTGTATTCTATTTTAGGACACATCCGCCCATTGTCAATACAACAAACCTTTATGTCAATTAATATAGTGTCTTTAAATAGCTTTAAAATACAAAAATTAATAATTCTAAACACCATTTTAAAGTAAATACATCATAATCCAAAATACAAACAATAATATTAAAAAAAGGCGCAATAAAAACTTACCGCTTTTAGCTATGAATATTCCACAAACGTCACAATTTTCAAAAATCGAACACTATATTAACTTTTTTTATAATATTTTTAAATCCACAAACAATATTAGAACGTGTTTGTTCCACGTTTCCAACACACGAGGTCGGGAAAAACAGTGGAGGGAAAATCGATCGCCGGTAGGAGCCTAGCGAGAGAGTGAGGTAGAGTTATACGAGTGTGCGCGAGTGGGAAAGAGTGGGAAGTTCTGTGTGTGTGTGTATAGGAAGGGAAGTTGGAATACCACTGTGTGTGTAACATCCCCGTAAAACAGGGTTCATTATGGAGCGTTACTATTTGTTTACGAACGATTCGAGATTTACTATTTTTGATTGGATTGTAATAAATAGAAATTGATGGAAGTTGAGATTTAAACGATTTATCTATCTATACTTTGTTTGTCCCGGTTAATCTCTGAAATGGCTGGACCGATTATGACGGGACATTCACTGGTAGATAGCTGATGTAACAAAGAGTAACTTAGGGTAGGTACTTTAATTTTAGCAAAATAGGGATTAGGGGGCCATAATCTAAAACCACGCGAATGAAGTCGCGGGCACAGCTACGTCCTACGTTTGACGGCCTCTGTGGCGTAGCGGTAGTGCATGCGACTGCTACGCAGGGGGCGCGGGTTCGATTCCCGCTCTGTGCAAATATTTGTACGCATGAATATGTCTATTTGCATTGGTCTGGGTGTGTCTATGTATAATAAGTATGTATTTACAAAAAAAAAAGTATATAAGTAAGTATGTTTAACAGCATTCTAGAACCCATAACACAAGCTAGTTAAACTATGCTTACTTTGGGTCTAGGGAGCACTGTGTAGAATGTCGTAAAACATGTCGTAGAATATACGTCTTTTAAAATTTGAGGTCACAAAAACGATTTTTTGTCATTTTTTCCAAATGTTTTATTTCCTATGGGTTCCTCCTGCAAATTTCTTACGTCTTATTTCTATTTAAAAACAGCAAAAAAAAAACAATTCCGAGATTCTCACCTACTTTTCACTAACACCACTCGACTATTCACTTCGAGTGAGAATCGAACCAGTAGTACCGCTAACTTCGTGAGTGCACCGCGTATATAGTTCACAGGGGCATGAGCAGAGAGGGTCCGCACCCCACTGCACTCGCAGCGCACTCATTGCACCCAAGAGTAAACATTGAAAAAGGCTTTTAAAAGCAATGTGTAGAAAAAATTTCACTTTCAATGCTCTAATTTATATTTTATACTTGTGTCAGTAGGCTGATTTAGGTAAGTGACTATGGGGCGCAATGTATGTCTATCTATCTATACTAAAATAATAAAGCTGAAGTTTGTTTGTTTTTTGAACGCGCTAATCTCAAAAACTGCTGGTCCGAATTTAAAAAATATTTTTGAATTAAATAGCTCATTTATCGAGAAAGGTTATAGGCTACTATCATCACGCTAATGCCCAGGGGAGCAGAATAGTAATCATATATGTCAAACAATCGGATAAATTTCCATACCTACATTATTGCAAAATTAAGAAATTTATAAGTGCCACGGGCGAAGCCGCGGGGGACAGATCTTAATATATATAAATCTCGTGTCACAATGTTTGTCCTCAATGGACTCCTAAACCACTTAACCGATTATAATAAAATTCGCACACC
Source organism: Lithosia quadra (assembly GCA_963576445.1). Classification (NCBI taxonomy): domain Eukaryota; kingdom Metazoa; phylum Arthropoda; class Insecta; order Lepidoptera; family Erebidae; genus Lithosia; species Lithosia quadra. The sequence continues at coordinate 2,821,699 of OY754902.1, read as the reverse complement.
ATGTGCAGTTCGATCCAACTTGAGAGATAGGATAGTTTTTGAAACGGATTTCGACATCCACGCGGGCGGAGCCGCGGGCAACAGCTAGTAGTATCATAAAATTGTACAGTGCACGGCATCTAACTCGGCAAGGTTTGGAGTTGTAGTGGGGCCTACACTACTCCAAAATCTTGTCAAGTTAGATGCCGTGAACTATAAAGGTAATTAGAAGATTTTTACAGGGACGACAGGGCGAGTGTGACGCACCCGCGCAACGGAGGCGAGCAGCGCCTCCCACTCGCCACGGAAGACGCTGCTACCTGCGGCAAATCCGGCCGAGGTAAGACTGGCCCACTAGAGGGCTGATTCTCCGCGCGCGGAGGCGGCGGAGGGTTGGGTGACAGGATGGCCGCCTGTCACCCTACAACCCATCGTCAGCAAGGGACACGCCCGGTGGAACGATGCTCGCCCCACCCACCTTTTGAGAGTCGAGGGGGGTCATCTTAAAACCGTAGATAGCCCAGGATCAGCTGGGGTGCGAGGGATACGCCTATTAGGTAACCTTATACCTCGTTAATCAAGACCCGAGATGGCGTGCGGTTTTAGTCGGCTCGATCCCAACATAACCACTCCCGATGGCCGACGAGGGTGGTATCCATGGGGATTGCCGCACGATAAAAAAAAAGGGTCTCGATTCTGTTACGCAAACCACTGACACTCTAATCAACAAAAGATCTAGGTATTTAATTGTAGACTTTATTTTTATCAAGTTAAAGTCTAAAATTAAATTATATTTTGTAGAGCAAATGAAAATGTTTAATGAATTCTTGTCATTTGATTCTAGACTTTAATTGTAAAACGGTAAAGTGTACAATTAAATAGCATTTTTAAAGTGTCAGTTGTATTACAGTGGTTTGATTTTGGTTTATTCTGTATAGACCATTGTATACGGCACTTACAAAATGTTCAAATCAAAAATATTTAAAACTAGTAGCAAATGGACCACAGGTTTGAAACGTGGCTCAGACCTGAGAAGACTCCGGCAAGAAACTCAACGGGCTGGTTTCTTTTTTGATCTATTTACAATAATTGCCTTAGTCTAGGTACAGTTATTAGTTTGAGTAACATAGTTGAGTGAACAGTTCATTTCCAAGCTTCTTTATCATCTAAATAATCTTGAATTTTATAGTACACTTTTTGGGAGAGTTTTCTTTTAACAACATTTTTAAATTTACTTGTAAATTTCTAATTTCGCTTGGGAGTTGGTTAAAAACTCAATTCTAATAAGGGAGAGAATTTTTAAGGATTGTTATGTATGTTTGTGATTTGTGAATAGGTATACTATTATAAAATTGTAAAGTAGTTGTGGTCTGTATATTAGGAGATATTTAAAAAAATCTTGGCTTATGTAACTCTTTGGTTATACCTACCTATTAACTCAGGCTATTAAGATCTACAAGCAAAAATATAGGTACTTCTGGAATCCTTGTCTGTTTGTAGGCGATGGATGCAAAAACTACTGAAGGATTTTGATGCGGGTATTTTTTTTTAAAGGTCTTAGTCAGACTTAAAGTCATCATTCTCTGAACCTTTTTCCCAACTGAGTTGGGGTCGGCTTTCCAGTCTAACTGTGATGCGGCTGAACTTCGATATTTTCCGTGGAGCGACTGCCATCTGACCTTCACAACCAATGGTCAGTATGACCAATGGCGATATCGGAGTTCCAACTTAGTCGCTTAAGTAAGCTTAGTCAGACTTAAAGTCTTATATATTAAATCTTATATAATGTTATACGCATGTTTGACCACAATTGATTATGTAGAACCGGAGATATAATCAAAAATGCGAAAACCGACGGCCACGCGGGCGGAACCGCGGGCATAAGCAAGTAATCTTCCAATATTAACTTGCTAGGAAGGTGCTAGGATATACCTAATAGAAAACGAATAACTCGCAGGCATGCTCGCAGGTCGTACTTAGTGCTGGCTTGTAAGGGGAGGAATTGCAAGAATTTATTTTCCAATTTCGTCAAGGCCGAAAGTAGATATTAGTTATTAAAGCAATTAGTTATTAACTTTAATAATATGTAACATTATAACTTTAATAATATGTGCGCTTATTAATTTTATTATCCCATTAAATTGTAATTTATGTGATTTGCATTATTTTGATGTTAATCTTATACTATATAATTCAAAGTCCTGACAGGCTGATTGACTGATTGACTGATTGACTGACTGATTACAACGCACAGCCTAAACCGCTGGTTGTAGAGACTTGAAATTTGTAGGGAGTGTTTGTTTTGATGCGTAGAGGTGTACTAAGAAAGGATTTTTTGATATTTAACTCCTAAGTCGGTCAAAAGTGGTAAAACCGTACTTTTTTATAACTCAAGAACGGCTCAACAGATTTCCATGCTCTTTGGTTTTTTGGATTTGTCTCCGCCTTGAATAGCTTATTGTATAGTTATAAATACATGATTAATTCACGAAATAAAGTAAAATTAAGAAATTTAGATTTTTTAGTCATCCCTAACGCCATCTATAATTGTTGTCATGGCAACAGGAACTAAAGTGACTTTGTCTAAATTTCCATAGAGTTTTTTATTGCTTAAAGACAAAGAGAATTTATATATTTTTAGGGTTCTGTATCTTATTAGGAAAAAAACCAATTCTTATAGGATCTTTTTGCTGTCGGTCAAGACCTCTTTTTCATAGGTATGCTTTCTGTAGGTATGCTAGAAGAAGATACTATGCAAAGGAATGAAATGCATCTAAAGAGTACTTTCGTTGAGGTAAAATCATGAAATTTGGTAAAAAGCAAGGTCTTATAGCACAAGTAAAGAAAAAATTCTAAAAACCCTCAGTACCTATGTAGTTAGCCCCCACACAAAAACATATATTAATTTTATGTCTCTTTGTCAAGACCTTTTTCTCAGGAACACGTGCAGATGTTAAGTCGAAACTAATATGAAATATTTAGATCTGCATGTCTTGAAGCTATGAAAAAATCAAACGTCAATGCAAAAGATGCTGCTGTTTAGGCAATATAATTATTTAGACAATACCTCCAAGACATAAAGGTTTGAGGCCTGCCACAAGAGAAATCGAGGGGCAGCGATCCCAATTCCGTTATGTGGAATGGATAAACGACTTGGGTAATTAAGCGCAGGGCAGGCCACAATTGTGGTGGTAAGACCCTTTATGAAGGAATGACCGGAGATGCGAAACGATAGCCCCTCCTGCCACGTGACCATGTGACGCAGGTGCTCGGTAAACATGGCTGTTTTGTTGAGTTCCTGCTTTGTATGGGCCGGGAGCTGACGCCAAGAGTCACTGTTGGGGTTGCTCCGTAGACACACCGACAATTCACACACTGGCAAAGTTCTCAGGGTGGATAGACAAGCGCCGTATCCTTGAAACAGATTTAGATAGCTAATAATATGTCGGGGTCGGCAGTGCTGTTGGCCGGAACCGGTGGGGTCTCTAGGATATTCTTTCTCACACCAAATTCCTCAATCACACAGGCCAATTTTGCGAAAAACTGTGTGATTTTTCGATGCCCACCTCAACGTTGGCTCCGGCGAAGTGAAGTCCGAGGGGCTTTTCGTAAGTCAGTCAAAAGTGGTAAAACCGTACTTTTTTATAACTCAAGAACGGCTCAACAGATTTCCATGCTCTTTGGTTTTTTGGATTTGTCTCCGCCTTGAATAGCTTATTGTATAGTTATAAATACATGATTAATTCACGAAATAAAGTAAAATTAAGAAATTTAGATTTTTTAGTCATCCCTAACGCCATCTATAATTGTTGTCATGGCAACAGGAACTAAAGTGACTTTGTCTAAATTTCCATAGAGTTTTTTATTGCTTAAAGACAAAGAGAATTTATATATTTTTAGGGTTCTGTATCTTATTAGGAAAAAACCAATTCTTATAGGATCTTTTTGCTGTCGGTCAAGACCTCTTTTTCATAGGTATGCTTTCTGTAGGTATGCTAGAAGAAGATACTATGCAAAGGAATGAAATGCATCTAAAGAGTACTTTCGTTGAGGTAAAATCATGAAATTTGGTAAAAAGCAAGGTCTTATAGCACAAGTAAAGAAAAAATTCTAAAAACCCTCAGTACCTATGTAGTTAGCCCCCACACAAAAACATATATTAATTTTATGTCTCTTTGTCAAGACCTTTTTCTCAGGAACACGTGCAGATGTTAAGTCGAAACTAATATGAAATATTTAGGTCTGCATGTCTTGAAGCTATGAAAAAATCAAGCGTCAATGCAAAAGATGCTGCTGTTTAGGCAATATAATTATTTAGACAATACCTCCAAGACATAAAGGTTTGAGGCCTGCCACAAGAGAAATCGAGGGGCAGCGATCCCAATTCCGTTATGTGGAATGGATAAACGACTTGGGTAATCAAGCGCAGGGCAGGCCACAATTGTGGTGGTAAGACCCTTTATGAAGGAATGACCGGAGATGCGAAACGATAGCCCCTCCTGCCACGTGACCATGTGACGCAGGTGCTCGGTAAACATGGCTGTTTTGTTGAGTTCCTGCTTTGTATGGGCCGGGAGCTGACGCCAAGAGTCACTGTTGGGGTTGCTCCGTAGACACACCGACAATTCACACACTGGCAAAGTTCTCAGGGTGGATAGACAAGCGCCGTATCCTTGAAACAGATTTAGATAGCTAATAATATGTCGGGGTCGGCAGTGCTGTTGGCCGGAACCGGTGGGGTCTCTAGGATATTCTTTCTCACACCAAATTCCTCAATCACACAGGCCAATTTTGCGAAAAACTGTGTGATTTTTCGATGCCCACCTCAACGTTGGCTCCGGTGAAGTGAAGTCCGAGGGGCTTTTCGTTAGAAAAAAAGAAAGAGCACATTCCCTTTGGCATAAGTAAAGGGAAAAGTCCGAAGACCGTTCTTAATATTACCCACATCACCATAAAAGTCTGTATGTCTATCTGTCAAGACTAGAAGCTCTGCAGCAGCGTTTAGTTCCTTCCTCAGTCCAGTTTTGTACGAAACCCTCCGTGCACGAGTTCAACTCGCACTTGACCAGTTTTTTATTATTACAACATATTCTTTATGTCAATATTATATCTATTGTCAATGTCAATGTCTGCAGCAATTATTTCAATAATAAAATCAGCTTAAAATCAGTTTATCAAAAATAAAATACGTAATGATTAACTGAAAGGGTTAATGAGAATCATGTTTCTCAAAGGGCCACTTCGAATCATACATCTTAGGTACTTTGTTCAGAGTGGCTATCTAATCCAGATAAAATTCAGAAGAGAATGAAAAAGGACAATGATATAGGTAGTAACAATGATATTATATAAGTAAAAAGTAGTGAATAAACGACTTTCTGTCGCAATGCACGGAACTCGGGATGAAATGAATACCTACTACTACTGTTTGCCAAGGAATAGACATTGAAAGTCAGTACGGGTAGTCCCTCGGTTTAAAAAAGGCTTGGTGGCGACAGCCAGTGGCGTAACTATACCATCTGGGGCCCGTGGCAAATTCTGTTGATGGGGCCCTATCAGTAAAACTCGTCACGTTGTACTCAGTTTAATTTTAATATTTATGTAACCAAAACCAATGTCAAAATAATTACACAAAGAATACGTAGTCAGTTCCTATTTTTTTTTTTATTCAGGATAGGCTTACGTTTGACCATTATCTCACCTGATGGTAAGTGACGATGCGGTCTACGATGAATCACGCTTGCCTAGAAGGATCCTATTCACTCGTGACTTTGGTCCTTTTTTACATACATACATACTACATATAAATCACGCCTGTTTCCTATTGGGGTAGGCAGAGATAACATCCTTGCTACGATCTTAGCATACCCCTTTCGCTTCTTCAACTTTCATATTTTTTTTCATACACGCACGCCGGTTGCGGGTACCTACTCTTGACCTAGGCCTTTCTCCAAAACGTCCTGGATCTGATTAAAATATGTACGCCTAGGTCGGCCTTTACCAGGTTGCCAATTCACCCTCACCTCATATAGGTATCTGTTTTGTCAATCTTCTTTCATCCATCCTCTCTACATGTCCAAACCATCTAAGTGTCCCTTTCTCTATCGTGGTCACTACATCTTCAACTATACCGCAACGTTCCCTTATCACACTGTACCTCACTCGGTCCATCAGCTTTACTCCAGCTATCCTTCTTAGACTTCTCATTTCTACAGCATTCAATCTACTTTCATGCTTCTTCTGCCACACCCAACATTCACTACCATACATACCCATACATCGATGTGGGAACGAGAACTCCTCTATGAACAGCAAGTCGTGCCTCTTTAGACATTTTCTGTTCTGACTGCTCATAAAATTATGCAGTGCGCCATTCACTTGATTACCTGCCAAAACTCTTCGCTCAGTTTTTCCCCTTTTTTTATGGTGCGGAAATGGATACCACGGAGATGGTTATGTCGGGATCGAACGCCGTCTCGAGTCTTAATTACCAGGATGTAAGGTTACCTAAAATAGGCATATCCCTCGCACCCTTTCTCGTCTCCTGTGGCGAGTGGGAGGCGCTACTCGCCTAGGTTGCCCGGGTGCACCACGTGCCCTCATAAAAAAATATAAAATCCGGATGCCCGGGATTCCTATTTTTTTTCCGTGTAGAAATCCTCATGGATACCCACCCCGCGGCCAGCGGGGCAGGTTATGTCGGACTCTTACCGACTAAAACTGCACGCCGTCTAGGGTCTTCTGACGCCAGGGTGTAAGGTGGCCCAAAGAGCATTTCCCTCGCACCCCGGCTTGACCCAGGCCATCTCCGGATTCGAGATTGCGCCGCGCCGCCGCCGCCTCGGCCTGCTTCTGCTAGGGTGACAGGCGGCTCCACCCATCACCCCCAGGCCAGTGCTCATGGAGGACGGAGGTCGTTAGACCTCCGACGCCTTCGGCGTCTGCGCCCGCCGCCGTCCGGGCGAGCTCTGTGCAGCCTCTCCCGAACCTTTTCCGCCGCCTCGAGCATCACTTGCTCGCAGAAGGAGGCGGCGGCCGACCACGCGTCCGCACTCGGCACCATCGCTGCGATCAGCACCGGCAGTGTGAGGACTGCCACCCCGAGGGCTGCCAGGAGGGCCTGTCTCGACACCTCCCACGCCGGACACTCGGCCAGCGTGTGCAGCCCTGAGTCCTCGCCCGCATCGCAGTGATGGCACTCGGGCGTTGGCTCCTTCCGAATCAGACACAAGTGATCCCCGAAGCACCCCTTACCAGAGATCACCTGCGTCAGCCGGTACGAGAGGCCCCCGTGAGGCCTCTCCAGCCAGTCCTCCATGACGGATCTTACCGCCGCTACAACGGCGTGCCCTTGTCCTTCCACTCCATGCCCGGGATTCCCCTAACATAGTGTTTGCTAGCTCGCCTGCGCTACCAACGGCAACGTACTGCGACAAAATATTTGTAGAAACCTATGGATGCGTTCTAAAATGAATAGAAATGTGCTATTTACAGGTATTTTGATTGACGGTTTTTGACTAAGTGAAATTACTCGTCACTGGTGGTAATATGTAGGTACAAATGTACATCTCTAAAAATGAATCAATATCTTTTTGTAGAGGTTGGTTGAAATGCTTAACCATTAACTTGAAGTCTTTAGTTGTCTCACTTTAGATTTAAACAGGGCCTCGATTCTGTTAAAACAAGCTACTGTCATACTACTGACACTACAAGAAATGCCATTTAATTTTGGTCTTTATTGTTATCAGGTTAAAGTTTAAAATTACTTAAATGATATTTTGTAGAGCGAATCGAAAGTTTAATGAACTCTTTTCATTTGATTTTAGACTTTAACTGTATAACGGTAAAGTCTACAATTGAATAGTATCAGTGACATGACAGTGGTTTGCCTTTAGCACAATCTAGGCCCAGAAATTATAAAAATATACATTTCAAATAAAATAAAACACTCACCCTCTGCCCGTACCCTCTGGACTTTGCCCTTGCTTCTTACCATCCAGCGGGGTTAAGTCAATAGACGGACTGAATATAAAAAAAAAAAAAAACTCAGGTAAAATGCTAAAAAATATTTTTTGCGCTCGCGGCCTCTTGGGCCGGGGCCCCCTTGCGTCGGGGGCCCGTGGCATTTTGCCACCCCTGCCACCCTATTGTTACGCCACTGGCGACAGCCAACATCCACGCGGGCGGAGCCGCGCGCGGGTACGCTAGTTTTTTTTTAATTAATTTGACACCGTTAGGGATGTGCAAAGGAAAAATAAATCCCGAATATCGATATTTGATTATAAAAATTCTTCCGTATGAGGATGGGCGTCCGAGCATAGTGTATTATTTTATTAGTTGGCATTGTTTTATAAGGTTTTCATGGTCTGTGAAAAACAATAAATTCTATTATTATTTAATTTTATCTGAGGGTTATTTAAAAATAGGAATAAAAACAGCAATGTCGAAGAACCGATAATTGGTACCAAAATCTTTGAGGCCCTAGCCAACCTCATCTGCTAGACAAGTGTAGCTGCTTTTAATGAATGAGGTTCAAACGCAAGCTTTCCTCTCCTTTCGGGTTCAGATGGCAGATGCGCCCGCAGAAGTAATATAACAAATACGGAAGACCGTATTGCATTAAAGTTTAAATAAAAAAACCGGTTATGTGTGAGTAGAAGTAACGCACTGAGAGCACTCCCTACTAAATTTCATGATTTTAGCTCGACGGGATGATCTATTAAATTATCGTATATAAGACCCCCGCTTTTTCCTTTTTGTATACACACAACCCTGAAAAGAAAAATAAGTATTGTTGATAGCTTATTTTAATGAATTTTGAATGACCCTGGGTGGGAGTATCCTAAATATGTCGATACTTAGAGTTTGACTAATGAAAGCTGGACCAACAAAACCGCGGCAAATTTAAAAAAATTAGGGCAGGTATCACCAGTTATAGTTGAATAAAAACATTTTGATCGTGAAATAAAAGTATGTTCCTATTATAGTTTAACTGATATTTTTAAAGAATTTTATTGCGCTTTATTTGGTGTTATTCTTATTTATATTGATTTCTTTATTAAATACTATCCTTTGCCCACGACTTCGCCTGCGTGGGAGTTTGGTACTGTGGGAATATCGGAGGAAAAGGTAGCAGGTTTATTCATGTTGAAATCCCCACGAATACCACCCTCGTTGGTCATTAGGGATGGTTATGACGGAACCGACTAAAACCGCAGATGTAGTGAAGATATACCTAGACTAAGACTAGCTGTTGCCTGCGTGAAATTATGTTCCCGTTCCCGCTACCCTTGGGAATATATTTCACGGACAAAATGTGGCCTATGAACGTGTGCAAGATATATTGCCTGTGTTATTCCAGACTAAAAACTATCTTCAAGCGAGCTTATAGGAATCAGACGGAATTCATTTATTAGAAAAAAATATTATTAATTATAATCAAAATTAGATTCCAAATATTCTTCACCATCATCCGAGCTGCTTGATCCATCATCAGTCACACTTATAATTAATTATAATAATTAAATAAAATTGTCGAAAACTACAAATATCTAATACAAAAGCGAATATTTTTGGATATCGCATCTGATCTGAATCTCGTTAATATTTGATGTGAATACATACCTACCTACAAAGTATCAAAATCATAATGTAAACGCACAATCACAGAGAAATGACAGGAGGTGACATTTCTAGTCTACTGGTGTTGCAAATCAATAAATGTCGTGGTTCAGCTTTCATTATACCTACGGCACGATATAATGGCCGGTTTGACGTTTGTCCGCTCATGAAGTTTCGTATTAATTATTGTGACATTTTGAAAGAGCAAATTGCTGTTCTTTATTGTCAATAGTGACGTACATTAAGTCATAAAATTTTATCGAATGTAGGTATAATTTTAGGACACAATATTTATTTATTACATTGATTTCTGAATTATATAATGTATATTAGTGTCCCACGATCATTTATTTTTTATTTTTATAAGATTATAATTACCTATTGGTGTACTTATTTCACACAACTCGGTATTTGTTTTTCGAAATTCAATTTCTTTAAATAAAATCTATATAATCGACACTAGGACCACTGGCAAGCCCAATAATACCTCCGGCAAACTTACGTCAAAACAAAGCATTTTCGACTTGACGTTGCTTCGAAAAGTACAAACTAGGAGTGCAGTGCGATTGCGATATAGTTTAGACCTCCTCGCCTGATGGTAAGCTAAATGGTAAATCTCGCCTGATGGTAAAGTCTCAGGAAGGGGTCCCCATTACATACACTAACAGTGATAATTATAATGGTAGCCCTCAACTTACTCTGTTTACGCCTTTTGTTGTGGATTTCGTCGATATGGCCGAACATACGCAGAGCTGAGTTCTAAACAGTCAGGCACGTGTGTTCGTTATAGGTACGCCTTCGTAACATTTCGATCGTGAATCTCAAAATGGAAGGTCAATTTTACCTATAACTGTTAGACGAATAGATAACTAAAGAAAAATCTGGCGAGACTGGCACAGAAGAAAATAAACTTCACACACACAGAAAAAAGCGAGCAAAACCAGTCGAAGACATGTGTGTAGCTACTATTTACGGAAGGAGTATCCAACAAGAAAAAAGCTAGTGCAATCACTGAAGGAAGCTGGATTAATATATACTCATTTTCATTCCTAATTCCAATATTCAGTTCGTTCATATGTATTAAGTAGGTAAAAATTTATATTTTTTTACTAAAGTTTTTGAATCAGGTACCTAGGTAAGTACTGCTTGCAATAAAAACTTATTTGATTTGATTATATTTTTATCGAGAGTAAATTGACATTTCCATCACTATTGTAATATGTCAAACCGGCCATCATATCGTGCCGTAGGTATAGACAAACTCTATCATCCCTAGTATCCTTACAGTGTTGCCAACAGAAAAAAGTTTAAAGAATTAAAATAAAGAGTTTAAAAATAGGTTTAAAACTTATAATTATCACCAATCGCAAATAAATCGGGTCTAAATTAGACTCCACACCGCATTAAGAGCTGAGAAATACACCAGGCAGACTATCTTGATCTAGGCTAGACTCCAGACCAGACAGACTTCTCGTATAATATATCTGGGAATTTACGTTTAATATATATACAGATTTACAATTTAGTTTAATCATTAATCATTATCATATAGAGGATAAGTATAAAATGTTGCGTATCGAGGAGTAGCAGTTCAAAGATTTGTATAATTTGTATAATATTATATTAATTATAATAAAAGGCAGTTCATTTAAATTTTCTTAGAACGCGTCCATTGTCGACTACCCTACTCTACAATCACAAAAGATCATACTGACAATTTACGAAACTGGTTTTTTTATTTGACAGCCGCATGTAGTGGCGCTAGTGTTTACGAGCGCAACTTCGAGTGGGAAAGAGAGAGAGAGGATTTGTTTTCAAATCATAACAATGCTCCATTAATCCGCCAAACCAACGTGCAACATTTGCGAGGAAACATTAATATGTGAATGGAATACCTTGGTACATCTTGCAGTCGTGCTGTATTAAACAGTTCTAAGTGTTGTTAAATGTGAAATGAGTGACCATGTCAGAAATATCAATGAAACGATCTAGAAAATCGAAGTTGGAGCCTCGGAAATATGTGGATATTGACGATGAAAACACCACGGACTTGCAGGTACCTCCATTTTGTTATGTTTTTAATAAGTTCGTGAAAGTTTCACGATTCACATACTACCTACCTACCTTCCGTTTTTTTATTTTATTATAAACATAGTTTTGAATGATGCATTAAACCCTTTTTATGACATGTTTACGTATATTTTATGAAATGTGCATAGTGGGTAGCAGTAATAAATAATATCAAGTCGACTTTCACGCATGTTATTTTCTTTTTCTGATGATTACCTACAAATCATATGATATTTAATTATTGCACCTATTTCTAACCATTTAGAGTTGGTATAATCTATAAATTACGCAATTCAGAGTACATAAATGTTACCTAAGTTTAATATAGCTAACCTCGGGAATTGACAGGCGTATTAAGATCTATCAAAGAATTTTGATTCTCTTTGAAAATATTATGCTTCGCCAAGCAATTTTTCGTACAAATACTTTTGTCCGTTAATAATTAATGGAATAGAATACCTAACATAATGACACATCTAATTAAAAACACATTATCTTTAGTTATTTAAACACTATTAACTTTTAAAACTATTAGGTACTATTATATAAGTACCATAAAAAGTACTTACGAAGTACTGTTTAATGAAAACATGTGGTATATTCTGTTAGTTTGTTGAATGTAACCATAATAGCTATTGTGGCCGGTATGGAGGTCCCCCAACCGTTTGCGCACTGCACACTCTTGTCGGCCGGTCTAGAGAAAATTTATGCTGGTGGGACTCGGGCTTAATTGCATGTAACTGTGGAGCCTCAGTGCAGACCATGTTGCACCTTATTTTGTGTCCTTTGAGCCCCATCTCCTGCACTAAACAATAATAGTAATAGGGCCAATAATAGTGCGTTTGCAATGGCTGAATTTTATTGAATTTGAACCCAACCGTGGGTTGGGTTCAATTCCCGCTCAGTGGGTGTTCTTATGTAAAATATGTATTGTTTCCAACAAAATTATATAAGTTCGATTATCTGCATTCTAAAACCCATAACACGCGCTGGTTAAACTATGCTTACTTTAGATCTAGAGACCGCTGTGTGCAATGTTGTAGAATATTTATTTATTATCTTGGATGGTATTCGAACCTGCTGCTGGTCATTTCCAGGAAGAATACTCTTATGAACATAACTACCTCGCTCAACATTCAAGTTTTCAAATTACAAATTCTCTAATATAATATTATGTGTCTTGGGGCAACAAATATCGGAAATTTATAATATGTAGGACATGTCCAAGTAGTTCAGTTGGCCAGAGTACCCTGTCTCCCTGTCTCCTGCAAAGTACCTACTGGTCATGGGTTCAAGACGCCTTGCCAAGATGTTCACTGTTTCTGAGTTCCGAAGGACTTAGGCGTCGAAGGTCGCTCAATGACCTCCGTCACCTATGAGCGCAGGCCTGAGGGTACCGTCTGTCACCCTAACAGAAACAGGCCAAGGCAGCTCCTTGTTTCCATTGCTGCATAGATGAGGATCTGACATTGGCTTCTTCTTCTTTTATTAGGGTGGCTCCTTGTGTCGGTTATTTATGCACTGATTATTCTGCCAGTATCGGGGTAGGGAGTAGCTTTAGACCCTGGACTGAAAAGTGCAAACAGTTTTTTTTTTAATTTTTTTTTTTATTTATTTATTGAGGCGCACAAAACACATTACAATCATTAAAAATAACAATAAGTACAAAAACAGTTCCGTTCTGGATTGTAACATAACCACAGTTAACTTTACTTTTTCTTTTCAGGCAATGCCGAGTACATCAAAGAGTAAAAAGCATGAAAACAATGTTCCCCAACCACAAACAAGTCATCCAAACGAAGATTTTGAAGCTCTCATCGATTCACAGAAGGCAGAAAATCAATCCGCTCCAAAATTCTCCGTCACGGTAGCCATAGAAGAATGTGATGATAGCGACTCAGAACTCATGATCATAGAGCCAGAAAATAATACTATTGAGATACTCTCCGACTCCGATGATGATTATTCTATCAGTAAAAACTCACATACTAACGATTCAAATGACAAGGTTCTAGACGAATTAGTTGTAACCAGAGATCAAATACTGAAAGCGACTACCAAAATTATACAACAGTCAACGAATCCCGCAGACAAAATGCTCGGAATAGAAGTAAGAAATTGCATGGGACAGTTTGAAGTGAAACAGATTGACTACCACAGAGACAAACTAAATAAAGTATTCGTTCAGTGGCAAGCCTGGCAGAAAGTTATCACACAGGTGAAGCATAGAAGCTCTCCGTTGTTATACAAATGCTATATCTGTGAACTATCCTGGTGGTACCTTCACGACTTTCAAGAACATTTGAAATGTCACAAAGACTATAACCTAGATCTTGAAGAATACACTATATATGAAGCGAACGTAATAGCATATTTAAACGTTGAGGACATTGTAGACGTTAAACATTTCTACACTGAAGGTGACTGTCCGAAATGTGGGAACGAGTTCGCTATCCACAAATCTATTAACCGATCAAAAAATTACTTGTACAGCTGTAAAATCAAGAAGTGTTACAAGTTATTTAGTACATGCTTTGCTCTAAGAAGCCACGAATACATGTATCATACTATATCGGAGATAACCGGTGTACCGTTCGAAGTAGGAAGGCAAAACAAACATTGTGAGGTGTGCGGATTTGTGTTCCACTCGCAAGAATCGTACCAATCACATATGAATTTAATGCATAGTGTACGATCAGATGTAGTGGTTCCTGTTAAGTACTCAAAGTGTGCGCAGTGTAAATCGGAGTACGGTTGGCACCATGTTTGTCAAAAGTTATCAACTAAAGTGCAATGTAAGATGTGTTATAGGTCGTTTGCGAAGATGCAGGTATACCGAGCCCATATGAACAAAGGTGGTAAATACCAGTGTAAGTTGTGCGTTTGTAAACTACAGAGACAGTGTATGGAGACTGAACACTTGTTGCTAAAGCATTCGGACAATTTTGTAATCGTGAAAAAATGTGGAACGTGTGCAGATTTTAACGTGTTCCGTACTGATATAGCAGCGTATAAGCATATAGCGGAGCATTACAATATAGCTGAATACGACCAAAATTACTCCAAATATTGTCGTAATGTAAGTATGACTTGTTTGTTGCACATTTTTTTTTTAATACTACTTAGGTGGCAGACAAGCACACGGCCCACCTGATGGGAAGCGGTCACCGTGGCCTATGAACGTGTGCAACACTAAGGGTGTCACACACGCGCTGCCTACCTTGAAGCCTTGAAGGGAAGGGGGGAGGGCTGGGATGGGGTGGGGAGGCTAGGAAGGGATGGGAGGAGGAGGGGTACAGTGAGCTCTGGCTACCCTACTTACCGGCGGGAACACAACTCGATGGTTATTATGGCCGCGGTGTTCTGTAGGGCGGAGGTACTACCCCAGTCGGACAGCTCATTTCGGACGGTAGATACCGTCGTGTCCTACCTCCTTAATGTCTACACATGTCTATAGGCCATGGTGACCGCTTCCCATCAGGTGGGCCGTGTGCTTTTCTGCCATCTAGTGGCAACAAAAATTTGTTCCAATGCCTTGTCCCAACTCAGTTGGCGGTACGAGGCGGCATACTTTTTTTTTCCTTTTTAAATACAGTACAATACAGGGTGGAGGGCTAGGAAGGGGTGAGGGGAGGCGGGGTACAGTGAGCTCTGTTGTTGTCCGTTGTTGATCGTGAATGTTGTCCGCGAAGCGACTGCCAGCTGACCTTCACAAGCCATAGGCGATACCAAAGTTCTGCAGTTTGACTAGTTTTTGGACTTTTTAGGGCTCCATCTACCCGTTCAACAACAACTTCCTTAGATAGTATGGTTTCTAATCTATTGATACTATATTATAAAGCCATAGAGTTGTTTGAATGTGCTTATCTCAAGAACTACTTCTAGGTTCAAGGTAACACAGTTGGGCTTATAGGGGATTCCCCCTATAAGGGGCTGGTCCCGTTTGGATGTTTGCGATCTATATTAATTTTTTTTTACTATTTCAGATACTAATTCCGAAGTCATGTTTAACAACAAAATTGAAGCCAAAGCAAAGCGTGGTCATTGAAGGTTGGTTGAACACAAGTATTATATCATTTATGTCCCACTGCTGGGCACGGGTCTCCTCTCCTCTAACGAGAGAGCTGAGAGGGTTTACACCTTAATCCACACACCGCCTAATGCGGGTTGGTGGATCGGACACATCCTTAGAATTTCTTCTAGGACATGTGGGTTTCCTCACGATGTTTTCCCTTCACCGTCAGCAGATGGAAAATCTAATTTTTTTTAAAAACCATCCAAAGTAATACTATGTCTTATCAATTTCAGAAAAGCCGAAAGAAACGATACAAGTTGAAATTAAAAAGGAAGTATTAGAAACTATTGAGATTCACGCCAATGCAGTAACCATTGACAATCAAATTAATAATGAAGAAATTGATAATCAAGCACAAATCAATAATGAACAATCTGATAATCAACTTCCAATCAGTTATGAGGAATCTGATAATCAAGCTGCAATCAATAATGAAGAGTTTGATAATCAAATTCAAGTCAAAGAAGAAATCGATATAGTAGACAATTTTGATGCAGAAGTCTTAAAGCAAGCATATTCTAAAAAACTTGAAGAGGATGCTGAAACACATTCAAGAATTTTTGGCGTCAAAATCGAAGCAGCCGACATTGAGGTGAAGCAAGAGACAGAAGAAGAGTATGAGGATGATATTATAAAGCTAGATTATAGTTTCCTTGCAAATATGCAGCAATCTATGGATAGCGCCACAGAAGTGTATATAGAAGGAGTCTCTGAAATGCAAGAAACGGATGATAATATGCAAGAAACGGATGATAATATGCAAGAAACGGACGATAATATGCAAGAAACGGACGATAATATGCAAGAAACGGACGATAATATGCAAGAAATTGACGATGAAAGCGAAGATAGCAGTACGAAAGCAAGATGTAGAAAACATAGGCCACCTAAAATCTACCGATGTTCCAGATGTGGGTTCGATGCCACCCACAAAGAATACAGACTACACATAAAAAATCACTGCGAAGAACGTTTGTACGAGAGAGACTACTATCCTTGTACAAAGTGTTCGGTTCATTATGATACGTTTGAAAAATATATCGACCATTTTGTAGTACATAACCTCAGTCCGATGTCATGCCCCGAGTGTTACAAACCTTATGCAAACTATGAAGCGTTGCAAGCCCATTTAGCGTCACATATAAGGATGACTTTTATAACCGTTCCGTTGATACGGCCAACAAAGGAATCAGGGATGTACTATTATAGATGTAAATTGTGTGAAAAGATAGTTGACAAGGAGAATTTTTTAGTGCATTGGGAGTTACATTTGGCGTTTCTAGAGAGTAATGAGCGGGAGGAGGACGAGGATGATGAAAAATTAGGACCTGTTGATGATGACATGTTGCAGCAGTTGTTGGGTAAGTCATCATTCTCTGAACCTTTTTCCCAACTCGGTTGGTCTGAACCTTTTTCCCAACTCGGTTGGGGTCGGCTTTCCAGTCTAACTGTGATGCGGCTGAACTTCGATATTTTCCGTGGAGCGACTGCCATCTGACCTCCACAACCAATGGTCATTATGACCAATGGCGATATCGAAGTTCCAAGTTAGACTGGTTGGACTTTTGTGGGCTCCAACTACCCGTAACGACTGCCATAGATGTTTGTATGGCAACCGGGACCGACGGCTTAACGTGCTCTCCGAGGCACTAATAAACCTGCGATAAATACACACAACTTCGAAAAGCATCAAAAAGTCATTGGTGTGTGCCATGGTGAACCTGGGATCGAACCCGAGACCTCGTCTCAGCAGTCTATTACCCAGACCACTAGGCTACCGCGGCTTTTATTATATATAGGCCACGGTGACCGCTTCCCATCAGGTGGACTGTGTGCTTGTCTGCCACCTACGTTTTTTTAAGACAAAAATCCCTACAAAAAATTAATCACATTTTTTTTTACAGAACGCCTCCAATCCCCAGAACCCCTTTTCAAATTGAGAAGGGGATGTCCGATCTGTCGCAGACATTTTGACCGCAAGATGGACTACAAGCGCCACCTGGTGGAGCATTTATTGAACCACGCATACACCCAGCGCCCCGTGTACGCGGGGCTAAAGTGTCAGATTTGTTCGTTATGCTTTCAAAAAGCTGAGCAATATAAAAAACATATGAGGGATCATGGCAGTCTGAAAGATTATAGATGTGAGATTTGTGATAAGAGTTTTAGCGATTCGAGCAATTATACCAAACATAAGAAGTTACATAATGCCAATGCGTTCACTTGCGATATTTGTAAGAAGAGATTTCAGATCAAGATTTCACTAGAAAAACATATGGCAGTAAGTTTTTTAAACAATATATTAGCCTAACTATTATGAAAGGAGGTAGGACACGACGGTATCTCCCGTCCGAACTGAGCAGTCCGACTGGGGTAGTACCTCCGCCCTACAGAACACCGCCACATAATAACCATCCTTCCTTCCTTCCTTCCTTCTAGGCAAGCGTGATTCATCGTAGACCACATCGTCACTTACCATCAGGTGAGATTGAGGTCAAACGTAAGCCTATCATGAATAAAAAAAAAAATCGTGTTGTGTTCCCCAAGGTACGGTAGCCAGAGCTCACTGTACCCTTTCTCCCCTTCACTCCTTCCTAGCCTCCCCACCCTTTCTTATCTCCGTCCGTTCCCTTCAGGGTCGGCAGCGCGTGTGTGACACCCTTGGTTGCGCACGTCCATAGGCCACGGTGACCGCTTCCCATCAGATTAACCGTGTGCCAGTCTGCCACCTGCGTAGTATAAAAAAAGATATGTTTCATTTTGGGCCCCCTAATTGTACACAATACAGAAAAATGAGAATTAATACCGGTTATTGGTAAAAATACAATTATATTTATTCACCTCCAAAATTCAAGGGCATAAATTAATAAAATATGAGTACATTTTTATAGTTTTAGTCAGCCATGTTTGTTGTGTTGCAACAAAGTGTTTATTTGGTTAGATTTTGCCCATAATACGAGGCAATATATTATAATATTGGATTCAGATCAAGAGCGGCCATATTGTATTTTCTGTTTTTTTTCACTGTGAACTAATATTCTACTAGTCAAGCCCTTCCATTTGATATTATCAAATATATGGATATTATCCTTAATGTGGTAGTTGTTTGAAAATATGTAAGCCGACATTTTGTAGCGGCGGCCATCTTAGATTTACAATGATACAGAATAGATTAACTTATATTGTCACTAGAACTAAAGATATGTGCCAAAAATCAGAACAATCCGTCCACAGGACGGGGATCAATTTTCAATTACTAAATTTGACCCAAACAAACAGGTCAAGTTAAATTAAAGCGTCTAATTTATAACTTTATTGTTCCAGCTACATGTAAACCAGAAGCCAATAGAATGTCCGTCTTGTGACAAAGTCTTCCAACTAATGTCGTTATACAAGAAACATTCACGCACATACCATGAGAAAGAACGACTGAAATTCGCCTGCACGGTGTGCAAAAAGAGGTTTGTCTCTTTAAAAGAAAAATGGGATCATTTATGGCAAGTCCATAAAGAGCGGAAGTACAAAGCCGATTGTCCGAAGTGCGACAAAACTTATAGGAGGTTTAGAGATTTAAAAAATCATATGAAGGATGCGCATCGGGTGCATATCCATTATTTGGTGAGTGTTTAAATATATTTTAATATGTGTTTCTTATGGAGGTAGGACACGACGGTATCTACGAACTGAGCAGTCCGACTGGGGTAGTACCTCCGCCCTACAGAACACCGCCACATAATAACCAGCGTGTTGTGTTCCCCAAGGTAAGTAGGGTAGCCAGAGCTCACTGGAGTGATTCCGTGCTGTCAACACAGAAACTCAACAGTCGGTTAAAAATGCAAAAATCGACGTCCACGCGGGCAGAGCCGCGGGTATCGGCTTGTAATTTAATAAATAATCTGTACAATCATCATTTTATGTTTATATTAATTAATTTTTATTACATTTCAGGGTCAAAGGACCAAGCCCGATTTGAAAGACATTAAAAAAAAAATAGCTTCTGTGAAATTGCCTCAAAAGGTTTCGAATAAAGAAACATTAATCGTTTATATGTGAGTTGTCAATATGGCTCTGAAATGCCGCTATCCATCAGGTGGGCCGTGTGCTTTTCTACTAAGTGCTATAAAAAAGTGATGATACCCAAAGTGGTAAATGTAGGTCTGGAATACCGCTTTCTTTCTATCAGGTGTGCTGTGTGCATGTTTACTACCTAAGTGCTTTAAAAAACTGTGTTTAGAACAATCAGTGACATATTGTGGTAAGTGGGGTAGCCAGAGCTGACTGGAGAGATTTTGATGGGGATTCTACCATCATAGCCTCGATTCTGCTAAAGGCAACACTCTCTAAAAATGCTGTTTAATTGTAGACTTTATCGTTGTACAGTTAAAGTCTAGAATCAAATGAAAAGAAAAGGGATGACTAATTTTTTTTTTATTGAAAAAGATAATTTTATAATACTATAATGAACTGCAAAAGTGATATTTTGTTATGACAAATAGTTTAAAAAATACTTGATTTTGAAAATTCAATTTCTCGACCTACTCAAAAACGCTCCATACAAAATCATACTGAGTAGTGACGTCACAGCCAGGTGCGCTACCTGGCTGTGACGTCAAAGTGTCAAAGTGCAAATAATGTATGAAGTGCAAAAGAATATCACATTTATTTCAGTCTACGTTGCGTTTTCATGCTTACAGTGCATAATAGAATTCGTTTAAAATTGGATAAGGAATCTAATAGGTTATAATATATTTTGACTTAATTTGATTGTTTATTTTTCGACCTATTTTGTGAACTAAAAACAATGAAAAATCATAATTTCGGTATAGTTAGGCAATATCTAATTTTACAATGCATATTTATACAGAAAAAACTGAGAAATTGGCTAGAATCTGACGACCATTGTTGTCATAATTCGCTCTACAAAATATCATTTAATTTTAGACTTTAATCTGATAAAATAAAATCTACAATTAAATGGCATTTTTTTAGAATCAGTGGTATGACAGTGGTTTACCTTTAGCAGAATCGAGGCGCTGTTCGTGGGTTCAATTCCCGTTCTGGATGTTCTTTTCCGATCTTGTGTCAAAAATTTCTGAGTGAGGCGAGAATGAATTTGGAATGATGTATAAGATAATGATTTCATTATTAAATAACACTGTTATTCGTGTGTTGTGCCATGAACCTAAAAAACTGACGGACGGGACGCCTTGAACATAAGACACAATAATGACGGCGCGTGTGAGTGAATTTTGGATTGCAATGTGTAACCCAAATTTGATTGAAATGTGATTCCTGGATATTTTTTCTTGCTGTCACTACGGTGTTTACACAATAGCGGCCTTTATATGCACAGTCAATGGTGCCCTTTACACGCACGATCCATCCAAGTGCTATAGCGAGTGAAAACCGATTCACGTGTGAAAGAACACGCGTGTAAAGATGTTGGAAGAGAGAGGGAAAGAGCGAGTATCGTCGATTTTGTTTTCAACACGTCTCGTCCGTTAGTTTTATAGGTTCATGTGTTATCCATTATTATTATTAATTACGTTACTTGATATTATACTATCACGTAAGTTACTATTAAGTTTATTATTATTATTTAATTGGCAAAATTTTGAATGTCGCATAATACAATAATTGTTGCAATATTATACGATAATACAATCTCATTTACTCAAAATCACGAGACGAGGCACTTTAAATAGATTGATTGATGAAGCTTTTTAGAAAAAGAAAATTGTAAGTTGCAGTTGTGTAGGTAGGACACGACGGTATCTCCCGTCGGAACTGAGCAGTCCGACTGGGGTAGTACCTCCGCCCTATAGTAACCAGCGTGTTATGTTCCCCAAGGTAAGTATGGTAGCCAGAGCTCACAACCCCCTCCCCTATCTCCCCAAACCCGCGCCCCAATTCAGTCCTAAACTCCCTAACCCCTACCCTCCAAAGTCGGCAGCGCGAGTGTTTGGCCCCTTTTTGCTGACCTTAAATTTCTTCCAAAGTTGATCACTCATTTTCACACAGTCCTAAAGAATAAAACAAATAAACTGCTGCTTACAATTTGCGCTCGTTCACATGACGCATATATGCGTCATTATAAAGTAAAATCAAATTTCAAATCTGTAGTACTTCCAAGAATGTGTAAACAACAACAACAACCTGTGTAAACATGTAAAGGTAAGCAACCTTTACATGTTTACACATTATTATAATAACAATAGGTAATTATTAACACGCTTCCCACAATCCCGGGCATGTAGCACTATTTATATCTGAAATGATAACCCATAAGCTTGAAAATTCGCCTTTTGCTTACCATCAGGTCAAGTGAAGCCATATTGACATGCCCAACATAACAAATACAGTAATAATTTGGTACTTTTTACCTGGTAAGTTAAAACCTCGTGACTAAATTGACTAAAAAATGTACCTCTTGATAAAATGTAATAAAAATCGAAATATGTAATATGTATATCTAGTTGTAAACACAATTATTCTTATTTTACATGTTTATTGACTAGAATAATAAGTATTGAGTATGAATTATTAATTATGTTAATGTTAAATAGTATGGAAGTATTGGTTGTACAATATTATACTATTTTTTAATAAAATTCGTTGTTTTATTTATTGAAGCGATCCCGGGTTTTACTATTATGACACGCATTTTTATCCAACTAATATTTATTATAAGTTCACCAGTAAAAGGTCTCATGGCTCCGCTCTGAGCATTGAGCGAGTGAGCGAGACACAATTCTCACAAGTACGCTCAGTCATATGACGCAAATATGCGTCACGACCACGAAAGGGTTAAAAAAATAAATCAAATCAATTTCATAATTTTATTAGAAACTTACACAATACAAACTTAAAATTTACTTAAAATATAACTTCTGAGGAAACGAAATATAATTCTAATTGAAATTAAAGCGAAATTGTTTGGAATTATTGTTTATAACGAATCACTGAGACACCTCCATCAACTGCGGGGCATCTGAAACAGAAAATAATGATTAAAGATGGCAGGAGAGAGCTCGACTGCTACTTCAGAGGTCGTAGGTTCGATTCCTGATCAAAGAAAATATTCGTATGGCGTGAGTTCGTATATTTAGGACACAAACCAACATCATTTTCTAGGCGGTATACCAAGAGGCTATGGCACCAGCTCTCTTGAGGCTAAAGCAGATGTAGGGTGACAGGCGTCCGTCCTGTCTGCGCTCGAAGAACCAGCTCGCCAAAATGAACCATAGTCACACATACATACAGATCACGCCTTTTTCCCATTGGGGTAGGCAGAGACAACATCTTTCCACTTGCTACGATCTTGGCATACTCCTTTCGCTTCTTCAACTTTCATAATTGTTTTCATACACGCCACCGGTTCCGGGTACTCTTGACCTGGCCTTTCTCCAAAACGTCCTGGATCTGAATAGAATATGTACGCCTAGGTCGGCCTTTACCGGGTTGACAATTCACCCTCGCTTCATATATATCTGTTTCGTCAATGTTCCTTCACCCATCCTCTCTACATGTCCGAACCATCTAAGCATCCCTTTCTCTATCTTGGTCACTACATCTTCAACCATACCGCAACGTTCCCTTATCACACTGTTCCTCACTCGGTCCATCAGCTTTACTCACACACCAGTATTATATATAGTTATAGTCACACCAGTGTGGTAATAAGGTGTGACTACGGATCGGTTGGGATATTTTTATTATCATGTCTGCGTATTGTCTAAATATGGTTAGTACACATACCGCCACTGCCGTCGTCGAACATGAACTCGTCCTGGTACTCCTTGAGGAACTGCTCCGAGCGGTGCTCGTCCAGGAACAGCGAGTACACCTTCTTCACGTCCTCCATGCTCACCTGCCGACATACGAGATACTCGTCAACATAGGTTTATATACAAAGTGTTGGTTAGCATTTAAACATAACATAAACTCACGCCTATATCCCCGAAGGGGTAGGCAGAGGTGCTAGCACCCACATTTCGCCAGTTTATGTTTAGGTCCCAATGTAATAGGTGGCGAGCCTATTGCCATTAATCGGGCACTTATAAACCTGCGATAAATACACACATAACTTATATACAGCGTGATTTTATAGTCGTTTTGGACCCGAAAGGTGGTCCTCGGAATAATAAATGATACCATTTTGACATGTCCAAATTGCTGTACGAGCTATAATAAAAAATAATAATATGCTGTAAACATTTTCACTCGTTCGAGTAAAAACATTATTAGAGCTTCGATAAAAATTCAAATAATAATTGCCATTGAAGAACCCTATTATATAGATGTATCCTTTGAATGAAATTTATAAGCAATTGCATGCCAACTAATCCCAATAATTTTCTGATCGGAAATTACGGTAGACGGCTCCACCGGCGCCCTAAGCCGTATCGGAAAATTTCTAGCATCTAGAACGGGTCCAGGTAGCTCAGCAGGTCAGAGCATTCCCCCTGTAAGGGACTGGTCACGGGTTCAAGTCCCGTCCTGGATGATCATTTTTTCCGATCAGAAAATCATTAGATGTGCCCTCTCAAAGAGCCTCACCTCGTTAGCCTTCCTCCTTTTTGAGACGAGCGAAGCCGTGGTGATCAGTTGTATGGCGTAGCGCAGGGACGTCTCAGTCGCCACCCGCGTCAACACTGTCAGCGCGTCCGCCGACATTTGACAGTCTTCCTCTTCACATCTGGCAAAATAATTAAATTAAGTGTTGAAAAATTTAGCAATTTTCATTTCCTCTTTTTACCCGACTGCCAAGGGGAAAAAGAGGTTTTTCGCGCGTATCTTGTACTAGCTGTGCCCCGCGGCTTCGCCCGTGGCGTATTTCGTTCCCGTGGCAGGATAAAAAGTATCCTATGTCCGTCTCTTAGTTCTAAGCTACCTCCCCACCAATTTTCAGCCGAATCGGTTCAGCCGTTCTTGAGTTATAAATGTTGTAACAAACCCGTCTTTGTTTTATATATTAGAGATGTATGTATGTGTGTATGTGTATGTATGTAAGATTCTTTATTACCTCATATCTTCCAAACTACAGAACGGATTTCTTTAATAAACATATCGTTAGATTCATCTCGGTAACCCAAGTGTTCTTAGATAGGTGACGAGAAAAAAAAACCAACATGGCCGCTGTAATACGATAAAGTTTAAAGGGGAAAAAATAAAAATAAATTGTATACTGCAATATGGGTATCAAATTAAAGGGCTTATCACGACACGAAATACCGCGGTAGCCTAGTGGTCTGGGTAATGGACTGCTGAGACGAGGTCTCGGGTTCGATCCCCGGTT
The DNA here is from genome assembly GCA_963576445.1 of Lithosia quadra. Classification (NCBI taxonomy): domain Eukaryota; kingdom Metazoa; phylum Arthropoda; class Insecta; order Lepidoptera; family Erebidae; genus Lithosia; species Lithosia quadra. Next base: position 2,796,656 of record OY754902.1, on the reverse strand, counting down.
CACCATGGCACACACCAATGACTTTTGGTTGCTTTTCGAAGTTATGTGTGTATTTATCGCAGGTTTATAAGTGCCCGGTTAATGGCAATAGGCTCGCCACCTATTACATTGGGACCTAAACATAAACTGGCGAAATGTGGGTGCTAGCACCTCTGCCTACCCCTTCAGGGATATAGGCGTGAGTTTATGTTATGTTATCACGAGGATTTCAAAAATGTATATCATGACCAAATTTTGATAAAAAAAAATGAAATTTTCATCTATACAAGTTACACCCGGATTGAGGTTTGTGAACTTACTGATAAATGTACACGAAAACTAAAAAGTATAAAATAAAAAATAAAAAATTAACAAAAACAATATTGTTTTTTTACGCAGTCGGGTTTTTTCATAATCTCAACTTACCTAATATTCAAAATCTCCCTCAACTCCTGGTGGGAGTACGGCGACGTGGGCACTATAATCATCCTGTCCAGCAGGTCCAGGGGTATCCCGTGCGGACTCTTGTAGTTCGTGCCCCTGATCCGGGTGATACCCCGGTTCGTCGCCATGATGACAACGGGCGCTGTTTCAGATTCCAACGCCCGGTTTAGATATGAGAAGCATTCTATGTCTAACATGTGTGCCTGGAATAAAATAAGTTATTTTTTTTTATACTACTTAGGTGGTAGACAAGCACACGGCCCACCTGATGGGAAGCGGCCACCGTGGCCTATGGATGTGTGCAACACTAAGGGTGTCGCATGCGCTGTCTACCCTGAAGGGAAGGGGGGGTCTAGGAAGAGTTGGGGGAGCTTATTGTACCCCTCCTTCCCTTCAGGCTAGGCAGCGCGTGATACCCTTAGTGTTGCACATGTCCTTACCACGGTGACCGCTTCCCATCAGGTGGGCCGTGTGCTTGTCTGCCACCTACGCAGTACAAAAAAAATCCATACTAATATTATAAATGCGAAAGTAACTCTGTCTGTCTGTCTGTCTGTCTGTTACGCTTTCACGCCTGAACCGCTGAACCGATTTTGATGAAATTTTGTATAGGAGTAGATTAGACATCGAGAATGAACATAGGCTTATTGGTCGCGATAATCAACATCCACGCGACGCGGGCGGAGCCGCGGGCAAAAGCTAGTATATAATATATAAACAGCGGAATCAGAACTTTCTCCTTTTCGAAATCGATTCTGCGTAGTGCCCATTTTGAGAAGTGAGCCAAATGCGAAATGCCTTGTCGATTGCATGATATCGAGTGCTCAATTCCGACCCACCTCATCAATGAAGAGTACTCCGGGTATCATCTCGGCCTTTCCCTCCTCCCGCCACTCCGCCACCTTGCCGTTGATCTGCTCACGGATTTCTGACTTGATCTCACCAGTGTCACCTGGACAAGAATAACTTTATCAATACAAGCAGTTGTGAACAAATTTTTTTATACTAATTAGTTGGCAGATAAGCACACGGCCCACCTGATGGGAAGCGGTCACCGTGGCCTATGAACGTGAGCAACATCAGGGGTGACCCTGGAGGGGAGGTTTGGGGGGGTTGGAGATGGGGATTCGGGGGGGATTGTGATCTCTGACTACCCTACTAATCGCCGGGAACACAACACGCTGGTTATTATGTGGCGGTGTTCTGTAGGGCGGAGGTACTACCCCAGTCGGACAGCTCAGTTCGGACGGGAGATACCGTCGTGTCCTACCTCCGTCTACAACAGTCTTGGTATGGACCGTCCGTCTGCGTATGGACGTGGACTAAATGGGCGTCATACTTTTTTTTTATACCACTTAGGTAGCATACGCCCCTAGTGTTGCCATGTCCATAGGCCACGGTGACCGCTTCCCATCAGGGCCTCGATTCTGCTAAAGGTAAACCACTGTAATACCACTGACACTCTAAGAAGTGCTATTTAATTGTAGACTTTACCTTCATACAGTTAAGGTCTAAAATCAAATGAAAAAAAAAATCATTCATTCATTCGCTCTACAAAATATCATTTAATTTTAGACTTTAACCTATAACAATAAAGTCTACAATTAAATGGCATTTTTAAGAGTATCAGTGGTTTGTCTTTAGCAGAATCGAGGCCCAGGTGGACCGTGTGCTTGTGCCACTTAAGTGGTATTAGAAAAAATCTTGGTAGGATCTAATGCAGCCACAAGAAGTATATACTGTCTGCCGTCCAAAAAAATTATGGATTCGTTCGCTTACCGGAGAAGAGTGCTAAAAATCCGTGTGTCCTGGAGTTGATGACGTCAATCTCGTGGAGGGTGACAGTGTGGACTACCTCCTTGCGTTTCTGGAGCTCGCCCTCCGGACACTGCACGAACCGCGCCTGTTGACCTGCGAATAAAAATTCATCATCATTCTCTGAACCTTTTTCCCAACTCAGTTAAGGTCGGCTTTCCAATCTAACTGTGATGCGGCTGAACTTCGATATTTTCCGTGGAGCGACTGCCATCTGACCTCCACAACCAGTGGTCATTATGACCAATGGCGATATCGAAGTTCCAAGTTAGACTAGTTGGACTTCTGGCTCCAACTACCCGTAACGACTGCCATGGATGTTTGTATGGCAACCGGGACCGACGGCTTAACGTGCTCTCCGAGGCACTAAATATGAAAAAAAAAGCACTCACCAGTGGCATCGTAGTCTCTGGCCCGGGCGAAGCTCCGACCCAACTTGTTAATTTTACCTGTAGCTTTGTCTATGGTGATCACATCACCGGCTTGTACCTGTCGAGTTTAAATAATAAAATAATAATCATGAATTTATATGTATAGCACCATCTAGATCTACACTAAACACAACTTGTAATATGGGTTCTAGATAGTGGATAATCACATAGTAAAAGATATATAAATAATGATAACAACCTATTGATGTCCCACTGCTGGGCACGGGTCTCCTCTCCTCTAACGAGAGAGCTGAGAGGGTTTACACCTTAATCCACACACGCTGGCCTAATGCGGGTTGGTGGATCGGACATGTCCTTAGAATGTCTTCTAGGACATGTGGGTTACGATGTTTTTCCTTCACCGTCAGCAGATGGTAAATCATGTGATTAGCACGTATAAATTCCACAAAGTGAAATTCACATTGGTACTGTCCGGCCGGATTCGAACTCGATACCTCTGAGAAGAGGCCGCAAACATATTTAAACAGTTTTATTTAACTCGACCTGTTTGTTTGGGTCAAATCTAGTAATTGAAATTTGACCCCCTTCCAGTTGTCTGATTGGTCTGATATTTGGCAGAAGTCTTTAGTTCTGATGACAATACAATTTAAAACTGTTTAACATAAAAACCACCACTTGCACTGGCACACACCAATGACTTTTCGATGCTTTTCGAAGTTATGTGTGTATTTATCGCAGGTTTATAAGTGCCCGGTTAATGGCAATAGGCTCGCCACCTATTACATTGGGACCTAAACATAAACTGGCGAAATGTGGGTGCTAGCACCTCTGCCTACCCCTTCGGGGATATAGGCGTGAGTTTATGTATGATGTTAACTTAAAAAAATTTTTTCATAATTTATTATTTCTATACTAATATAAAATTTTAAAGTAGCTATGTTTGTACATTATACAATCGGGTCCAACTTTTTTTTTTTTATGTCGGTCACGTCAACATGACTTCACCTCGCCTGATGGTAAGCTGAGGCAAAGTCTCTAGAATGGGAGTCACCATTTCAAACACCGATAGTGCCAAAATGGTGGCTCTCAGCTTGACGGCCTCGTCTAATGCTTTTTCACGCACCGCTTAAAGGACCCGGGACTGTAGGAGGAAGGAAAAAAAATTGGTTGCCTGTAAAGTCGGTATACGGGCGAAAGTTTTACGTGACAACGACTTTGAGTGGTAAAATAATTTTTATGTCTGTCTCTCTCGCTCTTAGGCGGGCTAACCATGCCCGAGTGGAAGGGACGCGTGCCTCTCACTCGCTCTCATTGTGAGCGCATAACGTGAGCGGAGCGTAACGCAGTTTCTTGAAGTGTCACCCGGCAAACCAATTTATAAGACGTTGTCACGTCAAAACTAACATATTATACACATACAATGAACCTATCAAATCTACAAACATACATACATACCTTTTCTTTCAGTAGCGAGTCGATCATCTTAGCACCCATATCGTAGTTAGTCTCCATGTCCGTAGTCTTCAGGGTCAGGCGGCCGACCCTCGCCCCTGCACCTCCCGCTGCTCGTTCCACCACAACCTCCACTACCTCTCCTTCTATGATCTCTGATTCTTCTCTGTAAAGAGGAGAACAATGGAGTGTTATTTGATAAGCTGTTTGTGGCACATAGCTCTCGAAGTAAAAGACAAATGTCAGGTCATTTAATTTTTAAAGTAATAATGGTGGTCGATAAATCTGAATGGCTTTTCTTGGAGCGACTGTTGTTTGATAAAGTCGCATGTACAGCTCATAATCTAATATATAAAACAAACAAATCTAATATATAAAGGGTTTGTTACAACATTTATAACTCAAGAACGGCTGAACCGATTTGGCTGAAAATTGGTGAGGAGGTAGCTTAGAACTACGAGACGGACATAGGATACTTTTTATCCTGTCACGGGGTGGAAGTACGCCACGGGCGAAGCCGCGGGGCACAGCTAGTATAATATAATATCGTGTTGTGTTCCCGGCGCGCGGTAAGTAGGGTAGCCAGAGCTCATTTTACCCCTCCTCCCCCCCACCCTTTCCTACCCCTGCCCTTTTCCTTCAGGGTCGGCAGCGTGTGGGTGACGCTCTCGGTGTTGCACACGTCCATAGGGCAAAGTGACCCCTTCCCATCAGGTGGACCGTGTGCTTGTCTGCCACCTACGTGTTATAAAAAAAAATTACTAGGATTGTAAGATATATTACTTGATTCGAATGCCGATGGACTTCCGAATGGCCTGTGAAAGCGCTTCCGTCTTGCTCATCTCCAGTGAGAAGATCTCCGAGCCTGCAATGATAATAAAACACACATTTAAAAAATTAGCCACATACATAGACAGACAAAAATTGAAAAAAAAAAAATGTTTTTTGTGTAAGTAAAAAACATTACCCTCCTTTCTTCGGCAGTCGGGTAAAAATCAGTTTTTTACCATTGTATAGATAAAAAAGATTTTACGGAGGTAGGACACGACGGTATCTCCCGTCCGAACTGAGCAGTCCGACTGGGGTAGTACCTCCGCCCTACAGAACACCGCCCCATAATAACCAGCGTGTTGTGTTCCCCAAGGTAAGTAGGGTAGCCAGAGCTCACTATGGTAATAATACTATCAATAGTTGAAGTTGAAGGTGGGTCGTGTGCTTGTCTGCCACCTAAGTAGTATAAAAAAAAATCTAACACCTCATAACCCTCCATCTTGATGATCTGAATGCTGGATTACTGACCTGCCATGCTGGTGAAAGGTGTGTCGGGTCCAAGAGCCTGTGCCAGACCCATAGCGATGGCAGTCTTGCCAGTACCGGGCTGGCCAGCCAACAATACTGCTCTACCTGCTATTTTACCTGTAAGAAATAAAACAATAATATAGATTAACTTCCTCCTACAGTCCCGGGCCGTCAAGCCCAGGGCCAACATTATGGCACTGTTTTGTATGTAATGGGGACCCCCTTCCTAAGACTTTACCTTTAAGCTTACCATCAGGCGAGGTGAAGTCATATTGACATGACCGATATACATAAAAAAAAAATCATAAGTAGTCTTGATCAAATAAATTAATAATACTACTTTGACATCACCTAATGTCACCATTGGGTTGTGAAGGTCAGATGGCAGTCCCTTCACGGAAAATATCGAGGTCCAGCCAAATCTGCAGTTAAGACTGGTAAAGCGGACCCCAGACTCCGAGGTGAAAGCTTTGGATGTGACTGGGATTAACGCTAGGTTGAAGAAGAAGGTGTGATGTTATGTTATGAAATTCCATAAACAATGTTCAAATCAGTCATTTTTCTTTTCAAATACTTATTTGCCTAAAATCTGCATAAGTAATCCATAAACTGTGGTCATTTTATAGTTCTAAATTAGCGATTTTACAAGAAAATTGGTTTGGTTGCCATAGAAACAGATATTGTTATTTACATTATTTGTTCGATAGTACCTTCTCGAATCATCTGCAAAACGACGCCAGCGGCTTTTCTCGCCATTTTCTGGCCCACCATGCCTTGAGAGACAGCTCTAGGCTCCAGGGAGTCATCAAGACCTAATCCTCGTATATGCGAGTGTGCTCCAATTCGTTCGATGCGTGTAATCGAACGCACTTCTTGGACTTGGGCCGCGGCTATCGACTGCAATAAAAAAAAATATAATTAAGAAACAAAAGCCTAGAAAAAACAACATGACTTATGGGAAAAGTGAGGTTATGTTTGTTAATACCGGGAAAATTTATTAGTTTTAATAGTTTTGTTTTATGTATTGTAATACTTACAGCCATTTTTGATGGTAACTTGATCTATTCAATAGTAACAAACACAAATGTGTAAAGAACTACACTTTTATTCAATTCCAAACACGAACGGCCGCAGAACAGAACAAACTACAAAATTGAATGTGACAGACGGTGACAGCAATGTGAGCAATGACAACCAAAAGTTTTGTTCGGAAATAGTTGCTAAGAAACTACTATTGTTGCTAAGTAACGAATGATAAAAAAAAAATATTAGCGCTTTGTAAAAAAAGAAGTATTACAATACATAAATAAAATTTTATTGTAATAATCGTCTTCTCCAATGAGTCAATGGCTTGATTTGTATCTATTTTATTAAATTTTGTCTCCCAAAACTTGGCCTCCACAACCTACAGCGTTTCCATTTCCTCACAAAGGTCCTGAGCCGTCCTCGGTAGTACCTACATACAGGTGGAGCTGAGACGGGTCGCTACTATCACTAGTATTTTTATAAAAGGGAATCTTCTAGTCTGAGAAGGGAATATTAATTAATGTTTTGATGACCCCACTTGAAAAATGTAGGTAGCCATTAGTAGCCAGTAGCCAGCAATACCAGTGCCATATAGATAAATAAATGATCCCTATCATATAAATAAATCAATTATTAGACTATTGCATAGGCTTCTCCCAATGTAGGTACGCCACAAGACTTAATCTTCCATCTTCCATAATCCGATTATGCCAGCCCAGCTGGATAACTTTTCCAGTCTAACTTTTAAACTTTCGCGTTCCATGATTATAATAATAATCCGACCGTGTCGGATAGACACCGAGCCGTTTGCTCAGATAATAGGGACCCTGTGAGTGTGGTATGTGACGGTACATGGAGAAACAATAATTTATGAAAAATGTCGAAAATGTGCGGGTAGATGAACAACCGGCTACCTCACGGACTCGATGACGGAGGGCGTGCGCAGCTGAGACAGTCAGCCTGTGACCACGGCCGGTGTAACCTGGTCGAAACGTCAGGCATTCCCAAGGTATGTATATATACCTGATATATACCTATACCATGATCGCGTTAATTCCCGTTTACATATTATTATAAACTTTTCCAGTCGTCTGTCCATTGGGCATTAAACTCCAATAGCTTGGGTCAGACCGCAGACGGTAGTAAACTCTGCCCAGAGCGGAAAGCCTGCACCACTTGCAGGTGAGACTTGATGACTGTAATTGGACTATAATGAATAAAAAAGAGTACCTACAGAGTACCTATATTGTAAGTAGGTAAGTACAGCGTCGGACTAGCTATATGGATAGCTATACTTATATAGTCAGGGTGGCATTTACCGGCCGGGCCCGGGCCCCTCACGGGCTTCACTTGCGGCCCCGGGCTAATCGTTAGCCACCCGTGTCCTTCCAGCCCAGTCCGACCTTGGCCTACGTAAATGAAAAAGCGTTATATAAGGTTTCATATAAAATTGTTGAGGAAAAGTCACATGACAGTGGTTTGCCCATGGCTTTGCCTTTCGATAATATGTCTTTGGCTTTGCCTTTAGCAGAATCGAGGCCCAGATGTTGCACACATCAATAGGCCACGGTGATCGCTTTCCATCAGGTGGGTCGTGCGCTTGTCTGCCACATATACTTAGATCGCAGACATAAAAAATAGTACGAAAAAAAGTTAAATAAAAGTACCTAGCATAGTTACAATTTAAGAGCCCATAAGTTGAATTACATTATGATTTGCTTCAATAACTAGCAATAATAAAATTTCGCAATCAAATCTAGATTGAAAAACAATTTTCTCTTTACTGTTGTTATTCTTAGATTTAGTTATGTTGCAATATTTAAAATTCTTTTTATTGTTAAATAATATTCTTTTAATATGGGGGAAACAGGATTTCGACGTCGACGAATTAAATACCAAAGGTAAGTAATCCTTAGGAACTCCTGGGTACTTTGCGAAAAAGGGGTCCCTAGGGTACTTGAGGCCTTATAATTCTAGCGCTCCCCCCCTCCCCCCCTTCACCCCTATTCCGGAGGCATGATGGGCATACCGTAGTTCCCAAGCCCCAAGGGGGCCATTTCGAATCCGGAGAAGAGAGATCCGGAGATGTTCTATGGGCCACCTTACACCCTGGTGTCAGAAGACCCTAGACGGCGCGCGGTTTTAGTCGGTAAGAGTCCGACATAACCTGCCCCGCTGGCCGCGGGCATCCATGAGGATTTCAGCACGGAAAAAAAGGCTTTAAAATTCTATGTTTGAGGGTGTGGGCGTACCTCCACGCGGTACATTTGGGCAATGGAGATGGCAGGGTATCCAGACGCTGCTGCAGACGCTGTTGCCTGTGGTAAATGCTGGCTGAGCGCTCTCCACGTTTCCCTCTGATTTGCAGAGGGCACAGTGGGGAACATTCGGGGGCGGGAGGGGTTCTCCGAGCGCAGAGAGGGGGTGACGCGACAGGCAGCGCGATGCTCACCCCACACTCCTTTCTGGGCATATTTTCTATACAGTAGCTAGATGTTCTAGAATGTAGTCAGATGTTCTAGAATTTAGTCAAATGCTCTAGGATATAGTCAAATGTTCTAAATGTAGTCAAGTGTTCTAGAATGTAGTCAAGTGTTCTAGAATGTAGTCAATTGTTCTATAATGTAATCAAATATTCTAAAATGTAGTCAAATATTCCAGAATATAGTCAAATAGTCTAGAATGTGCTATACTGTAGGTATTATATTACGATATTTTTTTATGGTTGATAAATATGTTTGTTTTACAGTAATAACAATAAAGAACTTTATGATCTGGAAGAACGCTACGGTCCCGTTCTACATCGAACCCACTCACTTCGGTAAGTACCCACCTATATTGCCGACAAATATCTTGAACAAAAGTTCTAACAAAAAAGAAACCTGCTTCAAAGGACCAAATTGAAACGGGATCACTCGAGAAGCGCCAGCTATCAAATAAAAAATCGGTAGTTCTGAGGTAACAAAGGGAGAACCTTCTCATTTTTAGAAATCGGTTAAAAATCGACTTTAACCGAACATAATTATACCTAACTACGTTTAAAAAACCGACTTCACAAACTAATATGTTTTACTTTTTAACCCCCGACGGAAACCCGAACGGGGTGTTATAAGTTTGACGTGTGTGTGTGTGTTTGTAAGTCTATCTGTGGCACCGTAGCTCCCAAACGGAAGAACTGATTTTGATTCTGTTTCTTTTGTTTGAAAGATGGGTTAGGGGAGAGTGTTCTTAGCTATGTTTTATAAAAATCGGTTAAGCCATTTCAAAGACTCATATCTTTGGGTGAAAGTGAAAGGGTGAAAGTAAGTGGTGGTGAAAAATTTAATGTGTTTAAATATACCCGTGTTTGGTATCAAATGAAAGGCCATAACTTATACATCACGATACCGCAAGTTTTATGAAAATCGGTTAAGCCATTCGAAAGATATGAGGAGTGGAATGTATTTCTATAACCTAACCACACTCCGCGCAATGCGCATTAGCGCTGAATAATTGTTGATAGACTATACGTCTATTATTACATAAGGTATCCGACTATAACCGAACGCTATCTTGGGTCTTAATTACCGAGGTGTAAGGTTACCCAAAAGGCATTGCCCTCCTGACACCGCGCTTTTTTTTATCGTGCGAAAATCCACACGGATACCACCCCCAGCGGCCATCGGGAGTGGTTATGTCGGAATCGAACCGACTAAACCGTTTGGTGTATCAATTACCGGGGTGTAAGGTTACCTAATAGGCATGTGCCTCGCACCCCTGCTGATCCTAGACCATCTAACGGTTTAAAGCCCTCGACCCCCTGAAAGGAGGGGGGGCGAGCATCGCTACACCTCACTGACGGTGGGGTGTAGGGTGACAGGCAGCCGTCCTGTCACCTAACCATCCACGCGTGGAGAATCAGCCCGCCCCTCAACTGCTCCCCATTGTGCCCTTTGCTAATCAGAGGGACACGTGGAGAGCCTCGGAGCAGCTCTCTAGAGGGCCACTCCCACCTCGGCATAAGCCGCAGGCAGCAGTGTCTCCCGTGGCGAGTGGGAGGCGCTGCTCGCCTCCGTTGCCCGGGTGTACCGCGTGTAGTTTCTGGCCCGCACCCAGCATCATATCACCTTGCCAATGGTGAAGTGTAACCTGTAGGCGGCCGATAATAATGTTTCATTACTCTATCTTTTTCTTTTTTTTACAGATAAAGAACAATCAATGTCTATAATGACCGCACTATCCATATTTGCCTTTAAAACTTGCCTGAAATTCCTGCCCGTCCTGGACAGGCCTAAAGACGATGCGCATGTCATGTTTTTTGTTAATCCACATGGTTATAAGAGATGCAAGATAGAAACCTCTGGACATTCAGTGTTTAAAAGTCATGTAAGTATATTAAGACTCACCGCCCGCGTCACCGTCGGTTTTCAAGTTTTTTGACTAGTTTTATCTCCGTTTCTACTCAACCGATTGTGATCAAACATGCCTAAGATTTTAAGTCTGACCAATAGCTTTCTAATAAAATAAACTACATCAAAATCCGTTCATTAGTTTTTGTATCCATCGGTACAAACAGACAAACTGACATTTTTGTTCAGAATCGTTCATATAACATAACCCAAGTTTTTTTAAATATATATATCTCCAATGTCCAAATCCCAACAAAGGCCGTGTGCTTTTCTCCCACCTAAATAGCACAATAAAATAAACCTCGACTACCAAGTTTATTACAATTTTAATATTTGTTTTAGCGAGTAATCTTGGGCTACGACTGCCTCAAATCGCCCCACATCGACATGATGATCATGAGGGCTCTCGGCTTCCCCTTCGAACACAACAGGATGAGCAGGCACCTGTACATCGATGTCATGCTTGAGAACATCGAACAAGGTAAGTAATATATCTAAGTACCTACAGATGCCGGCACGTAACTTGGCCAGGTTTTGGAGTAGTGGGGGTAAGTTTGCGCATCGTGCACTTTGAGCCAATCAAATGTTTCAAAGTATTCAGAACGAACGGAACGTTGATTCGCTACAAGACGTCTCTCGGATACAATATGATTGGTCCGTCAAGGGACGGACCAATCATAAGTCCGCGACGGCGCAACCGCGTCTCCCGCGACCAGCTCATACCTCAAAGGGGACCTAAAAATCGACCTTTGCGCATATGACGCGTCTGGCCAATTTTTTTTAGGTGGCACACAAGCACACGACCGTAGCTTCTGTGGCGTAGCGGTCGTGAACGCGGCCGCTGCACAGGAGGCGCAGGCTCGGTCCCCGCTCAGTGCAAATATTTGTTGCATAAATATGGGTATTTGCATTGGTCTGGTCGTGTCTCGGAGGGCACGTTACGCCGTCAGTCCTGGTTGCCATACAAACATCTATGGCAGATATCGCCTAATGTCACCATTGGGTTGTGAAGGTCAGATGGCAGTCGCTTCACGGAAAATATCGAGGTCCAGCCAAATCCGCCGTTAAAGACTGGTAACCCCAGACTCCGAGGTGAAAGCTTTGGATGCGACTGGGATTAACGCTAGGTTGAAGAAGACACAAGCACACGACCTCTTGATGGAAGCGGTCACCGTGACCTATGGACGTGTGCAACACCAGGGGCGTCACATTCACGCTGCCGACCCTGGAGGGGAGTTTCGGGAAGGATGAGAGAGTTTCTGTGTTGACAACGCAGGAGACTTTGGTCTCGCCTTTGACAGCACAGAATCCCTCCAGTGAGCTCTGGCTACCCTACTTACCTTGGGGAACACAACACGCTGGTTATTATGTGGCGGTGTTCTGTAGGGCGGAGGTACTACCCCAGTCGGACTGCTCAGTTCGGACGGGAGATACCGTCGTGTCTACCGTACTCGGTGTCGTCGGCTTAGATTTATGTAAATAATCTAAACATTTATTAACTCTAGATTGTACTAATACTAATCAAATCGCACTTGATGCTTTAATCACTAAAACGAACCCATTATTCTTAAAATGTATATTATTATCTATGTTATTATTTAGTACGATACTCTTATCGTTCTATTATTATAATAAACAAGCCGGTTTGACTACGGCTTACAGATGACAGCTGATAACGGTTAATAATTATTATTATAACTACATTTAAAAAATTGACTTCACAAACTAATATTTTTTATGATTTTCTGATTGGAAAAATGATTATCCAGGACGGGACTTGAACCCGTAATAACCCATAATATTTTTTACTTTTCAGTGTACAGAAATAGTAAAGTACCTATTCTGAGGTTTATATATAAAGGCATCAAAAACAGAAAAACCGCACGCCGTCTCGGGTCTTAATTACCGGGGTGTAAGGTTACCTATCACGCACCCCAGCTGATTCTGGGCCATCTACGGCTTTAAGATGGCCCACTTTTGACCCCCCATCCTTTCTAATAAAAACACCGCATAAAAATCCGTACTACAAATTAACTAAAAAACTACTAAAAAACACATGGCAATCCAAAATTCGCTCTCACATGGTTAGCCGTCGCCATTTTGTGACACATTCTTGTTTTCAATGCTATCTGTCCGTAATTTTTTTAGGTTCAATAATACAGGCAAACAGTCACAAGTCTCGAGGCCATATCTTGATAGCTAATAATTATTTATAGATAATAACAATATAAAAAAAAATTACAACAGATAAGTAAGCACTGATAATTACACTCGCCATTGTTCGAGTAATCAGTTCGCTTTTAATTGTGGTGCAAGAAAGATGGCGCAGGAATTTAAACTATACGAAAATGTATTCATTGAAACTAATATATTATCAAAAGATTACGATGCCGTTATTCTTATATTATACCCCGAAGAATTAAATGTTGCTCTACCAAGATCTTTAGACAGCTTCATTGAAAAGGTAGCCAAGATAGACAATCACGTTTATAAAGCTACCACAGTCTGGAATTGTGACTATGTGTCTGGCGGAAGAATAATTCTAGCTCCAACTGGAAATATTACAGCTTACCATGATGCTAGTGTTATCAAAGAAGTTGCTTATAAAGGTATGAAGAGAGCCCTTCAAGCAGGATCTAAAAAACCTCTATTGGTGGTAAAGAATGTTGTGAATTTCCCGGACGGACAATTGGTATGTATTTTAGGAGCATTAGAAGCGCTGTATGTGCCTCTACAGCTTAGAGAGAGAGACAACACGAGGAATTTAGTTCGAATCGGGTTTCATTCCGATGAAAAAACAAGTGAAATCTTTGAGAGAACAGTCAGAAATGCGATTGCTTTAGAAAAAGCGAGAGTAGTTGCTCGCGATATTGCTGGAGGCGATCCAGAGCGTATGTCCCCAGAAAATGTTGTCCAATACGTAAAAGAGAAGTTTGCAGAAGTTACTAACATTTCTATTCAAGTCATATCTGATGATGCCGTTATAGCTGAAGAGTATCCTCTACTTGCTGCTGTATCCAGAGCGTCTAATAAAGTAGAAAGACACAAGCCAAGAATTCTTAGAATTGAGTATCATCCGTCAGACCCTTCCAGAGTTACTAAAACTTTAATGTTGATAGGCAAAGGAGTTACTTACGATACTGGTGGAGCTGATCTGAAGATCTCAGGCAAAATGGCTGGAATGTCTAGAGATAAAAGCGGTGCTGCGGCTGTAGCAGGCTTCCTAAAATGTTGTTCGCTACTGAAACCACCTCATCTAAAAGTTGTAGGTATCCTATGCCTCTGCAGAAATTCTATCGGAGACGATTCATATGTGCCTGATGAGTTGCTAGTTTCTAGAAGCGGTAAAACAGTTCGTGTAACAAATACTGACGCTGAAGGTAGATTCGCAATGGCTGATGCTTTGTTCAAAGCTGGTGAAGACGCATTGAAAGAGCTTAATCCACATTTGTACACTATAGCCACATTGACTGGTCATGCAAAAATGTGTTACGGAAATTATACAGCCGCGTTAGACAACCATTTGGCTAAAGGTAACAACCATTCTGGAAGATTGCAGTTCGCTGGATCTAGGATTGGGGAAGGTTTTGAAGTATCTGTTATAAGACCTGAAGATTTGGACGTTAATAATGGAAAATGCAGAGGAGATGACCTCCTTCAAGTTGATACAGACGCGAAATGCCGTCATCACCAGTTAGCTGCTGGATTTTTGATCAAAGTTGGAGGTTTAGAAGACAAGAATATAAAATATACTCATTTGGATATTGCTGGGGCAGCTGGGGCTCCTCCTCATGAGCCAACGGCTGTTCCAATTTTGTCTTTATGTCATTTACATAAGGTGTTTTTGTGATGTACATAAGCGATTGTGCAATGCACTGATACCTAGGAGATAACGGTTGTTGATATGTAATCAGCTTAGTAGCGATAATTATAGAAGTTAAGATAGTTAATAAAGTAATGATTGTTATATTTTTATTAATTAAACGATTTATATAACGTTTATTATATTTTATTTGAGAGTAATCCCAAAATAAGTTATTTATTTTAATAACGAGCTTATAAGAGCATCACGTTTATACACGCTAAATGAGCTCGCAGTATATTCAATTCTATATCCCGTCGCTTATACACCGATTTGCTTTTGATGTCAGTTAATTTTTTTTACATTAAAAATACTTAAACTTAACCCTCCCTTAGACAAATCAAATTAGCCCAATCGCGACAAGCGATGGACGTAAAAAATACTAGTTAAACCGATTTCAATGCAGTCTTAAAAAGGTCTTGGTCAGACTTAAAATCTGCTGCATGTTTGATTGCCATTGGTTAAGCAGAACCGAAGATACGATCCAAAGTTCAGATACATTCACCCGGGCGGAGAACTTATAAAATTACCTTCATATTTAAATTTTCCTCCATCAGGTGCCGTGGAACTATTCACCAAAGACATCGGACTTCCGGTAGAACTACGAGTGCAACCGTACGACATTCATAGTGTAATGCACTTTGGGGATAGAGAATACAGTAAAAATGGACACAGGACTATTAGATTTAAGGTAGGATGTTCTTAGCCCTTTTTTTTGTTAGACAGACTTTTCGTTAAAATCTGATGACAAGTTTCGGAGACAGACAACGGAACTCTTCAATAAACGCCAGCAAATCATCCGCGATTGCTACTATCATATATTTAGGCATTGTTTATACAATTTCATAACATAACATCACGCCTATACGCGCTAAATAAGCTCGCTGACGCAGTATGCAGTATATTCGATCCAATTCAATGAGCGTCGTTTATGAATCAATAATACTTATGAAATCAGAAAAAGTACTTACTTGTATTAACCTCATTCCATTTATTACAGAATTTAAACGTAAAACAGAATCGAATCGGATTAACGAATACAGATTTAAAGAAAATTGAAATCGTCTACGGAGACGAGTGCCGAAAGAGAGATCGCCAAGAGAAAATCGAACTCTGCCAATCGTACCCTGGAGTTGTAAGACGAAAGAGAGACACGGCCACAGAAGGAGCTGAAAAGAGCTTGCGAGTAAATCCGAATATAACTCCACCACCGCTTAAAGAAGCAGGGAATACAGAAAAGAATGAAACAGATGTTGTTAACAAGCTAAAATCGAAAGGTCTAGATGAAGAAGTCCAAAAACTTATTGATGAACTCTTTAAAATATCTGGCACAGCTTTAAAACACGCTCGTGATAAATACTGCAACAACTCTAAAACTATACCAACTGTGAAAAAAGATGAAAAACAACACACAAAAGATATTAACGGTATTTTAGAATTTGTTAATGATTATATAGATGAAGTTATCAATACAGCTGTATCAAATTTGACTGCATTGTGCGAACAACCTGATTCTTTAGATGTCTATCAAAGAGCTTGCAATTGGAGGTTTGATTCTCGATGCAGGGAAACTTATAGGTCTACTAAGTCTGGTCGTGTGTTTTACACCACCCAACACAGACCATATATACCCCAGTCAACCAATATAGCCCATCAAGTCAAGTATTCATATGACAAAATGTCTTGGAGAAGCAGGAATGAAACAGAAGATGTATCGACAACCACGCCAAAGGTACGGAGGAAGCGCGCAGCCCCTGAGGGTAAGAAGACTTCTGTGGTGAAAGAGAAGTTGAATAAGGAGAAAATGAGTGGGAAAGAGAAGAGCAAAAAGACTTCGGCTGCAGGAGATTCAAAAAAAGCGGCAGGAGATAAAAGGCGGTATTTTGAACGACGTCAATACCAGTAAGTATATATTACTTCCTACATCATATTTCCTACTATCCCACTATCCCACTGTCCCACTTTCCCTCTATCCTTCTATCCTACTCTCTCACTATCCTATTATTCTAGTAGCCTGCTATCTTAATATCTCACAATCCCACTATCTCACTATCCCACTATCTTACTAACCGTCTATTTCACTATCTTACTTCCTCATCATAACTCTCCTCTATCCTGGCTCCTTATTGGTGCAACATAATTATTTCATAACCAAGGTTATTATAACAAGTGCAATATATTTTTGTTAATTGTCTTATTTTGTGTTGCATAAAAATGAAATGTTTTTTTCTGTCTTTCCTAATAATAAAGTAAAATCTGTTAAAATTAGTTTTATTTCGTTAATAAACTTCGGTGAAATCGTATGTAGGTATATAAAATTGTACCTTTGCTAAAACAGGGACCACACACGTATTGAGACACACATTGCAAATATAAGAGAGTCTTGAAATTTGTCGTATTAAGTTGGTTCTCCTTTTATTTTCGTGCGGAAATCCCAACCGTCTGCACTCGGAGAACAAGCCCGCCCTCCGACTGCTTCACACTGTGCCCTCTGCTAGTCAGAGGGACACGTAGAGAGCCTCGGAGCGAGTTATCCTGGCGCCAACTACTGTAAAGAGTTTTTTAATAAATACGAACGTGTTTTTAACACATAAAACATAAATTAACACTTTTAACACATTAATCTTATTTGATGAAAATTTTCAGCTAAATACGCCAAATTTAAAGATAATAAATATTGTTTTATTTACTACACAGAGCTATCTAGAAACTAGACTCAAAGTAAGCATTACTAGGTTATTTTATGGGTCTAGAATGCGGATAAACATATTTAGATGTACCTACAATATATTTTTTATACCACTTTTTTATTTATAAATACACACATAGGAATACTCAGACCAACGCAAATATTCATATTCATGCACACAAATATTTGCACTGAGCGGTAATCGAACCTGCAACCTCTGGCTGCCCTTGTTACACCGAATATGCGAATAACATTTCTTCACGTAGGACAACAAAGAAGGCCAACACATCGGAAGCTGAATGGGCTGCTTCGGATGTATCAAGCGAGAGAGGGATGGCAATACTGAGCGAGAAGGCAATAGTTGGAAGTGCGGAGGTAAACGCGCCTCAAGGAGATTCCCCGCCATCGGGTAAGGACAGCAAGACCTACAATTTTGGCCAAAAGGTAAGTTTATGCGAAATAATTACTTACTTTATTTTTTGAAGGCGGTAGGACACGACGGATTCTCCGTCTGAACTGAGCAGTCCGACAGGGGTAGTACCTCCGCCCTACAGAACACCGTCCCATAATAACCATCGTGTTGTGTTCCCCAAGGTAAGTAGGGTAGCCAGAGCTCCCCTTTCCTAGCCCTACCCCCTTCCCTTAATGGTAGGCAGCGCGTGTGTGACACCTTTAGTCTTACACACGTCCATAGGCCACGGTGACCGTATCCCATCAGTTGGACCGTGTGCTTGTAGGTCTACCACCTAAGTGGTAAAAAAAAGTTATTAACATTGGCAGTGGGTGGGGCACATCGCTTGTAGACCCGACGGCCGATGGGGCAAAAAGGTTCTCGAGTGGCGACCACGAACCGAAGACGTGGTGAGGGCAAGCCTCCGACAAGGTGGACCGACGTCCTGGTAAAGGTCGCGGGAAACCGCTGGATGCGAGAGGCGCAGAACCGATCGTCGTGCAGATCCTTGGGGGAGGCCTTTGTCCAGCAGTGGACGTCTTTCGGCTGATATGATGATGATGAAGTATAAGATTTTATTTTAGGTGAAAGCGAAAGTGGTGGATGGAGATGATAGTGAACAGGACAGCAAGGGATACCTGGAGAAGAGCAAGTCCAAGAGTAAATTGAAGGTCAAGGACACCGGGTAAGCTAGTCTATCTATCATCATTCTCTGAACCTTTTCCCAACTCAGTTGGGGTCGGCTTTCCAGTCTAACTGTGATGCGGCTGAACTTCGATATTTTCCGTGGAGCAACTGCCATATAAGACCAATGGCGATATCGAAGTTCCAAGTTAGACTGGTTGGACTTTTGAGGGCTCCAAGTCTAAGCTAGTCTATCTATATTATTATTGGTTCTATTCTATCTATTATATTATTATGGTTCTTTTAGGGGGGAAGGTATACGTTTTTACAATAAATTGCCTGAATCGGTCCTTGGTATGCCTGACAATAAATTTAAAACATTTGTTAAGGCCACCTTATGCAAAAAAGCATACTATAGGACTGCTGATTACCTTGAAGACAAAAATGTCTGGCTTGAGCATGGTGCAGGCCCCTCCTAGAATGCTAAAGTGCTACAACTACATAATGCTGTAGTTGTGGCATTTGCCTACTACAATATATTGATATTGTGGTAGGCACGCGACCTTTTTGCTATTTTTTTGACATTAGTATATTTTTGACATTTTCAATTATTTTATTGTTTAACTTCGGTTAAAATTTATTATATTTTTTTTTATATACCTTTATTTATATTGACACGAGACAAAATGTACATTCGTCCATATTTAGTCTTAAGATATCTATACTCCGATTTTTAATTCTAGGCAAGAAAATGACATTTGCAGTGTTGCAGGTTTTTTGTATCAAATAAATAGTGATGTGGTTGAATCGAGTTTTCCAATTATAAGTTAGTTGTGAGTCGAGATTATAATTCTTTTATTAAATATATAAATAAAATTTTTATATAAATAAAAATATGTAGTTTACGGTAATTAAACAGAAAATATACACAGTAAGTAATTAAATCTATATATTATATAAAATCAATTGCTGTTCGTTAGTCTCGCTAAATCTAGAGAACGGCTGGACCGATTTGGCTGAAAATTGATGGGGAGGTAGCTTAGAACTAGAAGAAGGACATAGGATACTTTTTATCCTGCCACAGGGACAAAGTTATGCCACGGGCGAAGCCGCGGGACACAGCTAGTATTCTATAAAAAATATTTCCGTCGTGTAATGTACTAGGCGAGCATAAACTGCAAAGAGGTTCATTCACTGATAAAAATAAAGAATGACTAAAGTATCTAGTCTATTGATTTCCGAACATCACTATTGTAGCGGGTCACCCTTTTTTGTATCAGTGACAGTTGCAGTTGTCATTTTCTTGCCTAGAATTAAAAATCGGAGTATATGTATAACCTGACGTCTTAAAATGCAGCAGTGGAGTTTGTTGCGCCGTTTCTTCTCCACTAGCGCCTAGGAAGCGGTGGTAAACTTAGTATTAAGTAGTTATTGACGTCAAAAAGATGTAATTACGTTACACTATTTTGAAAAATAAAGAAATTGAAATTGAAATTAAATTGCAAGGTAGTTGTATCTGTACATTGGAGATACATTGAGAATTTGTTTGGTCAATTCTGGTTGTTACCAAACTTGAAATAAGTTTCCAAGGTTGAAACTTGGGCGACAATGCCTAGGTGAAATTTATATGGTGACACTACTAAATCTATACTAACATCTTATGTAACCCATACTTAAGTATTTGCAAGTTATAAATGAATATGAATATGAATGGTTAGGTTTTTTATTTTCGTTACGGAATTTCTTGACTCGGCCCCTAAAAACTATTTTTCTAACAGGTCAGACAAGAAAGTCAAAATAGTAAAGAAAAATCGCGCACATGATGTACCAGAAACGGTGAAACTCACGAAATTGAATAAGGAGTTCTACAACGAGAGGCGATGGCCCGAAGGTGTCTTGAGATACGTCATCAGTCCTCAGGAGGAATGTGAGTATTTATTATGACTGAGGTGGCAAACAAGCAAATCACCTGATGGGAAGCGGTCACCGTGGCCTATGGACGTGTGCAACACCAGGGGCGTCACACTCGGTGCAGGCCTTCACGTGGTGCACCCGAGCAACGGAGGTGAGCAGCGCCTCCTACTCGCCACGGGAGACGCTGCTGCCTGCGGCTATTCGGCCGGGGTGGGAGTGGCTCTCTAAAGAGCTGCTCCGAGGCTCTCCACGTGTCCCTCTGACTAGCAGAGGGTACAGTGGGGAAAAAGCGGGGGGCGGCCTGATTCTCCGCGCGACGGTTGATTGACAGGACGGCAGCTTGGCACCCTATACCCCACCATCAACGAGGAGAAATAGATGGCCCGAGGTCAGCTGGGGTGCGAGGGATATGCCTATTGGGTAACTTTACACCCCGATAATTAAGACCCGAAACGGCGTGCGGTTTAGTCGGTTCGATTCCGACATAACCACCCCTGATGGCCGACGGGGGTGGTATCCACGGGGATTTCCGCACGATAAAAAAAGGGGCGTAACACTCGCACTGCTGACCCTGAAGGGCGGTCCTAGCGCGGCGTTGCCTCAGTCTGCTTCTGCAGGGGTGACAGCAGGTAGCTCCATCCACCCGCCACACCCAGGCCTGCGCTCTTGGAGGCCGGAGGTCGTTCAGGCCACTTATAACTACACATATTCCTCACAGATGACCTAGAAGACATGAGAGCCAGGCTAGCAGCCGTAGGGGAGATCCTCAAGCAAAGGACCTGCGTCAAGTTGGAGGAGGTGACGGAGGAGGAGGCGATCAATCATGAGGACTACTTGGTGTTGGATACCAGCCCTGATTACGTCACGGGCAGAGTTGGCGGGCAACAGGTAATGAGACAGTAGAACTCCTGACAGGGGCTTGTCACTCTTGATAGGTGCATCCAGATTCACGGCGAGAACCCCCTAGAAATCCTCCCAGAACGAGAGCTTGAATGTGGATACGTGGCTCGCCGTCTCGCTTTCGCGCTCGCCTGGTTCTCGGGTCAGTGGCGGTATTTTGCCCCGAGTTAAAGGTGTCTCGGGCGAGACAAGAGACGCCTATCCACATTCTCGCTCGCTCTCAGTACTTTTTATTTATTAAAAGTACAAAGATCTACGTAATTTTGTAATAATAATCTTTCAATCTAAAAGCACGTTAAGCTGTCGGTCCCGGTTGCCATACAAACATCTATGGCAGTCGTTACGGGTAGTTGGAGCCCACAAAAGTCCAACCAGTCTAACTTGGAACTTCGATATCGCCATTGGTCATAATGACCATTGGTTGTGGAGGTCAGATGGCAGTCGCTCCACGGAAAATATCGAAGTTCAGCCGCATCACAGTTAGACTGGAAAGCCGACCCCAACTGAGTTGGGAAAAAGGTTTAGAGAATGAAAAAAAAGATCTAGGTACGTACTTTGTTCTTTTTTATATAGGTATTCGTGTCATTCACCATCGTCTGGGCTTCCTTTCTTTAGTAAATTGTAAATAATTACGCTACTACCCAGTAGAGCGAAATAGTAATCATCATTGTCAACAAATCGTTCACATTTCCATAAATATTATTGTTAAACTAATAATTTACGGGCATAATGGGTTAAATGAGTACCACGGGGGCGTAGAGGACCACGGCGGACGAAACTGCGCGGCATAACTAGTATGTTATTCATTTGTTTGTTTTGATACAATACCAACTTAGAACACGCATATAACGCACAGCTGTGATAAATAAAAGCACATTGACAACAGTGAGCGAAAGAGAAAGTAATGAAAATTGAACGTACGACGGCCTGTAAGTGTGATAAGGATGGGGCTATACGCACAGGTTCTGACGTCATGCATTCGATACGTAGGATGAATGATCTGTGTGGTCAGCTAATGAAAATTCCCTAAAATATGGGCAGAGTTAATGATATTCAGGGTAATACTTGGGATAATATTGTTAGGTAATAGAGATGTTATTTTAGAATTAGTTTGATTTCTTACGCTAATAAGTACCTATTAGAATTTTTATTCAGTTATTTCAATTTGAACACAATAAAAAAATAATGCGTATAGCTAATTCATTTTTAATTAAATGAATTAAATTATTACTTATAATTTACATTTTTTTGCAAATTGTGTTATCATTATAACGCTGCAATACTATTATTTTATAAATCACATTTGGGTATTGTACGATTTGTAACATAATATATTTTATAAAATATACAATTATTATAATAAGTATGTAATAATTTAACAATAAATAGTTATTAACCATTTATTTAGTTTAATGTTAAATACGTAATAATAGTTTTATCTACACATTACATAAAAATAATGTGAGAATAATAAACTCACTATTATTTGGTTTATATTCTACCAATGTCATTTATTATGTAGGTAATTATTTTAACATTTTATTTCCATTATAAAGAATTTAACACAAAATTTTAAAAATATACAATTATTACAAATTTAAATAGCATGGTGAGACATTATTTCTTACTCTGGCCACCCTACATCCAGAACATTCCACGAATACCGCTTTCTGATTGGCTAGGAAATTTCTGGAACTCCTTACCCGAGGATATAAGCCGCCGGAAACGCTGCAAACGCGTCATTTTTAAAAAGTTTATGCGCGAAGTAACTTATTTAATATTCTTTTTTCGAATTTGTTTATAAAGTATCATAACAATGGTTGCCGTTGGTATTGATTTGGGTACTGCGTATTCTTGTGTGGCTGTTTGGAGAAAAGGAAATGTGGAAGTGATTGCAAATGAACAAGGAAATAGGACGACTCCATCTTACGTCGCGTTTACTGACACGGGCCGTCTCCTCGGCGAAGAGGCGCGAAACCAAGCAGCTTTCAATGCTGCCAACACAATTTTCGGCGCGAAACGTTTAATCGGAAGACGCTACGATGACATCGGAGTGCAAACGGATCTACGTCACTGGCCGTTTCGAATTTCGAACGAGAACGGTAAGCCAATGATTTTAGTAAAATATAAAGGGAAAACTAAGTCTTTTGCGCCGGAAGAAATTAGTGCTATGGTGCTTTTTAAAATGAAAGAAATTGCTGAGAATTATTTAGGTACTAAAGTGGATAAAGCTGTGATTACAGTTCCCGCGTATTTTAACGACTCCCAAAGACAAGCAACAAGGACCGCGGCTGTAATTGCTGGATTTGAAGTGTTGAGGGTTACTAACGAGCCGACTGCAGTTGCCCTGGCCTACGGTTTAGGCAGTAAAGGTAATAAAAATGTCCTTATTTACGATCTAGGAGCTGGTACTCTTGACGTTTCAGTGTTGTCTATCAACGGTTCAGTCTACGAAGTTAAATCTACGGCGGGAAATACTCGTTTGGGTGGAGAGGATTTTGATAATCGCTTAGTTGCTTATTTTGCAGAAGATTTCCGAAAGAAATTCCATAAAGATATTACGCGGCATTCCAAAGCTTTAAGAAGATTGAAGACAGGTGCAGAAAGGGCTAAGAGATTTCTTACGTCTTATTCGGAAGCTTCAGTGGTGGTTGAAAGTCTTTGCGATGGAATTGACTACCGTGGAAAGGTTACCAGAGCTCTATTCGACGAATTGTGCTCAGATTTATTCAGGGATACGTTAGAACCTGTTCAGAAAGCACTAACTGATGCTAAACTTAAGAAAACAGAAATAGATAATGTTATTCTTGTAGGTGGAAGTTCAAGGATTCCAAAAATACAGGCTTTGCTTAGAGAATTCTTCGATGGGAGAAATTTAACTACTTGTTTGAATCCTGATGAGGCAGTAGCATACGGTGCAGCAATTCAAGCGGCCATTTTGAATGGAAAACATCATGAAACGATTCAAGATCTGTTGTTAATCGATGTGGTGCCTCTATCGTTAGGTATTGAAACTGTACGAGGTATGATGTTTAAAGTAATCGATAGGAATACTCCAATCCCTTGTCAGAAAACGAAAGAAATTACTACTTTAGAAGATTATCAAAGCAGCATGACTATAGAAATTTTTGAAGGTGAAAGAAGTTTGACTAAGGATAATAATTTGTTAGGGGTTATGGAGTTGAATGGTATACCGCCAGCACCTAGAGGAATTGCCAAAATTGATCTCATGTTTGATATTAATGCTGATGGAATTTTGAGTGTTACTGCCAGAGACAGGTCTACAGGCAATGTGGAAACCATCACAATTAGAAATGAGCACAGAATGAATCCAGATCAAATTAGCAAAATGATTGCAGATGCGTCCGCTTTCAGACAAGAAGATATTGAAAATAAAAGACGCCTAGAAGCTAGAAACCAATTAGAGACTTATGTGTATGAAGTTAAGAGAGTTGTGGTTGAAAAAGCAGAGAAGTTGACAGAGCAAGAGATAGAATTTATGAAAGGAGAAAGTCAGGATGCCCTGGAATGGTTAGAAGAGAATACAGATTGTTTGAGAGAAGAATATGAGAGGCAGATGACTGTGTATATGAGGAGATGGTCTGAGGTAATGAAGAAGATTTATGTCCTGCCATGGCAGCATAGAGCTAAAAGACGAAGGAGTCAGAATTATGGAGAGTTACCAGAATTTGAGGGAGCTTCTATAGAAGAGGTGTACGAGTGATTCAGTTTTTAACATTCCACTTTGGCCTACAGATGGGAACGTTCCAATCAATCAGTCAGCCTGTCGACGTCCACTGCTGCAGTGCTATTTCTCTACGGACACAGCCTTGTGTTCGTCGTTGCGACAACGATGAAGTGCTTGGTGATAAGGTTCCAGGCCTTAATAATCGGACAACGTTTCGTGATAAATCAGCCTAAGTATAACGACGCGTTGCCCAATTATAAAGGCCAGTAGCCACTGCTCCGTTTAATTTTGTCACTAATCTTTATCAACTAAGCAGTTCGTCGTTGTCGCAGCAACGAACGCAAGTATCCTTGGAGAATAGCACTGTTGGACATAGGCCTTTCCCAATGTACATCCCAGCCCATACCAGCTACCTTTTTCAGGTCGTCGGTCCATCTAGCTGGGGGGGACGCTTGCTGGGGCAAAATGGGAACCTGTTATAATAGATTAGCTGAATGGCAATTATTGTGATCAGTTAACTCGCAAATTTTGTGACTGTTATCCATTTTGTGGTTGTTAAAAATATTGGTTATCCATGACTGATACAGGAACTGGTTGCGGGTTCGAAACTCATCCTGTATTTTGACTTTTCCGTTAGCATACAAATTTGCTTCATCGCCCTGTAACGTTAGTCACGTAACTAGCGATGGCCACCAATGATTCAATTATTATTGTGTTATGTAATGTACTGTATATAGTATGTATTTTAATAACTGTATCGTGTATTTGATATTATAATTATTTTCTTAATGACTGTATATTTCTGTGTTTTATTAAATGTCAAATCCCCCTCCCCCCTAATACATAACAATTAATAATCATTCTACCTTACATACCTACTTAGTAGGCAGTTGTTCCTAAGCAAATAATTCAACTGCAGCAGTGAACTCCTGGGCACCATATTGCAAGCTTAGAATACTTTTTAGAAAGAAATAACTGTGCCCCGCGGCTTCGCGGTTAAAAGTATCCTATGTCCATCTCCTAGTTCTAAGTTATCCCCCATCAATTTTCAGCCAAATCGGTCCAGCCGTTCACGCGTGATGCGGTTACCAAGGGAAATAGGGAGATTGTAAACTATATTCCCGAAACGCCCCCAGCTAAGCTAAATTGTCTATATTTGGTTTCACATCGGAAGAGTAATAGCCAGATTCGAACCCGGGCCTCTCTATCTTAAGACCGTTTCCTTAACCACTAAGCTACTTACCCTTTAAAATATTCTGGATAAGAACTAAGTAGTAAAGAAAACAACAGCTCACGTGTTTCCTTCTTCCTATAGTCCCGGGTCCTTTAAGCGGGGCGTGAAAAAGCAGTTGTCGAGGCCGTCAAATTGAGGGCCATCATTATGGCGCTACCAATGTATTATGTAATGGGGACCCCCTTTCTGAGACTTTACCCTTAACTTACCATCAGGCGAGGTGAAGTCACAATAACGTGACCGACATAAAAAAATCTCCACTCTATCTCAGATTCTTCTTTCCTCCAGCACTTCGGCTGCATAGAACTCTTCAAGGGGGGCCAGCATAAGCAGCATGCGGCCATGATGGTGATGGCCATGCTGGGCTTCTACTTCGAAGTGTCGAGACATGACCGGGACACGTACATCAGAGTCCATCAGAGACATATCAGACCAGGTATGGTTAGCACAGCTAGGCTACATCTCTCATATCACCATCAGTATTCAGAGCTCACTGGAGGGCTTCTGTGCTTCTGACTTCAGTCTCCTTGCTGACAGCACAGGCACTCTCTTCTCAACTTCCTAATACTCCACCTATTCTCCCCAGCCTACCCTTTCCAGCGTCAGCAGCGCGAGTGTGACGTCCATAGTCACCGGTGACCACTTTCCGTCAGGTAGGCTGTGTACTTTTCTGCTATCTACGGTGTCATACTCGCGCTACCGACCCTTTAGAAGGAGGTGGAAAATGTGGGAGAGGGAGGGGGGGGGGGGGGGTTGAGAGAACACAGAATACTTTGGTCCCCCGCTAACAACACAGAATCCCTCCTGTGAGCTCTGGCTACCCTACTTACCTTGGGGAACACAACACGCTGGTTATTATGTGGCGGTGTTCTGTAGCGCGGAGGTACTACCCCAGTCGGACTGCTCAGTTCGGACGGGAGATACCGCCGTGTCCTACCTCAATTAAATCTATTTTCCAACAGACAAGCTGCATCATTTCGAAAAGATCCGTGATGAAGCGACCCTGGACCTGCCTTACGACTACAAGAGCGCCATGCACCCTGCCTGGCAGTTCTGGCGAAAAATCGGCAAAACTGGCATCTCTACTGTGGCCACCTTCAAGGACAGGGTATCGTATCCATCTTACACACGAAGATCCAAGACGACGTGCGGTTTTAATCGGTTTGGACCCGACATAACCTGAAGGGGGCTGGATTTTATTGGTTTACACGGAACCCTAATATAAAAAAGTAGTTAGTCTTAGTAACGTCAGGAATCTCAGCTATCTGCATCAAAAACTACGTGATAATCGACCCAGCCTCTTCGGTGATTACCCGGGCCTCGATTCTGCTAAAGGCAAACCACTGTAATAGCACTGACACTCTAAAAATGCAATTTAATTGTAGACTTTACTGTTATACAGTTAAAGTCTAAAATCAAATGAAAAGAATTCATTTAACTTTTTCATTCGCTGTACAAAATATCATTTGATTTTAGACTTTAACTTAATAATTATAAAGTCTACAATTAAATGGCATTTTAAGAGTGTCAGTGGTATTACAGTGGTTTGCCTTGAGCAGAATCGAGGCCCCGGAAGAAACAGATAGAAGGACAAAATATTGAGAAATAGTTCGCTTATTTAATTGGTTTTCACTACTATTTCGGCTTTTCCCGTAGCGACTGCCATCTGACTTCCCAACCCTGAGTAAGCCTGCGCCAGAGCCTCCTCCGTCAATCTAAGATGTTTCTTTTAATATAATGTTTTTTTGTTTTTAACCGACTTTAAAAAGGAGGATGTTCTCAACTCGTTGGATTTTTTTTTCTTAACAGGATCCTGATGGTTCAGTCATGAGAAATCTCGGCCAGAACGACGAGCTGTTATCAGATTATGATATAATAAAAATCAACAGCATTTATGGGATTGACTGCTTCCTCGAAGCTGGGGAGAGGCGATTAAGCGACCGTAGAGTTACCAGACATAATTAATAAACATAAAAATATTGTGGTAGTTTTTTTTCTACTAATTGATAAGATTTTATTACAATGGCAATGTTGGTACAGTACCCGGCTATTAATCATGAAGCTATAGATAAACATGGAGGCCAAACCGGGAAGAACAGCTTGATCCAAATACCTACATGTCTCTATCTCACCTCTCTGTGGAACAACTTCTCTTTCGTGTATTTGTACAATGTTGCTATCTTCTTATTAGTATCTCCTAGTAAATTATAGAAATAGACCATAGGTACTAACCAAAAATGCAAGTAAAATGATTTATAAATAACTCTATAGTTCGACTACGATTATTAATGTAGAAATTGAAAAATTATATGCCATTTATTATGCATGATTGGGTTGTTGAATCAGGAAATCAGTGAATTTATATTCCCATTGTCTATGGATTCAGTACGTAATGTGGCAACATTAGTACTATATGTCAACTATCAATAAACAATATGGCGGTTGTTTATTATTGTTTTGGTTTTTAACATATTTAAAGTTAATTATAAGTATAAACTCAAAAAATGGTGCAAAATTGTATAGTGCGTGGTTGCGGTAGTACGTGGTGTCAAGGATGTGATATAAAATTCCACGCGTAAGTGTTTAAACTTGTTTAAATGATGATTTCTTGCTTAGAAGGTTATCATACTTAGAAAGAGAAGTCGGCCCACAGAGAGCAAGATAGTAAATACAGACTGAGCTTCAAGTAGGTATTGGAAGTGAGGCCTCCATGTTTATCTATAGCTTCATGCTATTAATTTGGTACGTGAGTGACAGTTCTTCTAAGGTCGGCTTTTTATACCACTTAGGTGGCAAATGAGCACACGGCCCGCCTGATGGGAAGTGGTCACCGTGACCTATGGAAGTTTGCAACACCAGCGGCATCACCGACTCTTTATTTATTTATTGTTAAAGTAAAATATCACAAAGCAATAAAATATTTATTAAAGGCAATATAAGTAACTAAAAACAAAACTAACTAAAAACAAAACTTACTAGAACAAAACTAATTGACCATAGTATCGCCTAAGTCACTAATGTCGGTCTTAGATATAATGTCGTAGACCGCAATGTCGCTCTGGTACAAGCGCTTCCTCAGCAGACACTTCTCCGTATACATCATCATACTGCATGCTGCAACAAACAAGTCAGCTTGATATCTCTTAGAGAAAGGGCCAGACCACATGGTGCGGTGCGGCTCCGGCGCAGCGCCTGAGCGGTGCCGCAACGGTTTTCTACATAATAAAAATGTATGGTATTCCACACGGTACGTCCGGCACCGCACCAGAGGCGCCAGATGGCGCGAGGTGGATGAGGTGGGGAGAAGTGCAAGCAGTGCGGTTCGGCACTCAAGTTGTTTGTGCGGCGTAGGCAAGAGACAAGCCAAACCTGTAGCGGTTTTGCGGTGCCGTAAGAACATTGTGACGCCGCACTGCTCGTGTGGCCGCCAGTGCGGTGCAGAGTAATGCGGTGCGGTGCGGTGCCGCACCGTGAGGCCTGGCCCTCACTGTAGGTAGGTACCTATAGTAAAAACAATTTTCATTAAAATGTCCTGTATGCGACAGAGTGAGAACGCTCTACAAAACCGAAATAAACCGATCTTAGGCGGACTGTCACTTCCCGAGTTTCCCAACGACAGCGACGCGCGCCAATTTAAAAGTCGTTGACTGTACCTACATACAAGGACTCTCATCAGTAACTGCCAATAGGTCCATTATGCGATTGATAATTTTAATTACTATTATTGTGAACTAACCAGGCCTATTGGTTTGAACTTTCGTACTCAATTGAGTTTCAATAATATGCTCCTCTTTCCACCGAAAAAATACTTTTTTAATTACAGTTATAACCATGGCTATTAAAAATATACTCATCCCGAATAATATAGTGTACAGGGCCATTTAAAATTGATAGATTGTAATACATTTTAGAAAATGTAAATAAATAATATTTTAGACATTATTTGACGTGATTTGACGATTATTTACATCATAGTGTCACAATATTTTGGAGATATCAAGAATATTAAAAGTAATGGATACTGCAAGGCCATACATTGCAGTGTCTCCATCTAGTTGGTTGGGTTGCGTACCTTTCTTTGCGGTGACCATGTTTAATTGCAAGGTTGGGATATATGATGTAGTTTACGTCTATGCTCATGAAAATAAATGGTATAGTCTACGTTTCCATATTTACTAATATTATAAAGAGAGGCCAAATTCATTGAAAAGGTTATTTTACTATAATATATTTAAAAGCTATTAAAGATGAAAACAGTAATTTTGTAACTTATTTATTTATTAATTGAGACTTACTTATGTAAGCATGTAATAACAAAATAAATTATTGACATTAAATGAAGGATTATGTATTTATTTATTTTATACATACAGTGTCATTACAGGCAAACCCAATGCGACAGAGTAGCAACAAAAGGGTGTTTCCTATAGTAGCGTCACATTAATAGGTAACATTTGACGTTTGTCAGTTTTATATTCATAATGAGGTGACCTGTTAAAAAAGGTCGATTAAAACGAATGAATCGATACGGACTTGAAAGATAATGTGAATTTTAAAAATCGTCAGGTGAATCCCTGTCCCATTATTATACTTTCTTTCGTAAATTTAAGGAACAAAATAAGACAAATACATGATCTATACTTATAATAAAACTGTAGAGAGGTCAATTCTGTTCTTTGCATATATAAATTTACAAAATAGCTATTGGGGGATGATTGGTGATCGATACTAATGCAAAAAATGCAAACAGTAAATTTTTTGTCTTTCTATCTGTCTGTATGTGAAGAATAATAAATATATAATAATATTTTGAGTCAACCTGTATACAGTAAGTTTATACTACCGTGGTCTAAGTATGTACAGTCGTGAACAAATAAAAAAGTGTAGTGGTTTTTAGAAACGATAACTTAATACCTACTTGAGTAGGTATAGGTTATGTCTAGAAAGCAATAAATAATAAGCGTCAAAGTTGAAATTATATACTTAATATGACCAGCTTCCTAGCAATGGACGTAAAAAGTACTGAACGAATTTTTATTAGAAAGGTCTTACTTAGACTCAAAATTTATCGTATGTTTGCTTGCAATTGGTTAAGTACAACCGGAGATATGACCAAAAGCGACCTAAAAACGAAGCGCGGGTGAAGCCATGGGTATATCAGCTTGTATAAAAAGTAGCCTATATGTTGCCCAGAAGTATGAACTATAATCGTATCAAGTTTGATCAAAATCCCTCCAGTAGTTTTTCATCCATGCGTGCACATACAGATAGACAGACAGAAAGACAAAAAAATACTGATTGCATTTTTTGCATTAGTATCGATCACTTATTATTTCCCAATATGTAGTTATTTTTTAAATATATTCAACTAGCTGCTGCCCGCGGCTCCGCCCACGTGGATGTCGGTTATCGCAACCAAACATAGCCTATGTTCATTATCTAGGTCTAATCTACTCCTATACCAAGTTTCATCAAAATCAGTTTAGCGGTTCAGGCGTGAAAGCGTAACAGACAGACAGACCGAGTTACTTTCGCATTTATAATAATTTAGTATGGATGTATAGAATTGACCTCTTTACAGTTAATATTGTAATATATTATGATGGATATTGTAAACGTGCGGAAAGCATTTGACGTTTTGTGGGACTATGCTATGTATTTATTGCAATGCAGGAGCTTCTAGTAGGAGACTATCCCGCAAAATACGGATGGTTGGTCACCTTACGAATTTTTGGTAAACAGTGTTGCTTCTTTATTAAAATGGCTGTCACCCACAATCTAAGAAGCGAATATGTGTCAATTTTTTTATTAATTTCTATAAATATTACTCAATTAAAAATAATTGATATGTACGGTGTTCTGTGAATTTTCATAAAGCTCAACTAGAATCAAAATGAAGCTCCGAAGAACTCAGCCTTTGCGTAAATTTGACTTTGACAGGTTTGGATTGGGAAATTTTAACGTATCATGGCAATTTTAGGCAGTGTGCGAGAGAGATGACCGCCGGCCGAGATTCAAAAATCCTGGAGACAACCGCTCGTTCGAAATGAAACGTCCAGCTAAGTACAAGGAAATTTCTAATGTTCTTGGGAGATATCAATGGTTGGCAGTTGGCATAGAGCACAGAGCTATTTTTTAAATACCAACCTCAAGAAAATTACCCACCTATTAATTTATTTGGAACTATGAACCTGTGAAATTTATACGGACAGAGCGCACACGAGATCCGAGATTGTGTTCCTAAAATTGATTGAAATGTGCTTCTTGGCAAGGCGAAGGATCGGGTGCTATAGCGTTTATTGGTAGAGGCCTATGTCGCAGTGGACTGCTATATAATAGGCTGATTGATTGATTGTGATTCCTGGATATTTTTTTCTTACTGTCACTACGGTTTTTACATAATTTCAATGCACAAGATATGTCGTAATTGTTATGTTTTTATTTAATCTTTGTCGCGTACGTAGTGGCTAAATAGTGTGTGAGTGTGTGCGGGCCAACTCTATATTTTAAAAGAATAAGCAAGTGGGCCGACTCTATACCTTGTCAAATTTAGGATGATAATTTTGACAGCTCCAAGTAGGGTACCCCATATAGTGTAATCGAAAATGAATCTTTCGATTTTCGATCATCGTTCCCATAGAATATGGAATCGATAGGTACTTACAAAAATACAAAAGCATTTATTTTTTTATTATTTTAGGTAACTTACTTCAGGATGACGAAAGAGAAGTTTTATAATATAGTACTTATGTTTTGTATTATACTTAGTTAATTATATTATAAAAAAATGTAGTAGATAAGTACTTAATCATTTCAATAAATTAATTTAATTTCGATTCATTCGATTCATTTGTCTACAGTCAATTGTGCTGATTTCTTGCAAGTCGCTTCACTACGGCAAGTGGGCGGTACCTGTCTATGTGCTACGATAATTTTTGAGGTATCATCTCGTTGATAAAAATATGATACTTCATAGACGTGAACTGTCAAAATTATCATCCTAAATTAGACAAGGTATAGTCTCGTAAGTCGTCTTCAACGCGTTCCGTCCATGAAGCTATAGATAAACATGGAGGCCTCACTTCCAATACCTACTTGATGCTCAGTCTGTATTTACTATCTTGCTCTCTGTGGGCCGACTTCTCTTTCTAAGTATGATAACCTTCTAAGCAAGAAATCACCATTTAAACAAGTTTAAACACTTACGCGTGCAATTTTATATCACATCCTTGACGCCACGTAATACCGCAACCACGCACTATACAATTTTGCACCATTTTTTGAGTTTATACTTATAATTAACTTTAAATACCTATGTTAAAAACCAAAACAATAATAAACAACCGCCATATTGTTTATTGATAGTTGACATGTAGTACTAATGTTGCCACATTACGTACTGAATCCATAGACAATGGGAATTTAATTCACTGATTTCCTGATTCAACAACCCAATCATGCGTAATAAATGGCATATAATTTTTCAATTTCCACATTAATAATCGTAGTCGAACTATAGAGTTATTTATAAATCATTTTACTTGCATTTTTGGTTAGTATGGTCTATTTCTATAATTTAATAGGAGATACTAATAAGAAGATAGCAACATTGTACAAATACACGAAAGAGAAGTCGGCCCACAGAGAGTGAGATACAGACATGTAGGTATTTGGATCAAGCTGTTCTTCCCGGTTTGGCCTCCATGTTTATCTATAGCTTCATGGTTCCGTCCATAGGGTTTATGGCAGGTACCTACATAAATAAGTGTAATGATTTTTTTTTAAAGTTCAATGGACCACAATGGATGAAGGTGTAGTGCCAGAAAATGCCACCGTCGTCGTCGTCGTAGTAGGCGAATCAAAGCAGCCTACAATACTTTTAAATAAATCTTACACCTTCGGTTTTCAATCTCTCTTACAAAGACATTTATTAAAATTATATTAATTCCTGTAAACAACTTCGGGTACTTATTTATATTTCAAATAAAAACTATTTTCAGGCCGTAATCATAACGCATTAAAAAAAACTAGAAAAAAAAAGTGGCGCGAAATTGTTCCATTGCAAAAAAAAATAGTAATTTCTGTAAATTACTCATTTACTGGCGATTACTGGCCTATAAAATATTTTGAAATGCTAATTGCAAAATGAAATCAATGATTTTAGTGAAACAGGATGAATTTTGATGATTATGGTAAGATTTTCATTTCTTTGTATCCCAATTAATTAATTATTGTTGTTTGTGTAGTTTTGTTGTGTTCAAATTAAGTTCAAAATTCAATTAAATTAAGGCCAAAGCTCAAAGAAAGTGCAATTTGTAACGTTTTTATATTTTTTAATTATAATATAATCGATAATTTGCTTACAACACGTTTCCTTAGACTACTTAGGTACTAACTGAGTTCTTAGGACTGATACTTCTTGTCTTAGCGATTTCCTGTTAGGTACCTATATTAAATTTCGTAATTATTATTTTTTCAATTCATTCCATGAATCCCTTACTAACCATATTCAATTTATTTTCCATATCTACCTTTACAATACCCGCGTTTTTAGATTAGGTACCTATATCTCTTTTTGCGTCAATCGCGAACTAACAGGCAAAAATTCTAAAAAAAATTGGTTGCCTGTAAAGTCGGTATACGGGCGAAAGTTTTACGTGACAACGACTTTGAGTGGTAAAATAATTTTTATGTCTGTCTCTCTCGCTCTTGTGCCTCTCACTCGCTCTCATTGTGAGCGCATAACGTGAGCGGAGCGTTACGCAGTTTCTTGAAGTGTCACCCGGCAAACCAATTTATAAGACGTTGTCACGTCAAAATAATATTTTTGTGTGTAGAATCGTTCATGTATATATATAAAAATAGGATCGTTAACTAGCTAGTTAGCCCTTTCGTGGCCAATGACGCACATATGCGTCATTTGAATGAGCTTTTGCTAGTGCTCGTATTTGTCGTTAGGATATTAGGAAAAATAAATTTATCTGTGTATCACTTTTTCAGCTGAACATATTTACCAAAAACATCGCTTATGTGTAGCTATCGCAGTACTAAGATCCAAACCACCAGATCTAACTTCAACTCAGTACATAGAACACCTACAATCCAAAATGGTGGACAAAATGGATGATGATGACGTGACAGTTTGTAGTGAAGACTTTATAGTAGATGATGATGACGATAGCATTACTATATTAGAAGATTTTGATGATCAAATAATTGATGATGTTGGAAGTCAAGCAAGTAACGTTGGACTGCAAGTAAGGGTAACAATTTGATACATGCTGAAATACCCCTAGAAAAGCATTTTTATGCCATTGGCACTATCGGTGTTTGTAATGGTAACGCCCATTCCAGAGACTTTACCTTTGGCTTACCATCAGCTGAGGTGAAGTCATATTGACGTAACTGACATAAAAAAAACTTGGCCCATTGGGGGCCGTGTTCTTGTCTGCCACCCTAGTGGTGTTCTAAAAGGAAATCTGTTTAACAGCAACAAAATTTTATGAAAGGCTGTTATTATAGACATGATGTTTAACAACATTTTGTTATAAGTCTTCTCTAGTGTCAATGTTGCCATCGTGGAGAAGTATTTGGTTTCACGGCAATGCCGCTTCTTATGGAGAGGGTTCGTGCATAGGTATCGCTCTTCGAGAAGCCTGCTATACCCCTCCTTACACATCTTACAATGCATTGAAGCTTGTTTTTTGCTGTACATGTACTTAAAAGTTCACCGTAAATATATTAGATTTAGACCCACTAAAAGCTTCTACAAATGAATCTATTGCTAACTTATTCAGCACTTCCATAATATTCCCCTGGTTTTATTTTCAGAGCACTCAAAATCTACTTGAAAATATATCTCAAACAACTTATTACAATAGTGGACAATCACGGACAGAAGCCAATATGGAAGACGACATCACATATTATGCAAGTGTTTCCAATATAGACTCACAAAACTATATCACAGATTTGCCTCAAAATACTGTTCAAAATGTAGATAAAACAAAGAATTTAAACGATAAAGAATTTGATAAAAAGTTAGATAGAACAGACACTCAAGATACTATTTTATATACTGTGCATGGTTTTACACAAAACTATACGCATTATAGTCCTAGTCAGAACGATATTGTAATGCCTTATAAATATTTATATGCAAGTAATAATAATGAAAAAGCAATTACAGTTACCGATGATAATGACAACAAAAATATTAACTTAGAAACTAATATCATAACTGACACACGTCTAATTAATAATAATTCAGCTAATGATGAAATTGTGATAGAAACCAACTTTAGAAACAATATAGTTAAAGATAGGCGCATACTTGATGATGTTTCTAAAGAAAATACGTTAGAAAATAGTAAAAATGTTAAGAATAATCTAAATACAAATGTGTGTTCTGAAACTATGGACGTTTTTGGTCAGAATCAAAATAACGGCAATGATTCAGAGAGTATTTTGAACACGCAAGTTGCTAAAATTGTAAATGATAGTCATTCTGAGAAAGAACATTCTCAAAATATACTTGATTATTTTAATGAAATACATCATTTTAATGACAAAAGTCATTTTACTGATCTAAATAATGATAACAGGGTAGTTCTACAAACTCAAAATTTTAAAGATAATTTTGAATTGACCCAAACTGTAACAGATTTCGCACAAGTTAATAACAATATTGATAATTTCGATTCACAAATTACATATATAGATACAAATCATAGTCTAAATACAATAAATCATATAATACCAAATATAAATCTAAATATTAAGAATCCCGCACAAGATTTTGTACCAGATAAAAATTCTTCTCATCATGAAAATAAAGAAATAGTTCAATTTGAGATTATGGAAGAAGAATCGGATACAATAGAAGTAATTCCTTACAAAGTTCTAGAAGAATTTAACAAAGTTAAGACGTTCTTGAAGAGGAGAGATAGAAGATTATCTTGTGACGGATATTCGACAGATTCTGGATACAGAAGCGATTCTCAGAGAGGTTCAAATAGAAGTGGTAAGTTTCTTTTCTTTTATAGATTGAAGTCAACATCTAGGTCGGGGCTTGAAGTCTTGGATGGCTGAATTGCGACTACTTTTCATCATCTAACCAATACCTATGTACATAATGCTTTACTAACCGTGAAAATAATGTGTGTGTGTGTGTGTGTGTTAAATCGCGCATTTGTGTACGTGTGCTGTACAGAACATCTTTAATTAAACATATGCTAACGAAGTGTGTGTATGTGCATAGATGTGTTAAACAAAATGATCTTTTAAATATGTATTAAAATAAAATGTGTAGGTAACTAGCTAGTGTATGAGTGAGAGTGTGCTAGTGTACGAATACAAGTATTACCGTAACCGATTAATATTAAACTGCTTTTAGCGCTACAATTATCTGGCATATCAATAAACCAGTCGGCGTATTGCTTGCTGAATCACATGATGCAATGTCCATTAGTGGCTGCTACGAGAGAAATAACTTCGGAAATTGCCGAGGTAAGTATTCAACTGGACCGATTTTGATACCTATTTTTTCTTAAACCCAAATTATTTCTTAGTGTCATCTATACATAATTATTATGCTGTTTGCAGATAAATAAAATAAAATTGAATTGTCTGTTTGTAATATAAAAATAACCGCTTTTTACTAAACAACATTTTTTACAACTTCTATCTGTTTGTTCGGCTAATTTCTGAAACGACTGCACCGATTAAGTCTGAAGTATTGTCGCTCAATTCGCTATTCGCTATTAAGAATTATTACGCTATTATATTATATCGTTATTTAAGAACTTATATTGCCCCTATTTCAGACCTTAGGTCAACTAATAGACCGACTCCATGACGAAGAGACGTACCCACCGTTCTTGGAAGAGCTGCTAGACACGATAGATATATTATTACGACAGGTGTATAAGGGACAAGGCTGTGACGACAATGAGGTAATGTAAAACTACCCTCAATATACTTGCTAATATTACTGATGAAATAGCTGATGCCCGCAACTCCGTCCGCTCGGAGTCTATCATGGTTTTTAAGTCACATCTCCGGTTCTAATAAACCGATTGCAATCAAACATACGGCAGATTTGAAGACTGATCAAGGCCTTTCTAATAGAAAAAACTACATCGAAAACCGTTTAGTAGTTTTTGCATCCGTCCAGTTTTTACTGCACTCTTTTTTGAGACTAACATGGCTTTTTTCTTTCCTTATTTCCAGTTTCTGAAAAAAGACGAATTCATTCAACGAATACTACTGCTTACTAAATCTATTCACATACAGAAGCATGCAATAGAAAAAATAACTAGTTTTTTAATACATTTTCATGAAAAGGTTACCGATAAAAACATCACATACGAACTGCCTAACATAGATGAGGTCGAAAACGCGTCTTATATATTTCATATCTTAGAGCTATTATTAAAAAAATATAAAAGAAATAAAAATATTCTAAGTCAAAACTCTCAATTATCTCAAGATGAGGATAAAATTTTGAAAAAGAGCTCCATAACGGATATATGGAGGAAAAAATGGAATTCTAGTTTCAAAGAAAGTTCTGAGGGTAGTTGCATAAACCGTTGTGTTTTGAAGGAGTGTAGTGAAATTTTGAACAAAATTATAGTCGACTGTGTGAACTCGTACAGTTTAGTCGCGTTTTCTGCGCTCAAATGTTTTAATTCTATGCAATCCAATTAATAGACCATTAGGCTAATGACTAACATTTACTTTTAGGTCGATTTTCTATTGAATGGCTATTGTGTGTAACGTGATTGGTCATTAAACAATTTCGTGACCAATGACGCACATATGCGTCATTAGAGCAAGTTTTTATATTCTAATGTTAGACTATCATTAGGAATTCTATAAAACCGATTCATTGTAACTTTTATTTTACAAATGACTTTGTTTCAAATGCGCGTCATTGACCTTATTCTTTTTTGACGCATATATGCGTCATTGACCACTGTACAAATCCCGTGTATGTTTTTTGTGGACCCACAAATTGTATAAAAAAAAAACCTAATTTAGGTTTCAAATTGTATCATAAATCATATCTGTAAAATTGTATTTGCAATAGTTGTATGTCATGTAGGTATGTAATTTAAATAAATAAATGTTTCCAATAAGTACTTTTTTTTTTTTTTTAAGTCGGTCACGTCAACATGACTTCACCTCGCCTGATGGTAAGCTGAGGCAAAGTCTCTAGAATGGGAGTCACCATTGCAAACACCGATAGTGCCAAAATGGTGGCTCTCAGCTTGACGGCCTCATCAAATGCTTTTTCACGCCCCGCTTAAAGGACCCGGGACTGTATGAGGAAGGAAACACGTTTTTCTTCTAGCTACTCGCTCTCATAAATCGGTCAAATAAGGTCAAAATTTCTCTTTAGAGCGCCTCTAGAGAGAAATATTGGATGCAATCAATCAGCCAATTGCTAGGACAGTGATTTACATACATATGCTCACGCCTTTTTCCGTCCGAGGTAGGCAGAGACAACAGACCGCCACCTGCCTCTGTCCTAACATACTGCTAATGATTACAATATTGTATTTGTTGTGACGGGTATCAATCCAATAGTTTAGCCGAGTAGATCTTGGCGAACTTGGGGGGTATTTGTAGCAACTGGTATGCGGGTACATCGAAAATCACTCAAAATGTGTTGAAACATGAACACAAAAAAAAAATGTAGTGGTGACCCCACAGTCCTGAGACTTTGCCTTTAGCTTACCATCAGGCGAGGTAGTCATTTTAACGTGTCCTATATAAAAAAAAATACGCTCACGCAGCACAGCCAGTCACGCTTAGAACTTCATACGGTTTAAAGTCTCTTAGCTGCTCACCGCATTCGAAATACAATTGAGTGTTTCGCCCTGGGTCTATACTGCTGATCTCGGGACACCGCTTCCGAGTGGAGATGACATTGGTTGGTGGCCACTAACAGCATCAGAGAAGCGGCAGAACACCCAGCTCTTGGTGGGTGATTTGCCCTTTGTACTTGTTTAAAAATAAATAAATAAATAAATATTCTGCGACATTCAACACAGCGCTCCCTAGACCCAAAGTAAGCTAAGTTTAACTAGCTTGTGTTATGGGTTCTAGAATGCGGATAAACATACTTATATACATTTTAAATACATACTTATTATACATAGAAACACCCAGACCAATGCAAATAGACATATTCATGTATACAAATATTTGCATTGAGCGGGAATCGAACCCGCGCCCCCTGCAGCAGTCGCATGCACTACCGCTACGCCACAGAGGCTGTCAAAGAGGTTGTGGTATGACCTCTCCCTGTTCTCACACGATTTATCCTGGTATTGAATTGGATTGAACACTCTCCCTCCCGCAGGAGAGCAAGGCACTTACACTTCTGCTTCTCCAGTAATGTTTATACAATCTGTGTATTAGAAGCAGACATCCAGGTCATATACAGCCTCAATGAGAACAAGCACCTGAGGGGTCACCCATTAAAGTTGTGTACAATGCGATCTAGACTTGAACCTCGGAAACACTCTCTACCCAACCGTGTCGTTAGAGAGTGGAACAGCCTACCTGAAAATGTTGTTTTGGCACCCAGTGTTAACAGTTTCAAAAACAGACTTGACAAAATCTCCGGATCATGAGACACACACGCATCAGCCTAATGGCTGCTAGTGTGTTCAACATAAATAATAATAATAATAATAAAATAATAATCTCTGTGGCGTAGCGGTAGTGCATGCGACTGCTACGCAGGGGGCGCGGGTTCGATTCCCGCTCAGTGCAAATATTTGTATGTATGAATATGTCTATTTGCATTGGTCTGCCTGTTTCTATGTGCAATAAGTATGTATTTACAAAAAAAAGTATTTAAGTATGTTTATCAGCATTCTAGAACCCATAACACAAGCTAGTTAAACTAAGCTTACCTTGGGCCTAGGGGGCGATGCGTAGAATGTCGTTGAATATTTATTATTATATCTTTAGTTATTTTGACGAAAATAGCACTCTGCACTTATATAAACTTATATTAAAGGTACGGCACAAGTAAGAAGATATTAGCCGACCGGTTGCCGTTGCGAATTGATGCTTACACCTATAATATAAGGTTCACGAAGAATTTATCTTACTAATGCCAATGAATATTGTTATCATGTGCAAAATATTATTAACTACCC
Organism: Lithosia quadra; assembly: GCA_963576445.1. Taxonomy (NCBI): domain Eukaryota; kingdom Metazoa; phylum Arthropoda; class Insecta; order Lepidoptera; family Erebidae; genus Lithosia; species Lithosia quadra. The sequence goes on along the minus strand of OY754902.1, from coordinate 2,755,323 downwards.
ACATGCTTATTATATTATATTCTGATTTAAGTGTACGAATGTGAGTACCAATACAAACCATTCCGGTTTACTGGTACTAAATTATTTTGTAATGATTACTAAATATATAAATAAATACATAAAAAAAATAAAAAAAACCAATCAAAAACCTGTTATCATACTAAATTACACTTTATTACAAATAACTTAAGCTACAACTTCTCTGGCAATCCTAGCACCTTCCTAACTGCACTACCATAATTATTTACTGTTTCTTCACTTTCGCCGTCATTGAACCAACTCGATACAGCATTTTTGTACTCCTCAGCGTTCGGTATAACGGAAATATCAAAATTTCTATATTCCTCTTCCGTTAATTCCCTTTGTTCGTTATTCTTAGCTAGATACCAGTTAATTAAACTCTTCTTGGAAGCGTTGTTATTCCAATCGTAGTATTCCATATCATCTTCTGTTTTATCCTTCTCCCATTCTTCAACATTCCAAGCCTCATGGTAGCAAGCTGTTAACAAATAATTCACATAATCCAAATTTTGAGCTCTCATTGGACAACGGTCAGCTGTAATCGTAACTAAGTCTGTTGTACTATCGTAACGGTCTCCGACTAAACGGATAAACTTGTCTTTGGCATGTTTGTCTAAATTTAACGTAGATAATTTTACACGTAACGTTGTTATTCTTGCTAGAGGATTTCTTATAGACGGACTTGCATGACAATAGTCTGACGTTATTACTTCAACGGGATAATGTTTCTCGATAGCTTCTTCCGAGTTGAGTAGACTTGGCCATTCAGTGCAGAATTGTTTGATTGCTTCGCACTGGCTTTTGATGACCGGTGGAGTGAGGTGGAGGAAGTTCGGTATCTTCATAAGTTCTGCGTTAGCTTTCTTGCCAGGTGGCGCTTGGCCTAAAGGCACGTAACCTTGTCTGAGTGGTAGCGGTACAGAGGACGGGTGGAAAGTCTTCGGGCCGGGCCAGACGTTGCCCCATTTCTGTAAGATTTATAACTTTCATTTAGTCATGTAAGGATGTTACATTTAGTCGTAATTATTTAAATTTAAAAACGAAATTACTGTGAAATTTCAGGGAATTAAAATATGTATACTTTATGAAAGTGTCTTACGAGATTGCAGAAGTCTTAAGCTAACATCTGTTTTTTAGCCCTTGCTGCCTCTTACCATCCTTATGTAGCAGCAGGCTGTGCTAAAGGGTATGGCCAACCTCAGAAGTTACTGAATACTAACAGATTTACAAGCAATAATTACATTGTACCTATTTAATAAGTCTTCGAAGGAAAACATACCATTCTTCATTTATTATTTTAAGAAGTTTTTCAGCTAAGGTGGTTTGGTAACTGAAAATGTGACCTAACATTGATGTGACTGTGTCTCTGTTGTATTCAACAATAAATCCTATCAATTAAGGTAATAGCGACAGTTTTGAATGTCTGTTTAGGCCATTAAAGTACTGTACACTACGTCTTGATTGCAAATACGAAGTCTTAGCAATTCAGTTACAGTCCTTAGAAAAATTCATATCAAATATTCTAAATATGACTAAATACCTGGTTTTCCAACATCCTGTCGGCTCTATCGGGCTGTATGTCGGTCCTGCGAACAACCTTTTTCTGTACTCTAGTTCGCTTCTTCAAAATATCGAGAACTCTAAATTCCTCTTCTTCATCTTTCTTCAACGAGCTATCAGCTGTTGTGGAATTTAAACGCCATATGGTGGCGTTATATTTTGTTACGAGGCTATTAGGCTTGTAATTTCTGATAAATAGGCTCATTTTATTTACTATATTAATGAAAATACAAGTATAAAAGTTAATAACCCATTTTTAGGTTATGACACAGACAATAAATGTACGTAAGGCAGTTGACAGGACGAACACAGAACACAAGACAAATTAGTAACGTTCCTTTACAGGAAAAGGTTCAAAAGGTTGATGATAAAATATTTTAATTTTGTAGGCCAATTTATTAATGATTTAATTTTATGGCCTCTGTGGCCCATCAGTAGTGCAATCCACAGCTACGACAGGGGGAGCGGGTTCGATTCCCGCTCAGTGCAAATAAATAAGTGCTCACCCATAAGTCCACAGCTGCAACGTTCAAATATAAGGTTAAATTATTCAAATATTTTTATTCTAAGAATATATTTAGAATTTTATTCTAAGCCAAGGCCAAGGCACCTAATTAATGTTGGCGTTGCGTTGGCGACATCACATCAATAACGTATCTAGAAGTGCCTCTTTAAATTTAATCAAATCCAAAGCTTTGTAACCCGGGAGCGTATTTCTTAGATATCATTGAACACCGGCTTGAAAGCCATCCGATTTTACCAACGCACCCCTCGCCACAGACAGAGAATTCATCCTCACACGTTGTATACGACCAGGGTCGGACGGGGCCGGAAGGGCCCTGGTGGTGACTGACAGTGTTATGACCTCAAACCCGGGGCCCGAGCTTGTGGTCGGGTGGCTAACACAAGCTCCTTATCAAGTTATCAAGATATCAAGATTAAGGCATCGAAACCCGGTGCAATTTTGAAAACTTAATTAAAACCCGGACAACCGAGTTTTTTGAGCGTTTCGGTATTTTTGGTTTCTCGGCAATGCCGCTACTTACCGGGAGGGCCCGCGCATAGGTATCGCTCTTTTAGAAGGCTTACTACAACCCCCTATAGAATCACTTATTATAGGTACTCTATCCCGTTTGTCACCACTGGCGACATATGGGATTTTTTTTCCCATTTATCATCAGTGGGAACGGCACTAGTGGTGACGACTGGGAATAACCGCTTTGAAGTCGGACTTTTCACCATTGTTTCACCTTTTGGTTATACTAGTAGTCGGAATTCTGCTCTTACTCCTTTTGGATTATGTTGACTTTCATGGGACCGACTGCCGTCTAACCTCCCAACTCCAAGATGAAATCTTGTGCCAGAACCTTGTCCATCCAACAGCGTGTACTTCAGGTGAAATTAGCTTGGACCCTTAGGACATTTTTTTATCGTGTGGAAATCCCCATGGATACGACCCCTGTCGGCCATCGGGGGTGATTATATCGGAATCGAACCGACTAAAACCGCACGCCGTCTCAGGTCTTAATTACCGGGGTGTAAGATTACCTAATAGGCATATCCCTCGCCCCCCAGCTGACCCTGGGCCATCTACGGTTTTAAGATGGCCACCCTCGACACTACGGAAGGGGGGTGGGGCGAGCATCGTTCCACCTCGCTGACGGTGGGGTGTAGGGTAAAAGGCGGCCGTCCTGTCACCTAACCGTCCACGTGCTGAGAATCAGCCCGGCCCCCGCCTACTCCTCATCGTGCTCTCTGCTAGTCAGAGGGATACGTTGGAGAGCCTCGGAGCAGCCCTCTAGAGGACCCCTCCCACCCCGGCCGGTTTTGCTTCAGGAGGGCCCCTAGGACCTTGATGAGGTGATACATTTACGTATATTGTGAAAGAAAGTGAATAAAATAAAAATGCATATTTGTAGTTTTATTATTAATTTATTTACTTCAAATATAATATGTATATTATTTAACTTACAGCCATAACTGCGTCTTACGACGGTGTGAACGCTAAAATGCAAACCATTTAAAATGTTCGTGAATCAATAATAATACATACATCGTCGCGTCACAGCGATTCATACAAAAATCCATTTTTTTTATTTTATTACTTAATTTCGAAACTACCCTACCTACATTGACTAAATTCAAAAACAATCTACCTTTATTTTTTTATTTTAATTTACAAACAACCAATTGTTTTTTCTGAAAAAGAAAATTACAACAAAATGGAGGCCCTACTGTCGTTCGGAAACGAATTTTACGTACGAGTTTTTAGAACACATTTTTTTCAGTTCATACGTACATACAAAACATAAAATAAATTTTATTTTTATGTTGCATTTTGGCAAGTCGATATTTCGTACAAAACAAGAGTAGCGCTTCTATTTCACCATGGAGATATACTTACTTTTACATTACCAAGCCTAAGAATTAGCATGTTTTTTTTTGTATATTTTCCGTTTATACAATAATTACTACGCGTCTGCTCGTCTTATTCACCTTTGGCGCACTTATTTTACGAAAGAAAAAAAATTGCAACAAATTAACTTTAAAAAAAAAACAACTTAACAAAATATCCCGCCAAAAAATGGCGGTGTCGTATTTACTAGCGTGGCCATTGGCTTTATAGTTATTTTATTGCAAACATTACATAGACTAAATATGTTTCTGTCAAATTCTAACTATTTTATAATGGATTTAGTTTTAAAATGAAATAATCATATTATTAATTTACTTTTTATTTCGGTATGTATTACGATTCACCACATTTTATTTAAAACTAAAAACGTTTAACCAACAGTTACGCCTAGCGTGCAGTGTGTAGGCGTTCAAACCCTTGACTTCAACGCTAGGTGACGACGCTATAAATAAGACACCGCCAGCTCACGATCGCTTCAACACAATTTTACTCATGAATACAAAATTTATCCGACTCTATTCAACTATTGGTTAACGTTATTCATAAGGCGTCTAAACTATGGGACGGTTAAACGAAAAAAGATTGGTGTTGACACAGAAACCTTTCAAATACAATTCAGCCATCTTTCAACTGACAATCCCTTTATAGACTTAAATTTTTAAGCTCTATTTAATATCAATAACTTAAAATAAAAGTACCTGACGAATGACTTCCTAAAATGTCAAAAGATGACTTCCACATAGACTGCCTTTACATTTACGTGGAAGTCAGAAATTTGATGTTTTTAAACGTCAAATTTCTGACTTCCATACAAATATTTAGTGACTTCCCTCCACGTAAGCGTCAAATGGCTGCCTTCCAACACACACATCAAATGACTATTTTCATCACACACGTTTAATGACTACTATTCACACATACTGTCAATGACTGTCAGTCAGACAAACCATTAATAATTCATACTCCCGGAGTCGCTACACCAGTTAACTGAGAGCGTATGAGTTTACGTGAAGAGAAAGGTTTCTGCGTCATGTATATTTTAGTAGACCTTAAAAAAACATTAATTATCATATAGGAACTATTTTGTCGGTCAGAAGCGATCTAAGCGTAGCTAGATGTATTTTTATGAATATATTATAATCCTAACGTATATATATAATTAAATAGCAGAATGCAGTCCGTTCGTGGTGTGTACGGCGTTAACTTTCAACTTGTCAGTCTTGGTTAGTCAAAATAGACTATGAGGAGGAAATATGCCAAGTATTTTAAGGTTTGATCCTAACCTAACCCGAAAACCAAAAGGTTAGGATTGGAAAATATTATTTTGAATTCCTTACCAGTACCTTTTCTAATCCGATATAGCAAAATTACATTTTTTAGATTCAAAATTTATAAAAAAAAAAATTTTAATCTAGAGTTAAGACCAAAAAAATCGATTCACTCTATATATTTCCACTGAAAGGGCTTTCTTTTAGCACTATAGCCCCATGAGTGAGTCTCAGCAACTTTATTGCTCTTGAGTGTAATTGAAAACGAATTTAAATGAAGAGTTTCAGTTAGGAACAAACTTTATTTACCAGCTAAAATAACTTTCATTTAAAAGATTATTTATTTAAGAAGAATGTTATATAAACAGAAGCTGCTACATTTTATATATCATGTAGCATTATAGTATAGAATTATATACCGCGAACGGTATAATGTACACTGACAATTAAAAACATATTAATATATTCATCATCAATATACCAAAAAATCGATAAGACAGCAGTAAATAAATCGATATGAAGCAGCCATATTTTGAATATCGAACGCACACACCACGACAACACTACATAACGAAAAAAAAGCACACTTACATACTAAAAAAAAAATGAAAAGAGCCATTGACGTCATCACATGAAACGATCATATACAGTTTTATATATATTTAGTATAGTATTATAATTATTTGCCAAATTTATCATCCGAATTGATTTCTGTTTCATGCAATTTTTATATATTTTCGCACGAAACAGCCGCCCGAATGAGGTAGCAGATGGACATAATTCAATTTCTGATAAGTGGCAAGATTAATCTATTTCAAAACATTATAAACATAATGTCATATTAAATGATATATTATGTCGTATAGTGACATTATCGTGTCGTGAATATTAACAAAACTGTATTATTTAGTTTTATTGCGTTTTATTTAGAACACTTGTCGTAAATGACACGTCATAAATTGTTTAATACGAAGTGTCATTTACATACAAACTTTATACGACAAATCGTTTATACGACAAGTCGTTTATTCACGACACGTTTATACGACAACTCATTTACGCACATAAGGATTGTTTATTCATAAGATGGATTGAAACCCGTATCGTTGGCGTATTCAAATTCATGTTTCATAAGACAGAAATTTGATGATTATTTTTCAATTAATTCGGATAATAAACTTCGCTTACATTGAATACACACTCATACGTAAAAAAAATCTTGAGCAAGTTAAATGATACTGTCCATCTCGAAACGATTTATAATAATTTACATTTAGATTAGCTATAGCATTTTAAATACCGAGATTGTACAAGGCAATAAAATGTGAACTTCAATAATGAGTTACTTATTGCTAAACATTCATTTATTGCTCTTTAGATATCAGTAAAACGGGGTGGAATATAAGATCGTGAATAGGAATAAAATGGTCAAATTGTAATTATTTACTCAATTAATCAAATATCTGGTAAGATACTTCAAATTTTGTAAAATAAATTATTCGAATATTGATCATTTAATTCCTGTGCACTACATAATCTTAACTCCCCCATCCTCAATTTTTCGGTACGTATAGTTTACAAGACTTTAACAATAGACAGATAAGCCTAAGCTCACATGAAATAAAAGAAAAAGATAGTATGAGTTACAGGCGACAGTGTCTTTTTCTTAATGACAAAAGAAAATTAAAGGTTTACTTTTCTGTTTTTGTAACTTATAGTTACAAGCTATGAGAAATGCTTCGTAAAGCTCGTAATTTATTTTATTACATTATGTACTAAGCTAACATATACGAAGTAGAGTACATTTTCTAGGATCATTTATAATTATACAACATTGAAGAAAATTTATTAAAATCGTTCCGAATTGAACTCGAGTTGAAATGGTAACAGGTCTAAATTGGTTGTGTCCTTTATTTACGTCCTAAGACTTAAGGAACAGATTAATTTTTATAGTTTCAGTTCCTTCCTACCAGTAACTCTTCCTCATCTATTGGATCAATAATAGTACCAGCTTTAGTCAATTAAATTTTTGCCCATTTTCCTGTACTTTTGTGCCTTATATTTTCAAGCTGCCGATTATATAAATACGACAGTATATTCAGACTTATTCAACACAATACGACAATTCATGTTCATGGAAACACATTATCGGATTACTGAAAAAATAGTAAAATAATTGTAAAAAATCACACACTTCATTCTTAGAACATAGAACATTATTAATATGTGTTTTAAATACGCTGTCGTATTCCTAAATTAACTGGCGTAATAATTATACGACAAAAACGCATAAATGTTGTCAATAAACGTTTTCGTCGCATTTCAATGAAGAGTTATATTCTTGACACTTAGCTTTATGTTACCATTTCATCTCTATATCAAAATAAAAATTGTGTTACTAAAGTTACTGTGTGCTCAATATCATTATATAAAGTGGCAGTGAGGACCGTAAAGTATAAAATTATATTAAAATAAGTAATATGGCGTCACAAGACGACACGATTCTGCAATTTGTGTGTGTAACATACCAAAATGTTTCATCTATATGGCTGTATCAACGTCCTACATGTTAGAATAAAACTGTTTAGTCAATAAAAACTATGGTTTTCAAATTATGAACAAAAAGAATAGAAAAAGTCTTTTGAAATGACTTAATTTTTGAAGGTTTAGACTGAAAAGCAATTATTACACTTGCTAATAATCCAAGACAACTAAGCTTAATATTAGTGATAAGGCCATATCAAACGAAATTGTCATATTACGACAAAAACGTTGTCATGCAATCATTAACTAACAAATATTTATAAATGCTAATGATGAAAGCCTTAGCTTGAAAGAGCAAGCTATGACTAAGAGGATAAGGAAAAATAGAGCTAATATTCAGAATATTGATACTACGGTAGGCGATTTTCAGCTGTATTGCTTAGGTATTAAAGTCTCAATTTATATAATTATTTTAGATGCAATTAATCTATACAAAACCATAAGTTTTTATCCACCTTGCAGATTTAATCATTGCCGTAATTATGGTTACCAAAATCAAATCTAAAGTAAATTTAATATACGACAGAATCGCGCATCAAGTCACTCACACGACGGCCCACATTTATACTACATATCATATTATAATATTAAGTTTATTTATCATTCCTCGATTCTTAAACACTCGTATAACGTTAATTTTTCTCGCGTCTGCAGTAAAATTCCAGTCTTTCCGACAATTATACATCATTTTTTAACTATTTCCGTTTTTTTTATACAATTTTTTTTTCGAGAAACTTCTAAAAGTCGCTCTAAGCTGTACAAGTTAACAACAACAAAAAAATTTAGAACTCATATTATACTTCTAGAGATCGAAACACTTAAGTGATGCTGTATGCGACTATACTCGCGTTAAATTTGTCACTCAATTGTGCCAAAATGGTGAAATACTAACCTTAAAACAACCAATGAAATAGTTTATTTTAAAATAAACGTTTGTACATATGTGTAAGTATTACTTATCACCTTGCGAATAATATTATATTAATTAAAGAGCCACGGAAGCGCTTTAGAATCAATAAATAGCAAACCGTTTACCAGTTACCGTTCAAGAAGGTATGCAATATATTACTATCTTCTAGCCAAATAAGATAGAAAAGGACAAAATTTAATAAATCTACCATTCTTAAATTTTCAATGCTTGCAACACCATAAGTGTCATGTCACTTGTGGTTGTCAAAACTGTTTAGTATTTCACATTTTGAGACAGAGCGACGTATCAAAAACAATATCAATCAAATTATAACTACACAGAACTCTCGAGTATATTCTCACAGCAGTCGAAACGGGTGAAAAAAATAATGCGAGGATTGTCAATATCGCAGCACCAATGTTGCCACAGCTAAAATACTTAAATCTACTAAAGACTACGACGGGAAACGAATCTTGTTTTTTTTTTTATCTCATTTTGAATTTTATTACTGATTCAAGATGGATGTCGTCTAATACTCTATACAATGTCAAAAATATATAAATATATATGATATACGATAGTACATACTTACACTAATTATATAGTTGTCAAAACTGTTTATATATGCGTGAAGTTTAGCGCTGCGTTGCTTATTGTCGATGCATATAAGCTGGAAAGAGAGAAAATGCCATTATAAATAAATCCATAGACACAGTAAACTTGAGTGAGAGATAGATAAGTGTTTATTGGAAAGAGGAACTTCCTTATCCAACTTGCAATTATTGTTTATTAGCTCCTAAAATGAGCGATAAACGGTTTATTAACCAAATTCTATATGCAAGAAATGGCCACTGGAAACGACTCGGGCTTCATCTCACTAGAGCTAACGGTGTGCTGGGCATATCGGAATCGAACCGACTAAAACCGCACGGTGTTCCGTCACGGCCGGCGCAATCGTCCTTTAGGCTATGGTTTCCTATAAATGCCATCGGCCGCGTATAGCGTGCCGACGTACGTCGCGTCTTGATGCTTACTATAGAAATGTACTGTTGTGGTCTGTTTCAGACGCTAACGCTGGCGTATGGACGCCGTGCGCGGCATTCAAACGCTTTGCGCCGCATCTTTAGTTATTTCAAACCATTGCAGCGTCAACGTCGTATTTGGCGTCAGTACAAAATGTCAAAATTTGATAAACTCGACTACTGAGTTGTGAACGAGACGCCGTCGTCCGCTTATAACGCTGTGCCTGACGTCCAGACGTCGATCGAAGCGTTCACGCTGAAGTCGAACGCAGCATATAGCATTTAATAGGACAACGAGGCCTTACCAGGTTGCCCGTTTAGCCTCGCCTCAATAAATCTGTCTTATGCAGTAAAGGTAGGACACGACGGTATCTCTCGTCCAAACTGAGCAGTCCGACTGGGGTAGTACCTCCGCCCTACAGAACACCGCCACATAATAACCAGCGTGTTGTGTTTCCGCCGGTAAGGTAGGATAGCCAGAGCTCACTGTACCCCTCCTCCCTCCCCATCCCACTTCCCTTCAAGGTAGGCAGCGCGTGTGTGACACCCTTAGTGTTGCACACGTTCATAGGCCACGGTGACTGCTTCCCATCAGGCGGGCCGTGTGCTTGTAGTATAAAAATAAAAAGTGTGTTAGACTCACCCAGGCTCCGTCCACAAACACCTGTATCGCCTCCCACTTAACTATCACTAGCAGTGTCCAATCACTAACGATTACAATAACAAAATGCATACACGTTACTAAGTTAGTTAAGCACACCGCACTTTGTCATAATGTTCACTAAATATGTACAAGGAGTATCACTGTTTGGCCGCCAAGGACTTGGGCTCTTCGGGCTTCGTTTTTGGCGCGGCTGTGGAAAGAAAAAAGTAATGTTACCAATGTAAAAAAATTATCTACTATTTGGGAGATTTTAGGAATGGGCAGTGATTTTATCTGTGATCAATATAGGGTAACACATTGAGAGGATGTATAATGTATATAGTGTGTATGTCTGCTGTCAAATCTAAATTTCAATTTCAATTGTTATTTTTGTAAGACAATCATGTCTGATTGCTGTGCATATCTTTAATTTGTGTAGAACATGCCTATTATAATATCTTGTTAATGTTACTTAGAAAAATGCTTGTGTATACAGGGTGAATTTTTCAAAAGGGCTTGGATGGCCAAATCCGAAACTATGAGGAATAGCGAAAAATGCTCAAAGGAGTTACGAGCTCGATTTTGATGAAACTTAAAACCTCATCATTAGATTTTTGAAAAACCAATTATCCTAGCTAGGAATCGAACCTGTTGATTTTGAAAAAAAAAACACACCCTATATTATTACACCATACGATAGTGTTGCTATTAAGGATCTTTTTCTGGGAAGTAATGACATACCGCAAACTAAAGGAAAGAGCTCATCTTTAACAAAATACATTTTATTTTTCTTACATTAACTGATTATTTGTTCAAAATGTAGACCATTGTTTTCAATACATAGCTGGATTTGAAACCTCAAGGATCGTACTGCATTTAATATTAGAATGTTATTGATTCCGTTTAGAATATTCTCCAAAGAACGTTTCAAGCCATCAACTGTATCTCTGTATCATAAATATGGGTCTTGGTAAATTTCGTTTTTGACATACCCCCAGAGAAAGTAATCTAAGGGAGTAAAATCCAGGGATCTCGCTGGCCAAGGCACAGGACCATGCCTTGCAATAAAATTGTCGTCAAACTGCTGAATCAAAATCTGTTTTACGGCTATTATGGGCTGGAGCTCCATCTTGTTTAAAATAAAACATCAATCATTATAATCATTCTGAGTATAATTTAAAACATGGAATAGTTACGATCTTTTCTGGGATTTCGAACGAAACAAATTGTTACATGAAACATGAATTTTATTAAATTCTAAATTTTCCTTAAATTTGCCGTATATCATTACTTCGCAGAATTTGTTCCTTAACAGCGACACTATCGTATGGTGTAATAATAAAGGGTGTGTTTTTTTTTTCAAAATCAACGGGTTCGATTCTCAGCTAGGTTTATTGGTTTTTCAAAAATCTAATGATGAGGTTTTAAGTTTCATCAAAATCGGGCTCGTGACTCCTTTGGCCATTTTTCGCTATTCCTTATAGTTTCGGATTTGGCCATCCAATCCCTTTTGAAAAATTCACCCTGTATACTGCTGATATGCCTTTTTAAATAAATACATGAATTTAATATCATAAATATGTCAATTTGGCTGAAATATGGCGAATCTAATGCATAAATTGTAAAAACCCATATACCGCAATAAAATGAATTTGATTTGATTTGTATGCATGACAATCTCTATTTCTATTGGTCTGGGTGTTCTATGTATAATAAGTATGTATTTACAAAAAAAAAGTATACATAAGTATGTTTATCCGCATTATTTAACCCATAACACGCGCTAGTTAAACTATGCTTACTTTGGGTCTAGAGAGCGTTGTGTAGAATATCGTAGAGTATTTATTAATGTATTGGCGTGTATACTTACGGCGGGGGCGATTGTTAGCCACGACGCTCTGCGCGCCGCAGGAGCCGGCGCGGCCGCGGCTGGCCGACGCGCCGCCCGGGACTGCGGCCGTGGGGAGGAACTGCGGCCGGCTGTGGACAACACGGGTGTTATTGTTTGTACTAGAGTATGGAGCCTTACTGCTAATCACATGATTTACCACGGCTTAGATGGGACGGGGAACCGTAGACCTGTATCTATGTGCGGCCGTAGACAGAGAAAACTTTCTCTGTCTACATGTGCGGCATGGATCTAAGTTTGATTGTCTGTCTTGTCTGTGGTCGCGTAAAAAAACGAAAAAACTCACGTTCCATTCAGATGCTGTTATTGTTATTATAATATAATTATATATATATATTTAATTTTGTTTTGAGTTTGAGTGTTGTTTCGAATTTCGTTTATTTATACGTGTGCATGTTGAGTCATCCGCAATAAAAAACATTTTCTTTCTTTCTTTCTTACCATCTCCTGATGGTGGAGGAAAACATCGTGAGGAAACCTACATGTCCTAGAAGACATTCTAAGGACATGTCTGATCCACCAACCCGCATTAGGCCAGCGTGTGTGGATTAAGGTGTAAACCCTCTCAGCTCTCTCGTTAGAGGAGAGGAGACCCGTGCCCAGCATATGCGGAGGAGCATACGTACTTATTGTTCCTGTGGAGCGGCTGCGGCAGGGTGCGGTCGGACTCGGACACGGAGCGCGTGCGGTCGTAGGGCCGCGCGTGGGGCCCACGCCCCGGGGGCAGAGCCCCGCCTGCTGCTAGCAACTCGTTCAACTGCGGCTGGAATCACACGCGGACCATGTTACACATACATCTTGAATTTAAAAGTTAACAGGAAAAATTGAGAAGCCGGAAACCATTTTATTTCGTGCAGAAATCCCTGTCCGCGGTAGCTTAGTGGTCTGGGTAATGGACTGCTGAGACGAGGTCTCGGGTTCGATCCCAGGTTCACCATGGCACACACCAATGACTTTTCGATGCTTTTCGAAGTTATATGTGTATTTATCGCAGGTTTATATGTGGCCGGTTAATGGCAATAGGCTCGCCACCTATTACATTGGGACCTAAACATAAACTGGTGAAATGTGGGTGCTAGCACCTCTGTCTACCCCTTCGGGGATATAAGCGTGAGTGTATGTTATGTAAATCCCTGTCGGTTATCAGATTCGAATCAACTAAAACCGTACGCCATCTCGAACCTCTATAACAGGTTACCCAAAAGGTATTTCCCTAGCATCCTACCTGTCCCTAGGTCATCTACGGTTTTAAGATGGCCCCCTTGACCCCCAGTGAGTAAGTTGAGCACCAAGCCGCCTTGTCAACAGCTCAACTCAGACAGCTCATTTCAGGTAATTTTTTTTTATATTACTTAGGTGGCAGACAAGCACACGGCCCACCTGATGGGAAGCAGTCACCGTGGCCTATGAACGTGTGCAACACTAAGGGTGTCACACACGCGCTGCCTACCCTGAAGAGAAGGGGGGAGGGCTGGGAAGGGGTGGGGAGGCTAGGAAGGAATGGGAGGAGGAGGGGTACATTGAGCTCTGGCTACCCTACTTACCTTGGGGAACACAACACGCTGGTTATTATGGGGCGGTGTTCTGTAGGGCGGAGGTACTACCCCAGTCGGACTGCTCATTTCGGACGGGAGATGCCGTCGTGTCCTACCTCCTTTAGAATGCTTGTCTTACTGTATTGGGCATGCCATGCTTACCTCCAAGACCCTGAAGTCCTCGATGCTGTTGAACTTGGAGAGATAGCCCTGGAGCTTGGCGTCGACCTGCAGGGCGCCGGCGTGCTTGTAGTATTTCAAGAAAGCCCAGAACTTCTCCAGGCCGTAGTGCTGACCTGTACGACAACAAACAAACAATGATAAGTCAATATTCTACGACATTTTAATATGGGTAGCTTGTAATATGGGTTCTAGTATATGGATAAACATTTTTTAATATTTTTTTTTGTATAAAATAAAATTTCGAAGCAATTAAATATACTAAATTTTCCTACAAGTTGAGGTTGAAAAGTGAACTTCAAGAACGGGACCTGAACCCGCAACCAGTCAATTTTAGACTGAATACTCTGACTAACTGAGCTGCCAAGACACTAATCAACCAATCTAGTATCCGACTAATCAACGGAATCAAATAATATAATATTTTTATTGGTTTGGTCTTTAAAGTGTTAATATAAAACCATGGCGGCCGAAAGGATTTTTTTAATACTATTTATTTCTGATGTTTTAGTTTAAAAAAAACTAAAATCTCTTTAAATTATTGTATTGATATCTGTCCTTAATAAGTGTTCAACCATTCCGTAACATACACACATACAAACATACATACGAAGCTCAAAAAACAGTTTTTTGACATTTGAAAACAGTTTAACTATAATATTGTGATAATTTAATTGTATTGTAATGTTAAATTTAATTAACACCTACATATTTGCACACCTTGAGGCGGGATGTGGCTGATCATATTTACCTATATTATGTTTATGTATAACACCATTACTGTGCCTGTACCCATATTCGCAAATAAATAAAAAAAAAAGTAAAAAATAGTAAAAAGTAAAAACATAAAACATACCTTTCTCATAGTCAGCCATAGTCTCAATCTGGAAGTGCTGATACAATTCCGGACGGAATTTCCGCTCCAGCCCGTAAGAGTAGAAGCGGAACAAGCACTCAAGTCCGTAGCGGAAACCAGCTGTAGCGTCCTCATTGGCTAGCGTTCTGCGGAAATAAAATTTTGTAAGTCTTTATGAAGGCTCAAGACTTTTGTAGACCCAGCTAACTTTACACAGTCGCCCTTTGAAGTGTTTTATTTATACCACATAGGCGGCAAACAAGCACACGTCCCACCTGATGGGAAGCAGTCATCGTGGCATATAGACGTGTGCAACACTAGGGACATCACACTAGCGCTGATTCGGACTCGAACCGGTTAAAGCCGCACACCAACCCACGTCTTTAGACACAAGAAGTGGCTCATAACTACTCATAAGACATTCCCTCGCACTTCAGCTGGTGCTCCTCTCCGGTTTCGAGATGGCCCTCTTGAGTTCGGAACCACGGTATCTCCGTCTTGCCCTTGGAGTAGGAAAGGGGAGGGGGCTTACACCCCGGTAATTAAGACCCGAGACGGCGTGCTGTTTTAGACGGTTCGATCCCGACATAACCACCCCCGATGGCCGACGGGGGTGGTATCCATGGGGATTGCCGCACGATAAAAAAGAAGCGAGGCTACCGCCTGCGTCTTTATCGGCTAAGACCGAGACGGGGTGCGGTTTTAGTCTGTTCGATCCCGACACCTCCGATGGCCGACGGGGGTGGTATCCATGGGGATTGCCGAACAGGGGGGGGGGAGGTTCTCCATCTGCTAGAGTGATGGTTAAAGATGGACTAACCTGAATTCGTTGTACATGGTCCTGTTGAAGTGGTCTCTTAAGAAGAACGACCAAAATCTGAATAGCGTGTTCATCTCTTGGGACTGCCCGATGCCCAGCTTCTTGCGCTCTGCAATATTAAAATTCATTTTAGATCCGGGGTCTCAATTTTACTATTTTGTCTTAAACCAAGACTGTAGACTTTACCGTTATACAGTTAAAGTCTAAAATCAAATGAAAAGGATTTATTAAACTCTTTCATTCGCTCTACAAAGTATCATAGACTTTAAAAGCATGACGATTAAGTCCAAAATTAAATGGAATTTTTTTTGTAGTGACAGTGGCTTGCTTTAGCAGAACCGAGGCCTGTTGTCGGACTGGTCCAACTACCAGTAACAAATGTTAAAAGTTTGTATGACAACCAGGATCGATGAACGTGCTCTGTAAGGCACGGATAGGTTATAAATATCTAATCTATGCGTGCCTTATCACATACAACAAACTTAATTTGAACGAAAAGTTTTAGGTTATATTCAAATTCTTAAAGGTCCTAAAATTCTAATAAACTAGGTATTATTAGAATTTTACAACCTTTTTCTGATGCTGTTAAGTTATTTACGAAAGAACAAACTTTATCCTAATTTTTCTAATTATATTATGTATTATTTTTCTCCTGTTTTAGCTGCCATATCACACAGTACCGATGAACGTGCTCTGTAAGGCACGGATAGGTTATAAATATATAACCTATACGTGCCTTACGGAGCACATTCATCGGTCATAAAGAACAGTGCTTACCTTTGAGACAGCGCGAGTGATATTTGTGGTAGGCCTGTTGCGTGAAGTGGTTCTCTCGCAGCAGGCCGTGGCTGGGGTGGTGGAAGGTGGGCAGCGACTGGCCCGTCGAGCCGCACGACGACCCCAGCGTCGGGGACGTGCCCAGCGACGAGCTGGGGGGAGGAGACATGTTACTGCTGTTGCTAGGTGAGTTTAATGAGTGTGTGTGGTAAATAAATGAGTGTCATAGTCTGTTTTTTGTGTGTAAGTTAGTGAATATATGTGTTTTTTTACTATGTAATAACATTGTCGAGTGAACACTGCACCCGTCTTGCTTAACACAACAATCCGGAACGCCTGTCCACTCAGTTCGTATCGCACTCAGTTCGCAGTGACTGCGCCCCACATGGCAGTTGGGCACAGTGGACATTCAGTGCGTAATAAATCTTTAGTTAGTTACACTATTTATAACTCAAGAACGACTAAACCGATTTGGCTGAAAATTGGTAGGTAGGTAGCTTAGAACCAGGAGACGGACATAGGATACTTTTTATCCTTTATTTTTGGAGTGGAGAGGCGAGTGAAGTGTAGAATGGAGTGGAGAGTGGAGTAGAGTGGAGAGTCGAGTGGAGAGTCGTTTAATTGGTGGCGATACCGACTTCCACGCGGGCGAAGCCGCGGGCCAAAGCTAGTTCGTATATACACCAAAAAAACTGAAAGTTTTTTTTAATTAAAAGGCTTCCTTATTTTATTTTAATTTATTTTTGGTCAGCCATATTGAATTTGCAACTTAAGGCCTGTACCAAAATATTAGGTACATCAGTCAACAGAAAGGGGATAAAAAATTTATAACTAAATTTGACCCAAACAAATAAACATACCAGTCTAAATAGAACCGTTGAAAAAGGTTAGTGTCATAGACTAAAAGGTCTATAAAGTTGGACATGTGTAACCAGCTGTAAAAAGTATGTATAACTCACCCAGTACTGTGTGTCCTTGGCCTGTGTTCGCGAACATCCATGATCCATCCCACATGATGTTCCACCGGAGGGTTTAAGCTGTACCTGGTCTTATGTTTGCGGGATACACTGTAGAAAACAAACGAACACATTTTAACGTTAATTTATGCCGAGTACGTATACTATATATCTTCTTCTTCAACCTAGCGTTAATCCCAGTCGCACCCAAAGCTTTCACCTCGGAGTCTGGGGTCCGCTTTACCAGTCTTAACTGCAGATTTGGCTGGACCTCGATATTTTCCGTGAAGCGACTGCTATCTGACCTTCACAACCCAATGGTGACATTAGGCGATATCGAAGCATTGCAGCTAGACCGTTGTTGTTGGACTTTTTTAGGCTCCAACTACCCGTAACGACTGCCATAGATGTTTGTATAGCAACCGGGACCGACGGCTTAACGTGCTCTCCGAGGCACGTATGCTATAATGTAAGTAAATATCTGACGGTATGGGCAGTAAATATGCTGAGGTGGCTACCACATTCAGGGACGCACAAGGTGCAAGTGTCTGGCACATAAGCACAGAATATATAATAGTACTAACATACAAAACGGAAACTCATCTCCCCCCAATATCACTTGCCTCACCCCGCGCCAAGAATCGCAGGCAAAATAGCGGCCGATATTTACAAGGGCTGTGTACGGAATACAGCACCGCACGTCGCATCGGCCAGGAGAGAGAAAAGGACAGAATGAGTCGATTTTGTAAGGTGTTGTCTCTATCGCATATGATGCGGTAACTCACATGACATCGGTGGCGTGCGGGTCTTTGCTGGCTGCGTAGAACCGCGCCGTACGTCGAGGACGCTTCGACGCTTTGCTACCCGCCTCCGACTGCTGCTCCACCTGGCACACACACACACATTAAGTACAGTCAGCGGCTAAAATACACGATGATTGCATAGATAAGTTTTTTATTTATTTATTTATTGGAACATTTAACAGTTATGCGTTGTACATAGGTATTATAAGTTTAGAGTATAAAATGTATCTGAAACAAATTATCTGAATGAAACTTAATTTTATTTAGAACTCAAAATAGTGCTTATTTTATTTTCTTGTTGGACCATTCACATGCATTCAAATATTTGCCCTGAGTGGGAATCGAGCCTGAAACCTTCAATTACCGTACTACTATTATTTTACTACCGTAATGCTAGGAGTAGTCTTACAAATTACACACGTGCGTCATTTTTTATTTTATTTTACATTTTTTTTTTTACTATTTTTTTTTTTATTCTACATAGCGCTCTCTAGATTCATTCATTACAGGCGATGTTTGAAATAATAGTGTGATATCATATGGCTAAAATAATGGTCAAAAATAAATTAATTAAAAAATGGTTTTAAGTTAAACGCTTTTATGCACTCAGAGGCCATATTGGATTTTCTTTTTTTTTTCACATTGAACTATATTTTACTAGTCAAGCCCTTTCATTTGATATCCATATTGCGGTAGTTGTGGAAAAATATGTAAGCCGCCATTTTATAGCGGCGACCATCTTGAATTTACAACGATACAGAATAGATTAACTAGTATTGTCACCAGAACTAAAGATATGTGCCAAATATCAGAACAATCCGTCCACAGGAAGAGGTAAATTTTCGATAGATTTGACCCAAACAAACAGGTCAAGTTAAATAAAAGTGTTTAACATAAATGAGTAATGGTGGCACTCACAGGCCTGGGAGGAGGCGGCGGAGGTTCAGCCGGGTTGGCGTGCCTCTCGGCCGGGACGGTAGCCTCGAACTGCTCGCGGGAGATAAGGGATACCGTGCGGTACTGCTGCTGGCCGCCGTACGACTGCAGAGGAACAAGGACTCTTGTTAATTCACAAGTTCGAATGTAAATAAATTGATAATATATTGTTGATGAAAATGGATGACATAACATAAAGTCATAAACTCACGCCTATATCCCCGAAGGGGTAGGCAGAGGCGCTAGCACCCACATTCGCCAGTTTATGTTTAGGTCCCAATGTAATAGGTGGCCAACCTATTGCCATTGACCGGGCACTAATAAACCTGCGATAAATACACACATAACATTGAAAAGTCATTGGTGTGTGCCATGGTGAACCTGGGATCGAACCCGAGACCTCGTCTCAGCAGTCCATTACCCAGATCCTATGTGTTGATGAAAATGGATGAATAAAATCAAATTTTATTGATTTTGATTGGTAAAAAGATCCTTGTCTGATCTGTAATCTACTAGTAACTTGAATTTAAACTTTCATGAGTGTTACAATTGACATTCATACGTGTTACTCTATAGCCAAATTATTTAGTCACGAACTCAGCTTTGTATAAATTTTGATGTTCATACAAAGTTACTTCATAATGTATTAAGATATTTGATTTTGGCCTTACTTTGTGACTTTAAAGCCATAAAATTCTTGTAAACAATAATGTTCATAATTCAGACTCAGTCCAGTCTCAATCGATCTCATGTCAATCGTCGTCGCCCATGAATTTGATTTTGATATTTGAAAGATCGACATGAGATCGAGCCCAAACTGAAATAGAATTTTGAACATATTTTTGGTATGACAATGAATTACCTCCTTGTGTGTCAAAAAAATTCGTCGTGAAAAATGATGGTCGGTGATGATGATTTAAAAAATTCAAACATCACTTACCGATCTGTTACTTACCGAAGTGTAGTCGGTATCGTTCCATAGGTCTTCCTCGTAACGTCTCAGACCGTCGGTGATGACCTACAAATATAACATTTACTTTAATATTTTTTGCAACTGTATAGCAACTCATTTTTGTCCCACTGCTGGGCACGGGTCTCCTCTCCTATAACGAGAGAGCTAAGAGGGTGTACACCTTAATCCACAGACGCTGGCCTGATGCGGGTTGGTGGATCGGACATGGCCTTAGAATTTTTTCTAGGACATGTGGGTTTCCTCACGATGTTTTTCCTTCACCGTCAGCAGATGGTAAATCATGTGATTAGCACATATAAATTCCACAAAAGTGAAATTCACATTGGTGCTGTCCGGCCGGATTCGAACTCGATACCTCTAAGTAGAGGCCGCGTCCTTATCCATTCAGCTACCATCACAAATTTTAAAAATAATGTTTAAAAATAAATGCAATATTGTTCATTTTTTCCGTAGTTCGAATGAATTACGGTAGATGGCTCCACCGGCGCCCTAAGCCGTAGCATACATCGGAAAAATTCGCACATCTAGAATGGGTCGAAGTAGTTCAGTTGATCAGGGTATTCCCCCTGTAAGGAACTGGTCACGGGTACAAGTCCCGTCCTGGATGATCACTTTTTCTGACAAAAAAATCAATAATATTTTATAAAACCGTCTGCTGTGCGCTGGTACAGAATTCCAAGTCTTTATGGTGCGGCAAAGAAAAGAGGTACCGAACCGCTTGGTTCTTGATGGAATTGCACCGTGTAAGGGTGTGAGGATGTGAGGGTGTGTAGGCATACCTGCTCCAGGTCCTGCGTGATCTTGGTGCGCGTGGTCCAGTCGCCCTGGCGGTCATGGCCGTCATGTTTGGGCGGGCGGGCGCCGGTCTGTGTCACGATCAGCAGGCGGCCGACGTCGCGGTCGGTGAACTCGGCGTCCGATTCTTCGTCGGACCTGTAAAAATGTGTTTGGGTTAAATCTTAACTACTTGAGCTATATTTCTTTAATTGAAAATTTCATCTGCGCATAACCAATTGAAACACACGCAGTGGCTTTTCATAGACTAATACTTTCATCATCATTCTCTGAACCTTTTTCTCAACTCAGTTGGGGTCGGCTTTTCAGTCTAACTGTAATGCGGCTGAACTTCGATATTTTCCGTGGAGCGACTGCCATCTGGCCTCCACAATCAATGGTCATTATGACCAATGGCGATATCGAAGTTCCAAGTTAGACTGGTTGGACTTTTATGGGCTCCAACTACCCGTAACGACTGCCACAGATGTTTGTATGGCAACCGGGACCGACGGCTTAACGTGCTCTCCGAGGCACTAATAAACCTGCGATGAATACACATATACATAGACTAACACTTTATTAAGAAGAGTATATGCAGCCAGGTACACAGCAATATTAATACTCAAGAAATGACGCAAGGAGTACCTAAGTCAGATAGATTTTGAAATTAATTCTAACAGCTTTCACATTTCCTAAATATTTTCTTAGAAGCGATTATTTCGGTCATAGTTAAGCAAGTGTAGAAACCTAAAGCGTAAGTATGTGGGGTATGTGACCATAAAAAAAAACTATTTTTATGTTCACATACCCCAAGTATTTTTTTTAAATATCTTCGATATACAGACAGCTACTACACAATTTTATAATAGAATACCATTGTCGAGTGAACACTGCACCCGTCTTGCTTAACACAACAATCCGGAACGCCTGTCGACTCAGTTCGTATCGCACTCAGTTCGCAGTGACTGCGCCCCACATGGCGGTTGGGCACAGTGGACATTCAGTGCTAATATAAACATACTTAAATACATTCACACCTTTTATTGATGCCCTCTGCTAATTATCTACACTAATATTATAAAGAGGAAAACTTTGTTTGTTTGGTTGTAATGAATAGGCTCAAAAACTACTGGACCGTTTTTTTAAATTCTTTCACCATTCGAAAGCTACATTATCCACGAGTAACATAGGCTAAATTTTATTTTGGAAAAAAATAGGGTTCCGTAAAATATTTGGGTTTTTCGGACACAAGGTGTAAAAAATCAACCAGAAAAGTTACTTATTTTGCGTACGCTGCCTAAACTATAAAAGATAGAACCATAAAATGTTCTAATTAATTGGAGATCTTATAAATATATACAAAAAATTCCGCGACACACTATACCTATCTATGTTGAGTGAGGCACAACAACCATTTTTTTATTTAAAAATCTTAATTTTTTTTTTAACTACATTTAAACGCTTTTATTTTACTCATGCTATTAATCCTTATCAAAATAAATTATTTCATCACTAAGAACAGTTTATGTAGATAATATTTGGTATTTAAAAGATTAAAATTGGACGTTTGGTTTTGAAGTTATGGCGAAATTAAAATATTACTATTTCTGCGTTGCGAAGTGAGCGTCACCAAGGCGGGGGTGCGCGTGCGGGAGGGGAGTAATAGATCTATGAGTAAGGTACCCGAAATAAATAACCCGAACGGGTTTTGATGCGGTTTTTATTAGAAAGGTCTTGGTTAGACTCAAAATCTTACGCATATTTAATCACAATCAGCTGATTAGAACCGGTGATATAGTAAAAAAAACGCGAAAACCGACATCCAAGCGGGCGGAGCCGCGGGCAACAGCTAGTATATTATATTAATAGTAATACAGGACATTCGTCCACAGGAAACGGGTCAATTTAAAATTAATAGACTTGACCCAAACAAACAGGTCCACTTAAATAAAAGCGTTTAAAAAGAAGAATTTTTCATTTCGAACCAGTATTCTTGAGATTAGCGCGGTCAACTAAACAAACAAACTCTTCACAGTACAGATTAAGTTAACAGTGATATAATATCGGGGACTTACCAAGCATCAGTAAAGGTATTTTGTCTCGGCGGAGGCAGGTCTAGCTCCTCGTCCAGCTGAAAGTGCAGCTCTTCCCGGGGCTCCCCCGCGTTTGTCTCAGGCTCGGCACCCCCCGACCTCTCGCGAGAACCCGCTTTGGTGCGACGTTTTACCTGGAATATTAAAAAAAGTTAGAGAAAGTTCGGGATATTAGTCGAAGTTTATGCTGTTTTATTTATATCGGTCACGTATTCGTAGGGATTAGGGAGATGGAGTGTTCCGACGAGCTCTACCAACTAGTCCCACCCTCTCCATTCCTATACAGAACAACACGTGCAAGGCTGAGATACCACCCTCATATGGTGCAAACAATTCCATCAAGAACCAAGCGGTTCGGTGCCTCTTTCCTTTGCCGCACCATCAAAACCTGGAATTCTTTACCAGCTCACGTGTTTCCTTCCTCATACAGTCCCGAGTCCTTTAAGCGGGGCGTGAAAAAGCATTTGATGAGGCCGTCAAGCTGAGAGCCACCATTTTGGCACTATCGGTGTTTGCAATGGTGACTCCTCCCATTCTAGAGACTTTGCCTCAGCTTACCATCAGGCGAGGTGAAGTCATGTTGACGTGACCGACATAAAAAAAAAAAAAAGATAATTTGAAGTTAAACCAAACTCACCTCAGTCCAGCTCTCGGAATTGGGACTAGCAGTGCCGGAACCTTGTCCGTCGCCACCATCGGATTTATCATTGCACTCTTCTGTAATGAAAAAAATAATTAAAGCATGTACTAACAAAAATAGTGTCCGATCTGAGAAAGATCCGAAGGGACTGTATAGTAACCTATGTAACATAACCATGTATGTATGACCTGAAAAAATAGGTTTATGAAAATAAAATTATTGAAATTTATAACACCACTAGCGACCCGCGACCCGGCTTCGCCCGGGTACAGACGAATAATTAGCAATAAATTAAAATTGCGACTATAATTTGAGATTTAAACTACCCTATCTCTGAAGTTGGATCGAACTGCACATGGTGTGCGAATTTTATTATAATCGGTTAAGTGGTTTAGGAGTCCATTGAGGACAAACATTGTGACACGACACCATTAGCTAGTTTCACAGTTACCCACCATCTCCCCAAAATCTGGGAATTTGACAACACCACAAACATTAATTGCGTGCTATAATATTTCCCCCGCTGGCTTCACACTCTGTGTTGCCATATAAGTCTCCTCATTAATCTGCATTTTATTAGTTTTTTTTTGGGGTAATTTTTTCAACTAATTTCTAAAAAGAAAAAAAAAATATTGATACATCTATATACACTTTCAGTGATCGGACGCGAGTTTTGCTACATTTTGTATTGTTGATCGTTGATAGGACCTTATTAAAATATTGTCGAGTGAACACTGCACCCGTCTTGCTTAACACAACAATCCGGAACGCCTGTCGACTCAGTTCGTATCGCACTCAGTTCGCAGTGACTGCGCCCCACATGGCAGTTGGGCACAGTGGACATTCAGTGCTAATATTAACTTACTTTAAATACATTCACACCTTATACTGATGCCCTTTGCTCAACAACGGTCTAGCTGCAATGCTTCGATATCGCTTGTGTCGGTGCGAGGAAAAAAGGTGCGACATTGACTGCACAGGGGCTCCGCAGTTAAGCCCGGATCTCGCATATGCCACCTGCATAAGTTTTGTCTCGACCGGCCGACTTGAGTGTCTAGGCGATTTAGAGACCTCTACCGGCCACTGGAGGTCGTGACCAGGACCCGGTTTTGCTACATGTGGCTGACTGACTGACTGACTGACTGACTGACTGACTGACTTTTTTATTATAAAATTCAAGGTTATTTAGATGATAAAGAAGCTTGGAAATGAACTGTTCACTCAACTATGTTACTCGAAATAACATTGTATCTAGACTAAGGCAATTGTTGTAAATAGACCAAAAAAAATCAGCCCGCTGAGTTTCTTGCCGGAGTCTTCTCAGGTCTGGGCCGCGTTTCGAACCGGTGGTCCATTTGCTTCTAGTTTTAAATATTTATAATTTTGACGTTTTGTAAGTGCCGCTTAAAATGGTCTATACAGAATAAATGATTTTTGACTTTGACTTTGACTTTGACTGACTGACTGGCTGAGTGAGTGGGTGAGACTGACCGTGGCGGCGCGGCACGAACTCGGGCACGTCGGGGTTGAGGTTGTCGGGAGGCGCGCGGCGGAACATGCGCGGCAGCGGGGGCGGCGGCACGGCGCGCAGCAGCGACGACACGGGCGCCACCAGCGGCCCGCCCATCGTCGGCAGCGGGAAGATGCCCCGGATGGTCTTCTTGCGCCTGCACACCAATCATTTTATATACAACATATGTTACGTTCATAGTAACTGACACCTCAAATCTGATCCACATTGACAATTAGCGTTAAAGTAGTATGAAAGATGGGATAAGCACGTGAGTAAAAAAGATAGCTATAAACATTATCCGTCAAAAAACGTCCCAATTGGGACGTTTTCGAGTCTTCATCTGGCGCGCTCTAGTAACATATCTGCCTCTTTTTACATGTATAATATCATCGCTACAGACATACAGACATACAGGCCAACCGTCAATAGTGTAGCTAACGGTATTGTTGCCGAATACAAAGTTATCCGCGTAATTATGGGGGTAGGATACAAACATTTTGGAGGGAAATGCAAATTTTTGGGGAAATTAAAAATTTTGTGGGGAAATTCAAATTTTATGGGTATATTATTTTGGAAGGACACAAAGTTTGGAAGAAATACAAGTTAA
The DNA here is from genome assembly GCA_963576445.1 of Lithosia quadra. Lineage (NCBI taxonomy): Eukaryota > Metazoa > Arthropoda > Insecta > Lepidoptera > Erebidae > Lithosia > Lithosia quadra. The sequence goes on along the minus strand of OY754902.1, from coordinate 2,729,564 downwards.
AAGGGGATTCTAATATTGACAGAAATTACAAATTTTTGGGAGGAATTCCGATTAGTTGGACAAATTAAGATACAATTTATTTCGACAAATTGGAGTGCACATACATTAATAAAAAATAATAATTCAATAACGCTAAATGAGACCCTTTAAACTAATATTATAACTTATAAAAATGAAAGTCTTTTTGATTTATTCGATAAATATTGAAAATTTGAAATTAATCTGACATTTTAAAATATCCCAGAATTTTAATTTGAAGCTAACATAAGCGTGTTAATAAAAAACAAACCGTTTTTCGCCAGGTTTCTCTTCAGTACCCTCCGATTGCAGAGGCGGGTCTTCTGTAGGATCAACTTTTTCCTTCTCAATGGATTCCTTATTCTCTTCTTGGTCCGGTTGTGATTGTTCAGGCTTTTTTGCCGGCTCTGTAGCTTTTTCGGTCTGTGGGATAGAAGAAATTGGATGAGCAAATAATTATAACTACGTTTAAATAGCCGACTTCATAAACTAATATTTTACTTTTTAGTGCACAGAAATAGAAAAGTACCTATTTATGAGGTTTATTATGTACAGGGGCATCAAAACCAGAATTTTTGCCGTAAATTTGATGATTTCCCCTCGATTTTCCCAAGATCCCAGCATCAGATTCTGATACCCTGGATATGGGACCACCTCAGAAGTAGCCTCTTTCAAACAAAAAAAAAATTCAAAATCCATCCATAATTGGCGCCGCTATCGTGTAACATACATACAAAAAAAAATAGCGTAAGAATTGAGAACCTCCCCCTTTTTTGAAGTCGGTTAATAATTGAGAAGTTTCATTTAAGGTGTTTGGGGTCAAATCAACACTTTTGGAGCCAAACCAGGCCGGTACATCTGCTGATTGAAAGATGAGGCTCTAGTACAGCCTTTCCTCCAGGGTTAGAGAGTCAGGGTGCGGGCCGGGACCTCCACGTGGTGCACACGGGCATCGGAGGCGAACAGCGCCTCCCACTCGCCACGGGAGACGCTGCTGCCTGCGGCCAATCCAGCCGAGGTGGGACTGGTCCTCTAGAAGGCTGTTCCAAGGCTCTCCACGTGTCAGCGTCTATTGAGGGCCTCGATTGTCAGATGGCCTCAGAGGCCATCTTACACTCGCAGATGGCCCAGGGTCAGCTGGGGTACGAGGGATATGCCTATTAGGTAACTTAAAACCCCGATAATTAAGACCCGAGACGGCGTGCGGGTTTAGTCGGTCCAATTCCGACATTACCACCCCCGATGGCCGACGGGGATAGTATCCATGGGGGGGGGGGGAGGGGGGCCTCACACAAGTTAAATAAAAGCTGGTCAAAAATGAAACATACCTCTGTCTTTTCCTCAACAGTCTTATCATCCTCTTTCTCCACCTGTTCCGCTACTTCCTTAGTCTCAGCCTTCTTCTCGATTACTTCTGCCTCTATGCTAGGCGCTTCGTCGGGTATCAGTGCTCGTGTGACGTCACCCTCGGGTGTTTTCGGCTTGTCTTCGTGAGTTTTCGGGATTTCTCTTTCCTCTACCGCGTTCGGTGCTATGTCTAGTATTGGCCATTTGGTTGGTTCGAAAGCGGTTCGGACCTGGGAATATTATACAGTGTGATTATAAATGTCATAATATAACGGTGATAACACATGGAGGGTAGATAGACAATTATAATGAAAGAAAACTTCATTTTTTTTATATCGGACACGTCAATATGGTTTCACCTCGCCTGACGGTAAGCTAAAGGTCTCAGGAATGGGGGTCACCATTACAAACACCAATAATACTAGAGTGGCGGCCCTCAGCTTGACGGCCTTTTCAAATACTTTTTCACGCCCCGCTTAAAGGACCCGGGACTGTATGAGAATTCCAGGTCTTGATGGTGCGGTATTTGGTTTTAAAAACAATTTAAACTGCATTCGATAATTCGTTTGCAATATTCGGTTATCGAACCGGCTAATATCCGAATAATAACATCCTGTACATAAGGATCAAACTTTAAACAGACAGATTCATTGTATTATAACTAGATACTGCCCGCGGCTCCGCTCGCGTTAAATTCTGTTCCTGTTACCGTAGGAACTACACCAGAGTATTATCTATCTCTGTACCAAATTTCAGCCGGATCCATTCAGCCGTTTTTGCGTGAAAGCGTAACAAACAGACATCAAGACATAAATTCTTATAAACTTTCGCGTTTATAATATTAGTGGGATATGATTTAAGATACGTCCCCTGCATGTGGCATCGCTAAGGGACCCCCTGTGTATGTCAAAGTTTTGAAGTTATGGAGCACAAGTGTGTACTCTTTGCAGCCGAATTTTTTTTTTAATAGACACGTCATTATCTTAGTAATAGCCTGTAATAACCAACACCTAGGTAACTAAGGACTACTCAAATCTACTATTAATATAGTACACATCTCGGGCCTGATTCAGTTAAATTACGTTTTTAAAACGTGTGATTTCAAAGCTCATGAAAATTTTAGATACAAAATTTCAAAATTTGCTTGAAATTTTTAAGGTTTATAACCACACGAGAGCGTAGATTTTATTTAAACATAGTTTTTTTTTCATCTAATAGAATTGAAATCAGTTGTTTCGAAAACGTGGCGTTACGGAATCGGGCTAAGAGGCAAATTACTTCACATATAGTAAAAATAAAATTAGTATATTTCCATAACCACCAAAATAAATACAAAAAACTATAAATTAAATTACGGATTACACCGCGATTTATTTGGTGTTCTATACAACATTAAACCCGAAGTTTCAGCTGCTTAATAACAATAAAAACTTGATCCTACATTGTGAGCCATCGATGCATCGCGCCGTTGTAAATTTGCCAACCTACCCGCACATTGTTGATTTTATTGTAAACTTGTTTTTATTTTTGTTCTGCAAATTGAAATCTAATTTTGTGAAACCAAGATTAAGTACCAACCTAATGTATAGTAAAGTTATCCAGTTCGAGTACAACGACTTGACGGCGACCGTAGTGTACAGATAACCTTTCTGGTTTTTTGATACACTACTAAGGAATTATAATCCAACTAGCTGTTGCCCGCGGCTCCGCCCGCGTGGATGTCGAAATCCGTTTAAAAAACTATCCTATCTCTCAAGTTGGATCGAACTGCACATGGTGTGCGAATTTTATTATAATCGGTTAAGTGGTTTAGGAGTCCATTGAGGACAAACATTGTGACACGAGATTTATATATATTAAGATTTATATTTTTCTGTTTAATAAATAAAAAAATAAAAAATGCGAACTAATTCCACGTATTATAGTAACTCCAAAAAATCGACATCGTTTGGCTTTAAGACAATTTCCATTTCAAACTATAGAACAACTACCACCTACATTCTCTCGTGACTGGTGAAAAGCATCTGAAACGTCGAATTGAATATAAATAATAATTACACCAAATAACCACGATAGAACCCGTTAAATGTCGTCAAAATCGCTTAAAAAATTTATAAAAAAAAAATTAACGATAAAAAATTTCAGAAGTTAAAATATGAAGTTTTTCGGTATATTATTAGAATCATAATGCACCTGGACGTGCAAACACACGTGCAAGACATAAATGCTTGTATTAATAATTTATTCTTACATGAAAATCGTCGATCGTAAGACGTGGCTGAAAACAAAAGGGATGATGGGTTATGCCCGGTCACTTTGGGAATTAACTGGGCATTTACTTAATCCGCCTGATTAATGCCGGGCAAAAGACTAATGAACTATATTGCAAGATTTTGTTGTGCAATGCAATATTTCCAAAAAAAAATCAAGTAACAGATTGTTTTCCAAAACAATTTTTTCTTTAATAAAAATAAGAGAAATTTCCAAAAATAACTACTTATCTATTTTTTTTACAAAATAAACACTTATTCTTTTGTGAAACAAAAAAAGTTTATGATGACGATTTTGTTTTTTTTAGATAACAAATATAGAAGCAACTACACAAAAAAATATACTACAGTAACAGCATAAAAAATAAATAGCTTTAAGTGAAGCGAAAAAAAAAATTTTTTTCTATAGGACACGTCAAAATGACTTCACCTCGCCTGATGATAAGCTAAAGATAAAGTCTCAGGTAGGGTGTAAGCATAATAATATATAGAAAGCTATGAAGTAGGGTTATTAGACAGCTTACCTTGAAACCCGCAATAAGCTGCAGCTTATCGGAGTCGCGTATGGCGTCAAGCACGAGTTGCACGTCTGGCGTTAGGGCGCGGACGCGGTGGAACGACGCGATTAGCGTCACGGGGATCGTGCCGTCTGCCGCCATCTTGCGTCTCAGAAAGAAGTCGCGCGCTAGGTTGTCAGGGCTGAAGTAGTACTCGCTGGGGGACAAATGAGCTTTTTTATAGTAAGTGCATAACCACACAAATCAAATGAGCCCAAACACGACGGGTTCATCTAGTTAACCGACTTCAAAAAAGGAGGTTCTCAATTCGTACGCTATTTTTTGTATGTATGTTATGCGATAGCGGCACCAATTATGGATGGATTTAGAATTTTTTTTTTTGTTTAAAAGAGGCTACTTCTGAGGTGGTCCCATATCCAGGGTGTCAGGATCTGATGCTGGGATCTTGGGAAAATCGAGGGGAAATCATCAAATTTACGGCAAAACTTCTTTTAGAGAACAACTTCTTCTAAGAGAATTTAATTGCAGACTTTATTTTTATCAGGTTAAAGTCTAAAATCAAAAATATTTTGTAGAGCGAATGAAGAGTTAAATGAATTATATTCAATTGATTTAAGACTTTAACTGTATAACGGTAAAGTCTACAATTAAATAGCATTTTTAGAGTGTCTGTGATATTACAGTGGTTTGCGTTTGCTTTTAGCAGAATCGAGGCACAGGTCAAGTTAAATAAAACCGTTAAATAAATAGCAGCAATACTCACATTTGTTTCTTTATGAGGTCCTTCAGGGTAGCGTGGTCAAGTCCCATGCCGTAAGGGGCTGATGTGGCGGACGCGGCGCCGTAGTAATAGGAGTGCGCCAGCGGAGCCCCCAGGGGCAGCGGCGCGCCCACTCCCACGCTGTACGGCAGCACCACCTGCGCCACCCCGCTCGTTGACAGTCGGAGCTGCGCCACCCACCATGTTATGAATATGCCGTCACCATGATACCGGTTTTGGTTGGATTGCTTATATTTCACTTATTTAGTAATCCCCCACCCCTCCCGAAATCTGAGGATATCCTCCCCTCCACCAAAATTTCATCCACAAATCAAGGTTCAAATGAATCTGAGTGGATCATGATAAATCGGCAATTGAATCTGGAACCCTCCCAACCCCCTATTCTTAACTAAATTTTCATCCAACCAAAACTGGGTTATGTTAAATGGCAATGAATAAATGACACCCATGAGTAAAACAACCGCATATTGCATTAATTTCATTGTTAGTTTAGACATTATTAACTAAAAATATTTTTTTTAACAAATAAATATAAATAAACTTTATTGTGTTCGCTTGCATGCAAAAATATTATTGCGATAGATACAATATGCCAGAATAAATACAGCTTATTAATTAATTATGTATCGGATACCCGTATCCGCGGATATCCGATTCGCTCTCGGATATTTGCGGATACGAATATGCACGAATAAAAAAGTTATAGATACGAAAATTAGTACTTATTGCAGATTTTTTACCCAACTAATTTTCGTATCCATATCCGCAGATACGCATCCGCGGATATATATATTTTTATGATTATTATGATTAGTAAAATACCTGTCTAGAGTTGTATCAGACCATGATATTCCGCTTAAATTTATCAAATAGTGTGGTTGTGTCATAGACACAACTGTAGCCGTAGAACATTGACCAATAGCGTCTTATAGACAACAGTAGGTAGGGCAGTTATAGGTAAGGTAGTTGGTCGATTCCTGTCATATCGTTGCTTGTGTTACTACTCTTAAAAACATTTTAATGAATAGTAACACAGGCAACGATACACACACACAAGTACCTACTGCTGTCTGTACACTATTAGTCAACATTCGCAACCTTTATGGTGGAACCACACTTCGCTATTCGCCTTTATTCGCGTGTATAAATCGAAGTGAAGCGGGCTTATTCGTGTATATTTGCTTTATTCGCAAGAATATTCGCCTTAGCCACTATACACAATACAATATAGGCGAATAGCAAAGTGTTGTTCCACCATTAGATTAATTTTGCTATTGAACGAAAGTAGTTAGTCGGGGATTCTGCCACATTGGTGCGTGTTTTAATTGGTTTCATTCAAGACAGATAAGAGTATATCCCATCATCCCACCTAGGAGCGTGCGTGCACATGTCTAAACGTATGTATGACCTACTAAAAGGCCACCTATATTACGGTCCACAAATTTTGTATTCTCCCACGTCCGATCAGATTATTAAGACTGCTAATTTCCAATCCGGTCTGGATTGGAAATTATCAATCCAACTCTCTTCGTCATTCCACATAATATTTAGCCGCGAGCGCAGAGAACGGTATAACAATAAAATTTATATATAAAAAAATTATAGTTTAATTAGAGGGTGAATTTATCAAGTGGGTATGTATGGCCAAATCCGGCACTATAAAATTAAGTGTCAAAAATTAATTACAGTTTACTGTATCACATTACTTCCAATAATTTGTTACTTACTAGCAACACTAAGGAATAGTGTAAATAATATACAGGGTGTTTTTTTTTTGCTTTTACATAATCCTATGGGTTTGCTTCCTTGTTTTCATCAAAATCGAAACCTCTTAAAGCTTATTTCGTTTAAGTGCACATAGCAACAACGCCGAAATATCGGTTAGGTACTCAATAAAACAAACAAACATGATGAATATCCCGTTAACTCTTATAATACCAGTTATATAGGTAGGTTAAGCCGTTCTTGCGCTTTCGGTCTCATACCATGGCACGTGCGTCCTCACCTCGTTCTCAGGCGGCGGGTAAAAGTACGGCAAGACTTTATGGCACTTAAGGCACCCGTGCCCGTCTTGCATCGGTGCGAAGTTACACTTATGTGGACTTATTGGCCCATAGTGAATCTAAAAATGTATATAACTTATTGAGGCAGGTGAGTTTTAGACCCTTACATTCCTTGGAGAACACTTAGAGCCGTTAGGGGGGTTGCCATACGAACATCTATGGCAGTCGTTACGATTGACATTGAAGCACTAAAAAGTCCGATAACTGGGCCCATAGACAAGTGTCATAAGTCTAAATCGCTAAGGAATAGAATAGATTAGGTCGACCAATCACACTCCAGCTCGTGATCCCGCCGCGGCGCGGGCATCGTATGCCAGTGACGAGCTTGAATGTGATTGGTCGAGCAAATCTATTCGATTCCTTAGCGATTAACGCTGTGACACTTGTCTACGGGGGCTGGTCTAGTTACACAACTTCGATATCGCCAACCGGTTGTGGAGGTCAGGTCTTTGATATTGTATGAGTATACTCACAAGGCAGTACTACTATATACTAGGGTTTATTTTTTCTACACACTTCCGTCAATGTCTGTCTGTAACAGTTACTATGTTCATTAATAAATCTCTCGATATAAATTAAATCCTAGTTCATTTTGCTCAAGATTTAACAGGTTATGGGCCCAGTACGCTTCCACTATGGTCACTAACTACATAATCTAATCACTTAAAAGTTGATATAGAGAGAACCGTCAAGTATGACGTCAGAGTTTTTTTTAACGCAAGCTGAATAGTATAAATGCCAGGATTCGAACCCAGAATATATTTTGTTATACGAATTGAACCTCAGAGCCTGTGAAAAGAGACCATCTACTCGTGGTATCGCTTCGAATCGAACACAAAAGTCCAAAATGCAAGAGAGTGACATTACAAATAAAAAGTAAAAATGTTATAAGTTAAACTAAAAGCGGCCATTTTAGATTTTCTTTTTTTTTTCACAGTAAACTATTCTACTAGTCAAGCCCTATCATTTGATATCCATATTGCGGTAGTTGTGTTAAACTACGTAAGCCGCCATTTTGTAGCAGCGACCATTTTGGATTTACAATGTACAGAATAGAATAACTTATACTGTCGCCAGATCTAAAGATATGTGCCAAATATCAGAACAATCCGTCCACGAGAAGGGGGTAAATTTTCAATTATTAGATTCGATCCAAACAAACAGTTCAAGTTAAATAAAAGCGTTTAATAAACACGTGACATGTCGACAAAAATGTCACTTCCATACATTTCGGACTTTTGACGATTCGCTTTGAAGCGAACCGTTGTTACGTTAAAGGTGCTGACAAATTATGAGCATTCACTTGTAATGAGCATTCATACGAATGTTTTTAGCGTGCATGCTATCGAGCGTTTTACCGAAGATTTATCAAGAGTTCTGGTGAGCTTTCTTGTGAACGGAGAGTAAATTTGTTTCGAGTTTTATACCAAGCCGACCGTCATCCAAACTTCTTCGTGAAGAATATTTTTTTTTGGAGTAAAACTGTTATAAAAAAGAATGAAAAATATTAGAAATTCGCTATGAATCCGACAACAATGTTTGGCATCAATCACCTTTTTAAAAAAATTACTTTTTGTGGATACATCAAATATTATTATCGTTCAAGATTTTTGGCAAGGATTTCGGTGCTACAGTTTAAAGCCAAAAACCCCGTTTGAAAACATAATAAAAATAGTACTTTTATATTATTATACGAGATCTCTAGAAACAATTATGAAAGTTGAAGAAGCGAGAGGCGTATGCCAAGATGAAACGATGTTGTCTTTGCCTACCCCAATGGAAAAAGGCGTAATTTTTATGTATGTATGTAACTCTAGAAATTATTTCGACATTATCAAGATCCCATTTAAAACTATTTACCGACTCAAATGTCCATATTGTCTGGATTGGTCACGATTTTTTTTTATACAAGACACCGTACTCAGCTCCTTCTCTCTACGCTCGATTCTGTTCGTTGTTCACACAAATTTAAACCCAGCGAATGTTCTGTTACAAGTGAACGCTCCAGTCTACCAGCACCCTAACGCTCTCATTCCAAGGAAGTGCGTCTCTCACCTCGCCGTCATCGTCACTCTGCGGGTACATATACGGCATGACTTTATGCCGGCAGTTAAAGCACCCATTCGGGCAGTCCGGCAGCGGTATGAAGCTACACTCATTTGGTGGACTTCTATCCAGAAAGGTCTAAAAATGTACATAATATATTGAGGTAGGTCCACAAAACAAAAAAAATCTACAAGTAAAAGTAGAAAGGGGGCGGGGCTGCGTCGCCAAAAAGTTAAGTGTAATTACACTTAACTGAAGCAATTATATTATGTAAATAGATTAATACTCATCAAAAATTAAGTTTGTTTCAGTAAAATAAGGTGTGTGATTATACTTTTCCTATATTTTGAGGTACAATATATGCATCCAATAAGTAGTATTAGAAATCTGTGTGAGTGTATTTTTTGGCGACAACGATTTCTTTGTATTTTTACTTTGATACTACTTCTACTGTCTTTTAATGTTCTTTGGATGGGTGGCCTTTTTTATACAATTAGATCTTCGACGACGCAGGTTTTGGTTATCATACGAACATTTAATGATATTTTAAAGCAATTGTATGCTAAACTATTCCTACTGATTTTTTGATCGGAAAAAGTGATCATCTTACATATATTGTGAATACAAGAATTTCCTCGAATACAATATAGGCGAATACCGAATAGCAAAGTGTTGTTCCACCATTAGATTAATTTTGCTATTGAACGAAAGTAGTTAGTCGGATTCTGCCACATTGGTGCGTGTTTTAATCGGTTTCATTCAAGACAGATAAGAGTATATCCCATCATCCCACCTAGGAGCGTGCGTGCACATGTCTAAACGTATGTATGACCTACTAAAGGACCACCTATATTACGGTCCACAAATTTTGTATTTTCCCACGTCCGATCAGATTATTAAGACTGCTAATTTCCAATCCGGTCTGGATTGGAAATTATCATTCCAACTCTCTTCGTCATTCCACATAATATTTATCCGCAAGCGCAGAGAACGGTATAACAATAAAATTTATATATAAAAAAATTATAGTTTAATTAGAGGGTGAATTTATCAAGTGGGCATGTATGGCCAAATCCGGCACTATAAAATTAAGTGTCAAAAATTAATTACAGTTTACTGTATCATATTACTTCCAATAATTTGTTGCTTATTAGCAACACTATGGAGTAGTGTAAATAATACAGGGTGTTTTTTTTTTGCTTTTACATAATCCTATGGGTTTGCTTCCTTGTTTTCATCAAAATCGAAACCTCTTAAAGCTTATTTCGTTTAAGTGCACATAGCAACAACGCCGAAATATCGGTTAGGTACTCAATAAAACAAACAAACATGATGAATATCCCGTTAACTCTTATAATACCAGTTATATAGGTAGGTTAAGCCGTTCTTGCGCTTTCGGTCTCATACCATGGCACGTGCGTCCTCACCTCGTTCTCAGGCGGCGGGTAAAAGTACGGCAAGACTTTATGGCACTTAAGGCACCCGTGCCCGTCTTGCATCGGTGCGAAGTTACACTTATGTGGACTTATTGGCCCATAGTGAATCTAAAAATGTATATAACTTATTGAGGTAGGTGAGTTTAAGACCCTTACATTCCTTGGAGAACACTTAAAGCCGTTGGGGGAGTTGCCATACGAACATCTATGGCAGTCGTTACGACTGACATTGAAGCACTAAAAAGTCCGACAACTGGGCCCGTTGACAAGTGTCATAAGTCATCAGTCCAAATCGTTAAGAAATATACTAGATTAGGTCGACCAATCACACTCCAGCTCGTGATCCCGCTGCGGCGCGCGCATCGTACGCCGGCGACGAACTTGAAAGTTATTGGTCGATCAAATCTATTCGATTCCTTAGCGATTTACGCTGTGACACTTGTCTACAGGGGCTGGTCTAATTATACAACTTCGATATCGCCAACAGGTTATGGGCTCAGTACGCTTCCACTATGGTCAGTAGTTCGGGTGTGAATAGTTATGCTGAAAGGTCGATTGAGTGTCACTAACTACATAATATCATCATCATCATTCTCTGAACCTTTTCCCAACTCAGTTGGGGTCGGCTTTCCAGTCTAACTGTGATGCGGCTGAACTTGGATATTTTCCGTGGAGCGACTGCCATCTGACCTCCACAACCAATGGTCATTATGACCAATGGCGATATCGAAGTTCCAAGTTAGACTGGTTGGACTTTTGTGGGCTCCAACTACCCGTAACGACTGCCATAGATGTTTGTATGGCAACCGGGACCGACAGCTTAACGTGCTCTCCGAGGCACTAATCACTAACTACATAATGCAATCACTAAAGTGTGATGTAGAGAGACCCATCAGTATAACGTAAGAATTTTTCTTGGAAGGATTCGAACCCAGAATATATTTTGTTATACGAATTGACCCTCAGAGCCGGTAGAAAGGGACCATCTACTCGTGGTATCGCTTCGAATCAAACACAAAAGTCCAAAATGTATGAGAGTAACATCTATACATATAATAAATCTGTAACTGATCGGCGTCTGTACATGGAAGATATATGAGAAAAAAAAATATTAGGGAACTTCATGATTGTAATAGATGCCAAAACAATGATTTTTAGAATTTTTGTCTTTTTGTCTGTTTGTCGGTTTGTCCGTCCACGAGAAGGGGGTAAATTTTCAATTATTAGATTTGATCCAAACAAACAGGTCAAGTTAAATAAAAGCGTTTAATAACACGTGACATGTCGACAAATAATGACACTTCCATACATTTCGGACTTTTGACGATTCGCTTTGAAGCGAACCGTTCTTGCGTTTAAGGTGCTGACAAATAATGAGCACTCACTTGTAATGAGCATTCTTGCGAATGTTTTTAGCGTGCATTATATCGAGAGTTCTGGTGAGTTTTCTTGTGAACGGAGAGTAAATTTGTTTCGAGTTTTATACTAAGCCGACGTTCGTGAAGAATATTTTTTTGGAGTAAAAATTCAGAAAGGTATGAAAAATGTTAGAAATTAGCTATGAATCCGACAACTATGTTTGGCATCTATAATTTTTCTTAAAAAAATACTTTTTGTACATCAAATATCACCCACCCAGCGAATGCTCAACGTTCTGTTACAAATGAACGCCCCAGTCTATCAGCACCCTAACGCTCTCATTCCAAGGAAGTGCGTCTCTCACCTCGCCGTCATCGTCACTCTGCGGGTACATATATGGCATGACTTTATGCCGGCAGTTAAAGCACCCATTGGGGCAGTCCGGCAGCGGTATGAAGCTACACTCATTTGGTGGACTTCTATCCAGAAAGGTCTAAAAATGTACATAATATATTGAGGTAGGTCCACAGAACAAAAAAAAATCGGTTGTCTGTAAAGTTGGTTTACTGACGATAGTTGAACGTGACAACGTATTATTGTATAGCAGCTGTCCACGCGGACGCATCGCTCACTCAAGTAGGAGAGAAACAGATGTCGAACGCTGCCGAACGCGGAGGCCGATTGTGCCTCTTTGTCGCTCGTTCCGCGCTCTCGCTTGAACTTCAAGCCTTAAATGGAACGCCTCAGAGCAAGGTAACACCGCATTAGTCATGTTTTTTCGTGCTTGCAGCCAGATCCATTGAATTATAAGACGTCATGACATAAAATCATCTTCAAGTAGAAGTTGCCAAGAAGTTAAGTGTAATTACACTTAACTGAAGCAATTTTTCATTTGAAGGGGTTCATTATATTATGTAAATAGATTAATACTTAGCAAAAATTAAGTTTATTTCCGTAAAATAAAGTGAGTAATTATACTTTTCCTATATTTTAAGGTACAATAATTATGCATCCAATAAGTAGTATTAGAAATCTGTGTGAGTGTATTTTTTGGCGACAACGATTTCTTTGTATTTTTACTTTGATACTACTTCTACTGTCTTTTAATGTTCTGTGGGTAGGTCAGTCTTTGAATGGGTGACCTGTTTTATACAATTAGATTTTCGACGAAGCAGGTTTCGGTCATCATACGAACATTCAATGAAATTTTAAAGCACTTGTATGCTAAACAATTCCTAATGATTTTTTGATCGTAAAAAATGATCATCCAGGACGGGACTTGAACCCGTGACCAGACCCTTACAGGGAGAATGACGGAAAGTTCGAACGAATTACGGTAGATGGCTCCACCGGCGCCCTAAGCCGTAGAATATATCGAAAAGATTCGAGCATCTAGAATGGGTCCAGGTAGCTCAGTTAGTCAGAGCATTGAAGATATACTTCTACCTACGCGGGCAGAGCATAAACTAGTCTATCTATATAAAGCTAGTCTATCTATATAGGTATCATTGTAGAAAAAAAAGCTCAGTTACCCGATTATTTACAATGAAAATAAAACAAAAATAATTTAATTAAAACTTCTTGTAAAATAATGACTCTGAATATACGTAAAATTAATTAGATAACTATAAAATTAAGATGTGCATTTGGTAAATTTAGTCTTTAGAATAAGGTTTAAATTTGCTTAAATAAAGGAATATAAAAACTTTGTAACGCAGTAGCTCTAGTTAAAGTTAAGACGTCCTTTGGATTTAATAATCCGTGTCATAGGGTTTAAAATTGTATAATTACCTCATATTGTTTAGGTGTTTTTCATAACTTTGTATTGTAATTTTTCGTCAGTTTGTGCGATACATATAATTTAAATTAATAATTTGATAACACTATATTTTAGTACCGTTTTATGTGTACTAAAAAAACTAGGTAGGTATATGCTGTTTGAGAAATGTTATTATAATATTGACGAATTTTTGAATGACAATTTAACACTGACATGAATTATTTTTAAATTGTATTGCATGTATTTAATAATTATTTCATTTAATTAAAATGTAAAATTTGTACGCCAGAACCGGCAGAATATGTGGTCCTACCCTATAATGTAAACATCACTTTTGTACCATGTTCAACAAATAAAGAACTTTGAACTTTGAACTTAGGTACTCGTCACTGATAATACAAAGAGCCCGGATATCTAGGTATCTATCTAAACTAATATTATAAAGAGGTGAAGTTTGTGTGTTTGTTAAATTGTAAGGGGTAATCTCGGGATCTACGGAACCGATTTTAAAATTCTTTCACCAATAGAAAGCCACGTCATTCGTGAGTGTCATAGCTATGTATTTTATTGGAAAACTGGAATTTACACCCGGGCGAAGCCGGGTCCCGGGTCGCTAGTACTATTATAAAATTGTAAAGTAGCTGTGTCTATACATTTGAGAGATAAAAAAAATACTTGGGTTATGTTATATGAACGATACTGAACATAAAAATGTTTTTTGGAATCCCTGTCTGTTTGAGTACCCAATTTTTACCGCATTACTTATTGACCCTCAACTTGACGGCCTCATGAAAGAAGAGGTGATTGTCGTCGCAGCACTGCGTGACAAAGCGCAGATATTGGTTTAGACTACGCCAATACCCACTGGTCCCACAAGTGCTGCGACAACCATCACCTCAAGCCCGGCTATGCACCTCCTGAACCCTGAACGCAGTCCAACCGGTGTCGGATTACTATGGAGGGCTTTCATTGTCATCTCAAGTGCACGCTTGAGACATATCTCAGAGGTATTTGTCATCTATTAATACGGGCCCTATACCTATTTATTCTTCGATACATTGTACCGCTTAGGGCACGGTTGTTGCCATCTACCGAAATTGTTGTGAACTACGTAATGAACAATGAATGATATTTGATATTTTAAACATCACTTTTTTTATTTTACCCCCAATTAAGTCAAGTCTCGTCCTGGATGTTACCTTTTCCTATTTAAAATCATTAGGAACAGTTATGGATGTTCTATTTCATGAAGGCGGTTTAGCTGTCATTGTAGTAAAACATAATATACACATTGCTTTTAAAAATGAATTACTTGCAATGCAATTATTGTTCTACTAACTGCTACATGAATTTCTTGTGACGTGACATGAACTTTCGCACACACATGTACGCGTATTTACAAGACACAGGGACTACTATTTAATTGTTCACCCGCCTTCGTGAGATAGAATATCTATAGCATATTAAATTGCTTTAAAATTTCTTTCTTTAGGTTTAAATAGGCTCGCGTTTGACCACAATCTCATCTGTTGGTAAATGATGATGTGGTCGACGGTGGAGCACGTCTTTTTTAATACCTAAGTGGTAGCAGACAAGTACACGGCCCACCTAATGGAAAGCGGTTACCGTGGCCTATGAACGTGTGCTACACCAGGGGCGTCACACACGCGCTACCAACCCTGTAAAAACCTTCTAATGCCCTTCTTGAAGAACCCCATATTGTAGCCGCCAGAGAAAACCACAGCAGGGAGTTGCAGCTCGCCTGGAACTAACCTGTTCACTCATGTCTTGAAGACTCCCAGGTTGTAGCTTTCCGGAAGTACAGACTCAGGCAGGAGGCATTCCACTCTTTAGCAGTACGTCTTATTATTTCATGAAGGATAATATAAATCCATCACACCCTTTTAAACAAGCCTAATCTCTTGCCTGACCAGCTTAACCAAATAGCTACCTACTACATCTATTGTATGTAATTTATAACCAGAAGAAAATTGTCTATCTTTATATAATGGTGGAACAACACTTCGCTATTCGTTATTCGCCTTTATTCACGTGTATAAATCAAATTATTAGTTTTGCTTGTTTGTGTATATTTGCTTTATTCGCGCGAATATTCGCCTTAATCACTCTTTTATGACGAATTGTGGAGAGTTCAGTCATCTATAAGAATTTCCTCGAGTACAATATAGGCGAATAGCGAAGTGTGGTTCCAAAATAAGAAAGCTAAGCATAAAATATATATAAAAGCAATTTATACAGCATGAATGGTGAATGTAATGAACGAATGATGATTGTTATGAACGAATGATAGAACAAAACACGGCAGCTCTCGTGTTTTATTCAAATTACACGCATATTAACAAAATAAAATGAATTTAAAATGTACTTAGAGCCCAATTCAGTAAGTATATGTTTTCAAAACACGTGATTTCAAAACTATCAGAAACGAATCACTTTCCATATTATCCATGTTTGTTTTTTATGTTGAGTAGCCAATATTTCGGTCCTGTTGCAAGTGCCATGATCAAGGACCTTAATAAGTACTATGGCATGTACTCATGACACTTGCAACATGGTCAAAATATCGAATACTCAATATTGGTATTAAATATACCGTTAATTGTTATAATAGCAACAAATATTCAAATTTTCGAAGTTTTGAAATCACACGTTTTAAAATCTTCAAATAAAATCATTATTGTTACATAGGTGACATCTTAAGACTAGTAGATTTCTTTTCTAGGACCCATCAACATGACTTCACCTCGCCTAATGGTAAGGTTTTTTTAATACTACGTAGGTGGCAGACAAGCACACGGTCCACCTGATGGGAAGACTGACATCAGGGGCGTCACACTCGCAAAGTTTTAACTTTACCGAATCGGGCTCTTATTTCTAGACATAGACTATTTCTAAACATACCTGAGCTAGATCTGGATGATGAGCGAAATCGTGCGCATGATGGAACAGGGGGTGGTGTGGGGGCGCGGGGAGGGAGGGTAGCGCGGACGCGGGGCGCGGGGCCGAGCGCCGCCCGCCGCGGGACCCTCCCCGGGACCCACCGCGGGAACGTGGGCCTCCGCGAGTCCGGGATTCTTCACCGTTCAGCGATACTGTGTCTGTTGGAGATATGAAGAATTAGTGAAATTATCATTTTATATTAAGTTAGATGTATAGACAGCCTCTGTGGCGCAGCGGTAGTGAACGCGACCGCTGCGCAGGAGCTGCGGGTTCGATCCCTGCTCAGTGCAAATATTTTTTGTATGCATGAATCTGGGTATTTGCATTGGTCTGGTCGTGCCTCGGAGAGCACGTTAAGCCGTCGGTCCCGGTTGCCATACAAACATCTATGGCAGTCGTTACGGGTAGTTGGAGCCCACAAAAGTCCAACCAGTCTAACTTGGAACTTCGATATCGCCATTGGTCATAATGACCATTGGTTGTGGAGGTCAGATGGCAGTCGCTCCACGGAACATATCGAAATTCAGCCGCATCACAGTTAGACTGGAAAGTCGACCCCAACTGAGTTGGGCAAAAGGTTCAGAGAATGATGATGACAATAGCTTGTGTTAGGAGTAAGTTCACGTCGGTAGTTCAATAGCCAGGATTCGAACCCAGGACCTCTCAACCAAGATTTTTCGTTAAATTCTATAGATCATCATATAAATAAATTTGTTTATCATAACAAGTAATCAAGAACAACCATCATAGCTATTCTCAATGCAACCTACTTGCTAAGAGAAGTTTGTTGTACCCGCATTGCGTAACCCAGCATCCCTATGTAAAGAGATATGAGGCCTAAATAACGGGCATAAGGTTGCGTTTACACCAAAGATGTGCTAAGATGCGTAGCGACACATCTCTCGCTACGTGTTAAAAACCAATAGAATCTCTTCAATTACCTAGCTTCGCTTACTGCAGCTATGGTAAAAACAGCTCAGCGGAGCGAAGCTAGGTGGACAAAGGAGATGTGTCATTTTGGGCCCCCTAATTGTACACAATACAGAAAAAAAAAGAGAAATAATACCAGTTATTGGCAAAAATACAATTATATTTATTCGCCTCCGAAATTCAAGGGCATAAATTAATAAAATATGAGCACATTTTTATAGTTTTAGTCCGCCATGTTTGTTGTATTGCAAGAAAGTGTTTATTTAGTTAGATTCCGCCCATAATACGAAGCAATATTATAAGAAATGAATAGTGAAAAATGAAAACTACATTGCCTAGCTATTTTTTCTAAGTAGTGTACAATTATCGGGCTCAAGGTCCATACATTTGTGAAACATATGAATCTCCTTTATTTGTAGCTTTGGCTTTTTTTTTGCCGGCTGATCCACCGAGAAGGAAAGTGTGCGCTAGAGCCATCTGTGCCATGAAATCTCATCCAATTCCTTAATAATATTCATGGATGGTGTGGGTATTTTATTCACATGAATTACCACTGAATGGAATTATACAAAACTGGTAAGATTAACCACACATTTGAAAGTTAAAAACAATAATTACCGTCCAATATCCTGACGGAAGCTGATGCAGATGAAAGACAAAGAATATATTATTAGGACATTGAAATATTACAGTTCAAAAATAAATTATAAATACGTTTAAAAAACCGACTTCACAAACTAATATTATTAACTTTTTAGTGTACAGAAATAGAAAAGTACCTATTTATGAGGTTTATTATGTACAAAGGCATCAAAAACAGAATTTTTGCCGTAAATTTGATGATTTACCCTCAATTTCCCCAAGATCCCATCATCCTGATTTCCTGGATATGGGACCACCTCAGAAGTAGCCTCTTACAAATATTAGTTTGTGAAGTTGGTTTTTAAAAGTAGTTTTAATAAAATTATGATTACCTACATCACTATGACTTCACTTAGCATGATGATAAACTAAACTAAACGTAATGTCTCAGGAATGGGGGGTCACCATCTTCTTAATTAAATAAAGTAATAACATACCGTTCTCCGGTCTCGTGGAATGCTGTGGACCATGTTTCCCGGGCCTGGCGGCCTTCACATCGATATCCAAGGGCACCCACTTGTGCTTCCCGGATTTGCTGCCTCCCTTGCCGGGACCTGGGAAAAATGGGAAACAAATTATGTTTATATTTTGGTAAAGAATTATTAGTTGTAGGCGCGTAACAAAAAAAAACAAAAGATGGAAGATCTACATATTTACATACATACATGCTCTTGCTCAAGCCTTTTGTCCACAGGGGTAGGCAGAGACAACAGCCCGCCATCTACCTCTGTCCTTACATACTTCACGCGCTTCCTCTACTGTCATTAAGCCTTTCATGCAAGCCCACCGGTTTCGAGTGCTTTTGACCTACCCTCTTTGCAATAACTCTTTAATTTGGTCAGTGTATATATTTACTGGTTGTAAAATTGTTTTTTTTTTCGTGCGGAAATCTCCGCGAATATCACCCTCGCGGTCTGCGATTATGTCAGACTTGAACCGACTAAAACCGCACACTATCTTGCTTTCTCAAACG
Source organism: Lithosia quadra (assembly GCA_963576445.1). NCBI lineage: Eukaryota > Metazoa > Arthropoda > Insecta > Lepidoptera > Erebidae > Lithosia > Lithosia quadra. The sequence continues at coordinate 2,710,440 of OY754902.1, read as the reverse complement.
CCGGGGTGTAAGGTGACCCACAATGTATTCCCCGCACACCTCGACCGACTGAAGGCCATCTCCGGCTTCGAGATGGCCCCTTTGGGTTTGGGAACCACGGTATCCCCTTCCTGCCCCCGGGGGATGGGGGGTTGTTCAGTATTATTAGGTAAGCATAATAGTGTTTATCTTAACAAGTAATCGAAAATAACCAATATAGCTATCCTCAATGCAACCTACTTGCTAAGAGAAGTTTGTTGTACCCGCATTGCGTAACCCAGCATCTCTATGTCAAGAGATATGAGGCCTAAATAACGGGATATGAGGCCTAAATAAATTTCCATAGTTTTTTTTTAATATAGTCCGCTTGATTGAGTGCACCCTGCCTGGCGGTAAGCTGAAGTCTACAAAAAATAGTCGTCACGATTTTCTGGGGATACCCCTATACTAGTGATCTCTACCCAGACGACCTCGACAGATGCTTCATCGCGTTTCAGTAACAAACAAACCAACTTACAGATACCGGCACGTAAATTGGCCAGACGCGTCATATGCGCAAAGGTCGATTTTTAGGTCCCCCTTGAGGTATGAGCGGGTCGCGGGAGACGCGGTTGCGCCGTCGCGGACATATGATTGGTCCGTCACTTGACGTCACTTGACGGACCAATCAAATGTCTCCGAAAGACGTCTTGTAGCGGAATCAACGTTCCGTTCGTTCGTACTTTGAATCATTTGATTGGCTCAAAGTGCACGATGCGCGAACTTACCCCAAACCTGGCCAAGTTACGTGCCTGTATCTGTACACATAATTTAATTCCACTCACAATCCCACTGCTGTAACTCCTGTACACCAGGACCAACAATGTTGAAAATTCTTCTAATGGATGCTTACCACAAAAAATACATTAACACAAATAAAGTGTCTGTTACTAATATTTCAACAACAGGTTTTAAATTAATGTTTATGAGGGTATGTAAGATAAGATAATACCAACTGTCTGTATGTACGTCTTTATGTCTGTTTCAATTAGCTAACCACTGGAACGGTTAGGCCGATTAGGGCGGGACTTTAGCTGACAGATAGATAATATCATGTGGCGTAAGAAAGGCGAAAGAGTTAGGGTTCCAGACAAAAATTACAAATCTTAAAAATCTAACAACACGTGGCCGAGTCGCGGGCGCACCTAATTAGATATATTACTACTGGCCTGGTGGCGCCATCTTATAAATAATGCAAGTAATATTATAATTTATTTCAAAGATTATCCTCAAAAGAAATCAAGGTCGACCCGTATCTCCGGTTTAGGTAAGCTTTTTTAATCAAAAAATTTATCGTAGTATTTATAGTGCTCTAAGATATGTGCTCAAAATCGATTTAGGTGTTTTTGCGTTGCGCTCAAACAGATAAACTGACAAAAACTTGTTTTGGATTCGGTGGCCTTGACATTATTGAGTTTATTGTTTTTAGCCTCCGCCGGGAAGTGAAGTGGCAAAGCAACAAAACTGTCTCGTTACTTAAACGTATACACACATACAAATCTGTTGCCATCTTCAACAATTTTTTAAAGGATATTAGTATCTAGTACCTAATTTTCTTTTTGCATAAACCCCCAAGGATATAACCCCTTTTTTTAATCCTCGCGGCCAACGGGGCAGGTTATGTCGGACTATTAGCGACCAAAACCGCAAGCCGTCTAGGGTCTTCTGACGCCAGGGTGTAAGGTGGCCCAAAGAGCATTTCCCTCGCACCCCGGCAAGGATATTACCCCTAGGATTGACCTCGCAGAACATACACACACCAAATTAATGGAGTACTGAAAAGAGGGCAGGTCAACGACATTCAAAACCTGTGAGCTTGCATGAAAGGTTTAATAACAGTAGAGGAAGCGCGTGAAGTATGTAAGGACAGAAACAGATGGCGGGCTGTCGTCTCTGCCTACCCCAGAGGGAAAAAGGGTGAGTATATCTATATTGGTATGTATACTAGTACTTATTATAAAGCTAAAGAGTTTGATTGATTGAACGTGCTAATCTCAGGAACTACTGATTCGAATTGAAAAATGTTGGATAGCCTGTTTATAAAGGAAGGTTTTAGGCCATATATAATCACGCTATTACTCAGGGGAGCGTAGCAGTAATCATTTATATGTCAACTTTCCATACATAATTGCAAAACTATGAAACTGATATGTATGGGTTAAATAGATGATGAAGTTTGTTACGGGCAAAGTCGCAGAGCATAGCTAGTATATGTATGTATGTATAACTATAGTGCAAACCAACCTGCATTCTTCGATTTATCAATGTGTTTGTCGTGATGTGCGTTGTGACCCTGGTGGTTCTGTACAGGTTCCACCTTCTCCACCTTGGGCTGGTGCTGGGGTTCCTCTGGCGGTTTGCGGTCCTGCTCCTGGAATGACACAGCGGTTGGTTAGATATCGTATGCGTATGTATACTTACTAATATAATAAAACTGAAGAATTTGTTTGTCTCTAATAATCTAATCTCAGAAATATTGATGAAGCCGTCAGCGTGGCAGTGCTATTTTGTTTTTTATACTACATAGTTGGCAGACAAGCACATGGCCCACCTGATGGGAAGCGGTCACCGTGGCCTATGAACACGCTGCCTACCGTGAAGGAAAGGGGGGAGGGTTGGGAAGGCTCACTTACTCCCTTTCTGGGAGTCGAGGGCGCCATCTTAAAACTGTAGATGGCCCAGGGTCAGCTGGGGTGCGAGGGATATACCTATTGGGTAACCATACACCTCGGTAATTAAGACCCGAGACGGCGTACGGCCTCGATGGCCGACGGAGTGGTATCCACAGAGATTTCCGCACGAAAAAAAAGGGGGTCCGCTTTTTAATTTTCCTTCTCCACTTCACACTATCTTGGGCATCCATGGTAGTGAACCCATAAACAAATAAACGAAATTGGAATATTATCACCTCAAGAACTACAAATAACACCTTCGCGTATAAAATATAACAGCATCGTAAACACAGCTACCCAGTCTGGCCAACCGATAACGGCAAATAAGCGTGAAGATAACACCATTTTACGATTTCTAGCGGACGGATTGCAGTAAAATACTTGTTAGCAATGATTTAACCTTCTCAAGGTCATTTTACATACAGCCACGGGGATTTGAGTGTTAGGTTTAGAAGGAGTCGCACAATCCCACTTTGATTCCCAGTACTGTATCTCTTGTACACCAAGATCAATAGGGTATAGTGCGCGGCATCTAACGTGGCCAGATTTTGGAGTAATGTGGGCCCCACCACTCCAAAACCTTGCCAAGTTAGATGCTGTACACTATACTTGTTTGTGGCAAAATGCGTCGTCTAAAACCCACATGTCCTAGAAGAAATTCTAAGGACCGATCCACCAACCCGCATTAGGCCAGCATGTGTGTGGATTAAGGCCTACGGCCACTCAGCTCTCTCGTTAGAGGAGAGGAGATCCGTGCCCAGCAGTGGGACATAAATGGGTTGCAATTATTATTATTATAAAACCTTTCATCTTTAAAGAGTCTATACAGATGAAAGGTTTAAAAACAGATGTTTTTAGGTTTATTTACAGGACATGCATTATTTACCAAGATTGCCTATAGATTCTATTGATATAGACCAGCTTAGTAAATAATAGTTCTACGTCAAATGTTCAGAATTAAACATGTTTATTTGCATCCCACAATGCTTGTTATATATAATTGATTTATTTGTACATGATGTAGGCATAATAGGTATTCGCCGGTAAGTAGTGTAGCCAGAGCTCACTGTATCCCTCCTCCCCCCACCCCTTTCTAGCCTCCCCGATTCTTCCTATCCCTCCCCCTTCCCTTCAGGGTAGGCAGCGCATGTGTGTCATTTTTAGTGTTGCACACGTCCATAGGCCACGGTGACCGCTTCCCATCAGGTGGGCCGTGTGCTTGTCTAGAGAAGTTAACATTTCAAAAAAAATGAGTAGTCTTACCGCATTGCCATTGTGATGGGCAGGGTCAGCGTCATGAGGAGGCGGCGTCGAGTGACACCTGGCTCCGGAGACAGCGGCGCCTAGGGTCGGCCAGTCACCAATATCTGTGAAGTCCGATGCCTGTGGACAAGAGAGAACGAACTTTAGTTATAGCTTAGATAGAGAAATATAAATCATCGTTAAAATCGTACGAAGCACGTTAAGCCGTCAGTCCTGGTTGCCATACAAACATCTATGGGAGTCGTTACGGGTAGTTGGAGCCCTAAAAAGTCCAACAACAACGGTCTAGCTGCAATGCTTCGATATCGTCTAATGTCACCATTGGGTTGTGAAGGTCAGATGGCAGTCGCTTTACGGAAAATATCGAGGTCCAGCCAAATCCGCACTTAAGACTGGTAAAAGCGGACTCCAGACTCCGAGGTGAAAGCTTTGGATGCGGCATTTGTCACAGGCAGCGGCGTCTCCCCTGCGAGCGAGAGGCGCTGCCGTCTCCGTTGCCAGGGTGGAGGTTCCGGCCCGCATCCACGACGAATTGATCTTCAGGTCTAAATGTCCAAGTAGCTCAATTGGTCGGAGAAATATTATAGAACACAGAATGGCATGTTAATATAAACGTCACCTTATCTCGCAGTGCCAATAAAGCAGTTTAAGATAATTAACGCTAACTCTGCCCACGTGCAGGAAAAATAGTTTAAAAAACATAACCCTTCTTGGCAGTCAGGTAAAAATATTGATGTAATACAATATAGTTACATTTTCCTCATTGGGACATTACAAAGACGTGTAATAACATTGACGGTTTAACAACTAAAGGGTGTAATGACATTAACAGGATAATAATCACTGCGTTATCAAGTGATTTGCTTTAGGACCTTTCTTCTCTAGTTCCTTCTTAGGGTATATTCGGGGCACCTGGTGTAAGGCTCAAGGTAGTCGGAACACTGTGTGGTTTAGTCGGTTCGATTCCGATATAACCGCTTCACCGTGGTACCCGTTGGAGATTTCCACACGTAAATAAATAAGGATCATTCTTCTCGGGAAAAGTCCGAGAAGAATGCCGTCACGCAACGATATTTATGATTCAGGCGAAATAATTATTGCTAGTATTTTTATAATGGTCACGTCAATGACTTTACTTAACCTGATAGTCAGATAAGTCTTAGGCCCGTATTAATAGATGACACTTGCCTCTGAGATGTCTCAAGCGTGCACTTCAGATGTTTTTTTTTATACCACTTAGGTGGCAGACAAGCGCACGGCCCACACTGATGGAAAGCGGTTACCGTGGCCTATGAACGCGTGCAACACCAGGGGCGTCACACTCGCAATGCCAATGTTCTGCGAATTGCGCCATTGGTGAAGAGCACCAGAAGTGCATGGACTCAGAGGTAAGTACCATCTATTAATACGGGCCTAAAGGTGAGGGTCATCATTAGATACTATAAATTGCTACAATGGTGACCCTTGGCTTGACGGCCTCTTCAGATAGTCTTTACACCCCGCTTAAAGGACCCGGGACTGTAGGAAGATGGAAACATTTCTTAACAAAAATTCCAAACCAACTTAGTATTTTGACCCACCAAGATGTTCCGAGCCTCCGTTCTCAAAAAAAACCAGAGAGTTCACTGTACCCCTTCCCTTCAGGGTCGGTAACGTGATTGTGACACCCTAAGTGTTGCACACGTCCATAAGCCACAGTGACGGCTTCCCATCAGGTGGGCCGTGTGCTTGTCTGCCACCTACGTATTGTAAAAGTCTTACTCGGTACAGTAATTACAGTTCAAGTTATCTTTCAATAATATCCTGTGTATGCAGACAAGAACCACTTTCCACCGCAATTAAAGGACAATCTTATCACTTTGTTTTTATTCTTGTTTATGTAAATACCCAAGCGTATTATCACTTAATACACTATCCATTATTACATACATAAGCCCTGTGTATAGATTCAAAACACATTTTGTTTTTATGCCATAAATGTGTATGATATCATTTTCTACACCCTGTAGTGCGTAGTGCGTGTTTGAACAACAACGTTTCGTAAAGCATAATTTCGTAATAATTAGTGTATTATAGTCACTGCTGGGTATAGGTCTCTTCAAATATGTGGCATAGTCATAGCATCGGATCCTCCGCCCCCACCGTTGGAGATGAGGATTGGGGGATGAGGGGGGATTGTGAGCTCTGGTTACCTTACTTACCGCCGAGAACAAAACACTATGGTTGTTATGGGGCGGTGTTCTGTAGAGCGGAGGTACTACCCCAGACAGACTGCTCAGTTTGGGCGGGAGATACCGTCGCGTCCTACCTCCGTGATTTTTTTGATACTATAGATTTTAAATACCATCAATTTTTTGCTTTGAAATATATAAAGTGCCGGTATTTAATATACAGGGTGTATAAAAAGCGAACATACACATTTAAGTACAAAGTGTGACCAAATGTGTTCCTTCTCTATATTCAGAATATTACCTGTCCATCCGGTTCCACCTTAGCCCAGCTCCTCTTGGACCTCGACTTGCGCCTCGCGGCCACGCCAGCTGTCATAGTCTCTGACAGTATGGTCACTATTGTCTCATTGTTAATTAACACTTCATAGTTTGTTTTTTTTTAACAACACTTTCAGCACTTAGTTACTAGTAGTATTTTGGTTTTCTGGTGATGTTATTGAGTTTTATAATGCCACTACGCAACTTTAAATAAAAATTGGTTGTTATTATTATGGATTTGATTTTAGTAAATTCGCAAATAACGCAGTTCAATCTATCGTATTTTCACCGGTGAAATCCGGCATCCTACTATCTTTCTTAATATATATAAATCTCGTGTCACAATGTTTGTCCTCAATGGACTCCTAAACCACTTAACCGATTATAATAAAATTCGCACACCATGTGCAGTTCGATCCAACTTGAGAGATAGGATAGTTTTTGAAACGGATTTCGACATCCACGCGGGCGGAGCCGCGGGCAACAGTTAGTACTTATTATAAATACTTATTATAAACGCTAAAGTTTGTGAGTATGGATAGACTATTTTGTCATTCTTTCACGAATAAATGGCTGAATGGATCTTTTTGAAATTTTGCTTTCACGTCAATTTGACTTCACCTCGCCTGATGGTAAGTTGAAGGTAAAGTCTCAGGAAAGAAGGTCACCATTACATACACGTACCATGTTAACAATGGTGGCACTCAGCTTGACGGCCTCATCAAAAGAGTATTGTCGTCGCAGCACCGCGTGACACCCACCGGTCCCACTAGTGCTGCGACCACAATCCCCCCTGCCCGACTATGGACTTGCTGACCCCTGAACGCAATCCAACCGTGATTGGGTTACAACGTATTGGTACAGCGATTTAAATATCTGTAATAGAGTTCCATAGAAAGCGGAAAACGGGGACAAAATTCCACGCGGGCGAAAGCTAGTTAGGCCATAAAATATTTCTGTTTGAATCGATAGCGTAGCTGCGTAAATGGACCAAATGCGACGAAACGCGTAAATTGGTTAGAACATAAGCACAAAACACGTATTTTCTTGGTAAACACCATAGCAACAAGACAAGTAACATTAAAATTAATAAAATATTTAAAAAACCAGTCTAAAACTTGTGTAACCTGTCTGATGACATTTGAATCCAATATTATTATGGTTTCCTGTGTCATTTTTGCATACATGCCGAGAAAAATGTCTACCTAAGCCAGCCTAACCTGCAAGCCGGCACCTGCTATACACGTTGACTTTAAAGTCGTTTTGGACCGAAATATTCTGGACAGTTTCGATAACAATTTCGATTGGAACCATTAATTTAAAAATATTTTTTTTACATAAATACATACATATGCTCACGCCTTTTCCCTCCAGGGTAGGCAGAGACAACAGACCGCCATCTGCCTCTGTCCTGACATACTTCACACGCTTCCTCTACTGTCATTAAGCCTTTCATGCAAGCCCGCCGGTTTCGAGTGCTCATCATTTTTTTTTTAAATAAAAATATCGAACACTGTATTAGGTATTGCAATCCAGCAAAGTAAGATCACGAAATCCAGCGGATTCCAGCATGATTTAGGCCCTGCGGGATCCTGCAATATCTTGCGGATCCGCAATTCGAATTCGCAAATATCAGCCCGTGCAAATTTATTCAAATTGTCGCCTTCATTCTGAGAAGTGACTGATTATTATATTATTTTATACTTCTAACGTAAAGTATTATTTGAAGAAACTCTTGGCTTGTGCTGGATGTTCACTTTTTCCGATCAAAATTTATAGGATATCCACTAATCGTGGAACACGAACGACAATTAAGTGACCTATCCATTGAATAGGATACATCTGCAAAATCACATGTTTGCAGAAATGCAAATTTTTAATCAGTCTTACATAAAACTTGCTATAACTTGTCTTCCAGACAAATAATTCTTTCACAAAACATTTGAAGCATTATTCAGCAGCAATATTAGCTACAAAAATAGTTAAAGATATAGTCCATAATCACATGTAGGTAACTTTATTCTATAAAATGTCGCTTAAGTATCATAAAAATGTGATAAGTATATTCCTACTCATACACTGTTTAGATAGCTCTAGTATAAAGATTACTTATAGAAACTAACACATATACTAAAATAACTTTTACCACGTTTTATATGGGAACTAGGTTACCATTGTATTACTTTGAAACACATAAAAACCATCACAAACACAACCACTGTGTTACTTTTGTCAAGTAAAACTCATGGTGTGTGTGGTAACGGTGTGACATAACCTTAAAAACATAACCTAAGTTAGCCCGCGTGTTCTGCATGCTGCGTGTACGCCGGTATTGCTATTACTTTCTATCGTACGGTAATGTTGTGCGTTCTCGCTCGCACTCAGCTGGGGTCCGTTCACTGATATTCCAAGGTTACCGGCTAAAGATACGACGTAATATTACAAGTAATGTGTAAGTATACTTTTAATTTAAATGACTTACTCATTTTCTTGGTTATGATTTCAATTTTTGAGCTGTAGATAGATACATGTAGACCGGTAAAAGGAAAAAGATAGTCATAGCGCTGGTATGGCGACCGAATCTCAAAAAGGAAACCTGTACGACGACACAGTTTGACTCGTGGGAAAAGTATAGCATGGTTATTTTAATTAGCCTTGTATTTGTACAAGGCTAATATTTGCTTAATACAGGGTTGAATTGTTTTTAGACCGCCACGCCATCCTTTGTATATTTAGTCCGCCGGATTGACTGCACCCTGCCTGATGGTAATCTGAGGTGCAGTCCTAAAAGTAGTGGTCACTATTCCCAGAGGATGCCCCTAGAATGGTGACTTCGACGGCCTTGACAGATGCTTTTTCACGCCCCGCTTAAAAGTGGCATGACAGTGGTTTGCCTTTAGCAGAATCAAGGCCCTGGTGGTAAGACGATATTGGTTTACGATAAATCACGAATGCCTATAAGGAACCTAATCACACGTGAGTTGGAGATTCCCAGCTTATAGCTTCCGGAAAGACAGATAAGCAGGGAATTCCATTTCTAAGCTGTTTGCATAAAAAATGTGCAAAGCGTTTCGTGCGTATGAGCGGAATATCTATCATATATCAATGACGTGTGCCTGTTCGTCTGTTCGTTCGATGGTTGGTTAGTTAGTGTACACGTCTTAGTCTGGTTTTTTACTGTTATTTCATACGATTTGAAATATATTTTATGTAGCTATTAAATAACTTCAATTACAACGGCACATTTTCGTCTACAACGGTAATTGCTCCGTATCGAGGACTTGTGGAAGTCTACACGAATGTTACGCTTTGCATTGCAATTAATTGCCATTTATTACTTAGTAGCTTTTGCCCGCGATCCCGTCCGCGTGGATGTCGACATCCATACAGGGCTTCATCCCCTATTTCATAGAAATATCAAGTTTTTTTTTCGGGATATTAAGTAGTCTATGTCCTTCAAGCTCTATTCCATCTCTGTACTAAATTTCAACAAAGCATAACAGACAGATACAGTTACTTTTCATTCATAATAATACTGAAAAACAGCGTTATGGTAGAAGATCTAGTGGCCAAGACAGAGGAAGTGGCGCTTAGATGGTTCCCGTGAAAGCCAAGATAAACAAACTAAGGACGAGAAGGGCAGACCCCGAGGATCCAATCGCAAGCAATGGATACAACTGCGTCTAACTTTGTGGTGATGAGGATATTCTTTCACGTGTCACGAATTAACATAAAATTCAACACCACTTTCATAAAACTCAAAAGGACAAGACCCCAAATAAGCAATTCAAGCTCGCTCTTGCCACTTTTTACGTCAACACTGGCGTTTCGCCAGCAGACAGATGAATGCAACATTGTAGCGAAAATGGTTTTGCTGTTGTTACCCAATTCGTGTTAAATTATATTTTCAACATAGATATTGAAACATTTACATATACTATACTAACGCCTTTTGAGTTTTGATTTATCTCATTGCTTTAAGCGACAACCCAAAATAAGGAAAAGTAGTCCGAAGTCTGAATTGGGGTTGAGATGTACCTATAAAGCCTTCTGGCTTTATAGGTACCTCTCAACCCCAATAACCTAAACTAACCTAACCTAACCTAACCTAACCTAACCTACAAACTATACACCAGACCTCCTGAAATAAAACTCTTATAACCGACTTCGGAAAAGGAGGAGGTTCTCAAGTCAGATATTAATATTTATGGATTTAAAAAACTCTTTCTTTGTTAAACAGACACTTATTCCGAAATAGTCCCACTTAAATTTCGTAAAAAACTGATGACAAGTTTCGAAGACAGCGGAACTCTTCAATAAATTCCAGCAAATCAACCGCGATTGCTGCTATCTCGTATATTTAGGCATTGTTTATTCAATTTCATGACATAACGAGAAGCTCTTTTTTATTTCAATGTGTGAGTTGTGAACCAGTCTAACTTGGAACTTCGATATCGCCATTGGTCATAATTACCATTGGTTGTGGAGGTTAGATGGCAGTCACTCCACGGAAAATATCGAAGTTCAGCCGCATCACAGTTTGACTGGAAAGCCGACCCCAACTGAGTTGGGAAAAAGGTTCAGAAAAAAAAAAGTGTGACATTAATAGCGTAAACTGCCGACAGTATCGTGTACACCTGCTGAATGACAGGTGAGACTGTCGTAGACTTTCCTCTCGGTATTTGAAAGCAATCGTTTATTACGTGTACTCGTATTAGCAGACCCCGGACTGAACATTGCAAGCTTTGGATAATATTTGTTGACGATGTACACATTTCATAAAGTTTAAGTCGTTTAGTCGGTGGTTATATTATCATTTTCAGTCACATAAAATTGTAAATTTACAACTTGAATAATTATCTACTTAATTATAGATGTACAGTTGTTTTGCTTCAAAGAGTCTTTTGTTATAAGTTTTATGTCGTTTACGATAAGTCGGCGCTTACATCATTTTCAAGTATATAAAATTCTAAATTTATAATTTGAATTTTAATTAAACGTATTGTGTATCAAATTGACCACTATTATCGCTAACGAGGACGCCGAAAACCGGTGATTTAAACACAGTGACATATTAACATACATTATATAAGTTGGGTGTGTAATAGCGATAGTCTGGCCAAGAACCTTGACCCCTGAATTCAGAGATAGAACGAATTATATTAGAAACAAGATTTTTTATACCACGTAGGTGGCAGACAAGCACACGGTCCACCTGATAGGAAGCGGTCACCGTGGCCTACCCCAGTTTTCAAACGTGTAATTGCTTTTACACGGCGCCGCCTCGGCCTGTGCCACCTAGGGTGATAAGCGGATCCGCCCATCACCTCCAGGCCTGCGCTCATGAAGGACGGAGGTCGTTGAGGGACCTCAAAGGGGTAAGCCGCCTGAGCCTGTTGTAGATTTGGCGGTCCAGGGAAGTTTCTCGCCCGAGCTAGTAAAAAATATACAGAAGAAAAATATACTAGGCGAGCAGTAGTACCAAAGATGGTAAATATAATTATTTCGCACAAACATACGTACATACAATGATTCGCGACAGATTATTTTAAAATATTTGCGCATTGTTCCATGAACAATACCAGTCAATTGTTCTGTTTCATTGTATGGTGTGTTGATGTACTGTTTTGGTATAAATTGTAGACATATTTCATCTATTGAGATTATTCACATTTTAGTTATCCAAACTCTGGGAACGTAACCGGTACACAAGTAACCATCTGAGGATAGAAGACTGACCATTAAAAGTTTCATTTCCTATATTTTGTTTAGATTTATTTTATTTTAACTATGAGTTGTAAGATTTCAGTGACTGTTACACCAGGTAACGACGGTTGAACCATTTCCAAAAAAAGGACGAGATAAACAAGGCCTTGGATTTTTTATTTACATTTATCTAAAGCGACAATTCTTCATCACGTATTCAGATTTTTTAAATCGTCCATTAATTATCATAATACGCAAAAATAAGCTGCTCCAACAATGCTTTTGTAAAGCATCATGCGAATAAAATTATTAGATTTCGTCACAAACGTCAATGAATTTTCAGTTATGTGTTAAACACTTGACAAATGGTTTTGAGACGAGACGAAAGGGCAATATTTCAAACAATCGTCAAAATGACTATTGTCAATGAAATAAAACTTTCTATAATACCACGCGTGCTAACTTTCATTTAACTCTCTATTGATCAATGCGACCTGCTGACGGTTGACCTAACGACCTGACATTATTGCAACCTTAAGTTTATGCCATCGGTGACGAGATGACCACGCGGTTTTTTTTTTCATCTATATAAAGATACCCGGAAGGGTATAATGTAAATTTGCTATGGTAATCAAGATAAGCTAATAAAGATTATTCCGAAAAAAAATGGCGCTTAGAACATTTTTGCGTGATAAAATGGTACTTACACTTGCTTTTTACGAAAAATGTGGCTTTTTTTTAATATCGGTCACGTCAATATGACCTCACCTCGCCTGATGATAAGCTAAAGGTTCTCATTACATACACCGACGGTGCCAATTTTAAACAAATCATTGACGAAGAAGTCTACTGACACCGAAATAACGAGGTTTTCCATAACCCTCTAAGCGACGCTAAATTATGCCAAAAACAGGTTCACATCGGTAGTTCTAATTTAAGTTATTAATAATATAAAAAAAAAAAATTAAAGTAAAGAGACTAATACCCAGGATCCTAAACCGGGAACCCAATCGTAATGCCGACTACTCAATAAAATTTTATCCGACCCGTGTATCAAACCTGACACCACCTCAGCAATCATACGCGCTACTGCTGCACCACACTTTTTTATTATACCATAAACTGATGATGAAGCTCAAGGTCATAACTCGCGAGATGATATACCAAAAAAACTTAAAAGGCGCATACGCAGACATGCTAATACTATAACACTAAAAAATTTGTTGTAATTGATTTATAGGTAACAAAAACTAGCATGCGGTTATTCACAGAAAAAGATTATGATAAAAAGCTTAGGGTCATTATTGTGTATAACAAGAAATCTTCCGTATGTACCCTGTTGAAACAGGAGATAGGACACGACGGTATCTCCCGTCCGAACTGAGCAGTTCGTCTGGGGTAGTACCTCCGCCCTACAGAACACCGCCCCATAATAACTATAGCGTTGTGTTCCTCAAGGCAAGTAGGGTAGCCAGAGCTCACAATCCCCCCATCTCCAACCCCTTCAAATCTCCCAACCCTCCCCCCTCCAAGGTCGGCAGCACGAGTGTGACGTGACGCCCATGATCGCGTTAATTCCCGTTAACATTTTAGTATAAAAGTAGTTGTTTTACAAAATGTCTACCACCTTTCACGATAACCAGCTTACCATTCAATTCCAAACGACCTTCGTCAGTCAAATCCAGTGACATTTATTTCAGAACCAGTTAGACATGATTACGTTCACGTGTTTTATCATAAGCTAGCTGCGCGCCCTGGCTTCGCTCCAATATGTAACACTTTACGAACACAAAAAAAATGATTATCCAATTTAGAGTAGTCGTTCGGAAGTTATGAACGCACAACCAGCGGTAAAAGTAGATGACGTTCTTGCAGATTTTAGATTATCATGATACAAATAAGCTGTTTATTTTAAAAAGAAAAAGCATCTGTCTAGGCCGTCTGGATAGAGGTCACCATTTGAGGGGCATCTCCTGGAATGGTGACCATTACTTTTAGGACCATCAGGCGAGGTGTAAAGACCTTTTGAAGAACCCCATATTGTAGTAGGGAGATCATTCCACAGCCTAAGCGTGCGCGGAATAAAATTCTTCTCATACAGTACAGAGCGCACCGTAGTCAGATGCATTTCCCTGCCTGTGGAAAACGTGGCCGTGGGCACCATGGCTCGGAAAGTCTTGGTGAACACCTAATTGTCTTGTAACACTAGCTTAAGGATAACTTTTTAAACCCGACACGAAGACATATAATAGCAACCCATTTATGTCCCACTGCTGGTCGCGAATCTCCTCTACTCTAACGAGAGAGCTGAGAGGGTTTAGACGTTAATCCACACACGCTGGCCTAATGCGGGTCGGTGGATCGAACATGTCCTTAGAATTTCTTTTAGGACATGTGGGTTTTCTCACGATGTTTTTCCTTCACCGTCAGCAGATGGTAAATCATGTGATTAGCACATATAAATTCCACAAAGTGAAATTCACATTGGTACTGTACGGCCGGATTCGAAGTCGATACCTCTGAGTAGAGGCCGCGGGTTATCCATTCAGCTACCATCGCTTCCATTACAGACATACTATCTGACATTAGGTTATAACTCATACTATTTAATAAAAAAAAGCATCTACTAGCCGTTACTTTTGCAGATAAAAGACATTATTATCGCTTTACTACGTAGCAACGACTGCAGCAGCTGCGCAACTAACAACTGTGGATATAGTGTTGTCCCGCTCGCGCAGGCAACCGAGTGCATTCGAACGACGCGTGCGCAGAAATTTTTTGCTCCATCTTTTTGATGGAGACTAGCGGAATTTTGATCAGTTTTTTTTTTCTATTTGAATTTTAGATATACTATTATCAAAATGTAAATTACTTGTGTCTGTACATTGGTGATTTATAAAAAAAACTACTTTGGTTATGTTGATATTAACTATTCTGAAATCAGAAATATAGTTAACTGTTTAATCGAGACTAGCTGTTGCCCGCGACTCCGACCACGTGGATTTCGAATTCCTTAATTTTTTTAAAACGAATATAGTAGCTTTCTATGGGTGAAAGAATTATTGAAATCGGTCCAGTAGTTTCGGAGCCTATTCGAGACAAACAATTATTCGAAACCTTTGCTCTTTATAATATTAGTATAGACTAGTATTATAAATGGACGTGAAAACTACTAATTAAACGGATTTTAATGTGGTTTTCTTTTATTAGACTTAAATCTGCCGTAAGTTTGGAAATCCACGCGGGCGGAGCCGCGGGCATTAGCTAGTTTAATATAATAATATACAACGGTAATAAATAGAAATGTGATTATACCAGTTTGATCAACAGAGCGTGAATATATTTTGAAACTTGTCAAAGAGACAGTAAGCTGAGAATTAAATCTATAACTGCCTCTGTGGTACGGTGATAGTGCATTTAAATGCTACAGGTTCGATTGCCCAAAGTGCATTTATGCTCATAGCGATTTCTCGCTTACTTTTTTATACTACTTGGGTGGCAGACGAGCACACGGCTCACCTGATTGGAAGTTATGGACGTATGCAACACTCACGCTGCATGCCGCCCCTTGAGGGGGACGGTTGGGAAGTTTGAGGGTGGGTTGGGGAGAGGGTATTAGGTGTTGAGGAGAGGGTATTAGGTGTTGAGGGGAGGGGGGGGCGAGGCGGGATTGTGAGCTCTGGCTACCCTACTTACCTTGGGGAACACAACACGCTGGTTATTATGGGGCGGTGTTCTTTAGGGCGAAGGTACTACCCCAGTCGGACTGCTCAGTTCGGACGGGAGATACCGTCCGTTGTACACCGACACGCTTTTGAAGTCGGTTTAACTTTTTTATAATCTATAGATAGAAGTCATTGACTTTCTCATGTTATTGAAAAAAAAAAGAACGCGATGTCTCAAGCAAATCTCGCTTCAGTGAACATCAGTCCTTAAAGACCATAAAGGTCAAAACCCCTCTAAACTCGGCGTTGAAGTTACGCAAAACATTTCGTTTAGTAATAAAACTAAATTAACCCAGCTGTTATTGCACAATAATGTTGCGATGTTTTTTATAATCCATGTATGTATTGAACTTTGCTAAACAAGTTTCTACTTAAAACTAGCTGATGCCCGCGGTTTCGTCAGCGTTTTGATTCATGGACTCTGTTTTTCTTAAGTAAGATACGTCAACATGACTTTAACTCGTCTGATGGTAAGCTGAAGGCAAAGTCTCAGGACCGGGGGTCACCACAACATACACCGATAGTGCTGCAGTTGCGAATCACGAGCTGGAGTGTGATTGGTCGACCTTATATCGATATTCGTTCCTTAGCGATTTAGATTTTTGACACTTGTCTAAGGGCCCAGTTCAATGGTTTTCAAATAAAGTTCGAACATCGAAAAAATCTTTACGATTTTATTAAGTGTATAGATTTTAATCTACCTCTATACATTAGATCTACCATTACCTCTGCTTACCCTGAAAGTTTAAATGCGTGAGTGTATGTATGTATCTTAAATTTAGAACATCAGATTAGCTACGTGTCTAGACAACATCCAGATATAGAATTGGCATCCAATCAAACTGAATCTTTTGTTGTTAAAAAATAGAGGCCACATATTTGAGTGTGTGTATACTTGTTTATTAAACGGGCTAATAATATTGAGGTAGGGCACAGTACCCCTTTTTTTATAACACGTAGGGGGCAGACAAGTACCCGGCCAATCTGATAGAAAGCGGTCACCGTGGCCTATGATCGTTTGCTACACCAGACGCGAGACACTCGCGCTGCCGATCTTATAGGGAGAAATAGGTCGTAAAATTTTATCTTTAGCATACCATCAGGCGAGGTGAAGTCATAAACAACGATGACGTGTATGTATTTAAAACGTCCAGTTCTAAACGAGCCACGTATGTATATAAAACACGCGAACATATTTATACTAATATACCGAAGGTCGTCCGTCACATTAACACCAACATATTATATCTATGTACATCGTTTATCGTTACACAATATTAAAAAGCTAAGATTACGATAACAGTTACGTAGACGGGTTCACGTGTAACTGATGCTAAGTATTACGATTAGATATAAGAAGTAGAGGGTGGGATTATTTGGAAGAGCTCATCGGAACACTCGCCATGGTAGAGCCGGTAAAAAACTGCCAGACGCGATATCTCTACGTAGCTGTAGAGGCTCGAGGGTGTTCGTGACTTCTGGACTCCCAATAATGCGGACTGCACGTCGCTGCACCCTGTCGAGAGCATCTAATAAGTACTGTGCAGAGCCATCCCAGAGATGAGAACAGTATTCCACCCCGGAACGAAAAGACACCGCTGTTCCGGCGTGAAAAACCGCCTCACCCTGTTCAGGTCTCCCGAGTTTACGCGAGACCGTTTTAATGATGCTCTCGATGTAGTTTTTGTACCAAAAAATCTCAGGAATATGGTCCGTTTAATAGTATGTACACCGATAGTGCTACAATACAATGTTGGCTCTAAGTATGACGGCGTCATTAAATGCTTTTACATGCTGTTCTCAAAGGACTCGGGACTGTAGGCGAAAGGAAACATGTGTGATGGTAAAGAATTCCAAATCTTTATGTTGCTGCAGCAAGGAAAAGAGGTAGGAGAGTGATACCTCAGCATTGCACGAGTTATTCTGTATAGGGAAAAGGTGGGACTAATTGGAAGAGCTCACTGGAACCCTAGCCATGTAAGACGCGGAAAAAAACTGCCAAGGAAGCAACTTTTTCTGTGCTAATTATCATCAATGCTAATATTATAAGTTATTTTTAGAGAGACTTCTTTAAAAACAAGTTTTCGAGTAAGTACATAACCAGACAAATCAAATGAGCCCAAACATGACGGGTTTATCTTGTTTAGTTCACAAGTTCCTATCACCACCTACTGTATCCATATTCAGACCCTAGATATTATGTAGCATCAGAGTATTTGGTACGATAAAACAAATGAGCAAGCAATAGATTGTTTTATCTAGTTTAGCTCATAAATTCCTGTGGACATCTTCCGACTCCATCATAAGGCCAACTCCACAGTGCCATATTATCGCACTGTCCTATTTACCTAACTCTAAAAAATAGTTAGTTATGTCATGCAATCAATTGAGTACACCACGCTAACAAGGAAAATGTGTAAAATAAATACATTAGAAATTATGCATCGGGAATTTCCGGCGCATAGACCCGCATCTGCATGCGCATACGCATTGGCATATTTACTTTGCCAAAGTGGTTTAACTAGTGTTATCGTTAAATTTATTTGAAAAGATAATGACATGTATATTATAGTATTCGTTTCATATCAAATATGCCTATATTTGCAAAAAAAAAACCGGTAAGTGCCAGTCGGACCTGTGCACTAAGGGTTCCGTACACAAATGGATTTAGGACCTATTAGAAACAATCCATCCTAAGTGACTATGGGCTGGCCATGTTTGCAGAAGGACCACATACGTAGAGATTGGACCAATTTAGTTTTAATATACTTGCGTATTTTCAGTGATAATACGATAATATGGTACTATGAAGCTGGTCTGATGATGAGAGTCAGAAGGTGTACATAGGAACTTCTGAACTAAACAAGATAAACTAATCGAGTTTGGACTCATTTGTTTTGTTATTGCAAATACTCTGATGCTACATGATGTCCAGGATCTGAAGAAGGAGACGGTAGGTCATAGGAACTTGTGAACTCAACAAGATAAACCTGTCATGTTTGGGCTCATTTGATTTGTGTGGTTATGGACTTACTCGAAAGTCAGTTTTTTAAATTTATAATTAGTTTTTTAACACAGTTTTCGTCAAGATATCAAGTTAGACGAGCGTTTTAAGAAAGCTTTATTTCTCAACTAAATCCCATCGTAAATTAATTTCGATTATAACTGATAACAGTGATAACTGATAAGTCTGATAACAGACAAATAATAGACGTTACAAAGTATATTACGTAATTCTTATCACTAATTAAATATCTCTACAATAACATTTTCATATGAAATGACTTCTAGACGAGTACCTATTGCTTGCATAGTCAACTTTCGTAATAAAAATATGTGCTTGTCTTGTCGTTCGTTAGGAGATCTAGACTAGACGGAGACTGATTTTTGAACATTTTTTTTTATATTATTTTTTCGACTACTAGGTCATTTTAACTAGTTATTTAATTAGAAGAAGGCGGGCTCTTGCCTCTGCCAACCACAGATGGAAAAAGGCGTGAGTATTTTTCATCAGTTAGCTACAATTTTTTTTTTCTAAACAGCTGTACCAGTTCTACCAATGTGGGTTACTCTTTCACGCAAAACAACTGAGCGAATCTGGATGAAATTTGGTACAGGAATAGGTTTCCATGGTAACGGGACAGATGTCCACGCAGGCAAAAACTAGCAATTTAAAAAAGTACTTTTGCCTGTGACTTCACCCCGTGTAATTCTGATTCCGTTCCCGCAACTTACGGGAACCCATCTCCGGAAAAAACTAACATGTATTATTCCAGACCCATATAATCGATCTTTGTGCTAAATTTCATCTAGATCCATTCAGCCGCTTTTGCGTGAAAGAGTAATAAACATCCATCCATACTCAACTATTATTCTAAACAGCTTTTACAACATAAAAGTATGTATACACCTAGAATATTATTATTTTCAACGTCACCTAACAACTAAAAGGAAACATTGATCAAGTGCGCAGTAAACAGAAATTTCCTTATCGACAAACTTCAATTAATCACACATACTCGAGAGAAAAAAATCCACAACGTATAGAGAAAAAAGATATGGTAATAACAATTAAAACTCTAAAATCTCCACCAGAACGAATGTTGAAGCGATAAAAAATAAACTTGAACACACTGGCAAACTGAATTTAACACCACAATAAACACTTTGTGAATAAAATCCAAAATCACTTCCACATTAAAAAGTTATTTAAAGAAGAAGTAAATTACAATTTTTTTTTCTGAAATTTTCGCGCGTTCGACAGCGCGTCTGACCGTTGCAAAGATTACCGAACGACTGCTAGTGACGCGACATGTTTACAGTGACGCGAATCGATTATACTGTTGGTGTTTCTCGGTATCGATATAACACTGCTTGTTGAAACGATGGAATACGTGAAACTGTTTATTTTTTAAACAAAAGTATGTCCAATTGGTAGCATAGAGGACAGAAATTCGATTAGGTTTTATTGTTGAGATTATATTATTATTCATGCGAATGAGAAATAAGTAAATTGAAATTCGTTTTTAAAATAAATACTTTCATTCAGCAAAAGTGCTTAAGTGTCAGCCATGAATCAGAAGGTGAGGTAGGATCCGAAAACCTTAGCCCCATAGTCTACTCGTTGATAAAGAAAATAGAACCAACTTACCTCCAATTCGGTTAAGTAAACCTTATTCATAACGTAAAAAAATCTTATCTGAAAAACAGCATCAATCTCAGTTCAACCAAACGTGAGATAATCCTGAACAAACATACATCATTTTCAAGTGTGTTAGTAAAATCTCGTAATAATTTAGTATATAGAATACATCTCACAAGTCATACACAACATACTTCGTCACAGAGCAACAAATTATCATACATAATGATTATAGATCTTCTATGAATAGGGCTGACCTTCAGAACTCGATCATGGCATGTCCGCAACTGATACAATTTATAAATATGTATTACATAAATTATAAACAGTATGTATTCTATATTTAGATTTGTTTACACTCTCACTTTCAGTAACACCTCGATCGTTACACCCTACGAACTCTAGCAACTGATATCTAGATATTACGAATTAATTTGTATTATGCAGTTGGATAATTAAAGACAAAGTATTTTAGAGGGGATATCACCAATTCTATTACAATTTGTAAAATAAATGTGTCTGTACATTGGAGATATTTAAAAAAAAATACGATATTGAAATTTTTTTTTTATACCACTTAGATGGCAGACAAGCACACGGCCCACCTGATGGGAAGCGGTCACCGTGGCATAAGGACGCGTGCAACACCAGGGGCATCACACTCGCGCTGCCGACCCCGCAAAAACCTTCTAATGCCCTTCTTGAAGAACTCCATATTGTAGTCGCTAGGGAAAACCACGGCAGGGAGATCATTCCACAGCCTATTTATTATTATTATTACTATATATGTTATAGTGCGTTTATTACGAGAATTGACTCTCTGGAATAATATTGATTTAATGCGTGTTTAAAACCATTCGTATACGATATTATCAGTATCTCAACAAACAAAACTGATAATACCGAGACGATTAGCTGCATATAGGTACGGGTTCATTGACTAAATCTAAAGTACTATTGTCAAGTGTTCCGTCTATCTCTTATCTTCGAATTTAAGGAAAGTCTTCAAGTTAGAGTGAGTGGGTTGTTTCAGCACTACATACACCGATAATGCTAGTGGTGGACCTCAGCTTGACGGCCTCATCAAATGCTTTTTCACGCCCCGCTCAAAGGACCCGGGACTGTAGGAGGAAGGAAGCACATGCGCTGGTGCAGAATTCCAAGTGTTTGTGGTGCGGCATTGACTACCAACTGAGATTACCTTTAAGACTTTATTATTTGTAAGTGTTTGCTCTAATTCGTTCTGTGTACGTTATGCATGTATGTTTAATAGTTCTTAAACGCACATTTTAATAAATTATCGATAACGATTATCCTAATCGAATAATCCTATTGTAAGTAATGGCTCTTTGTGTATAAATACGTCATATAGTTTAAAAAAAAATCAACGAGATAATAATTTCGTAGACATGGAAAATTACCATATTTATAAGAAAATGAATTAGAGATGCGCGTCATGACAAAGGTAACGTAATCGGTTGAATTCAGTCGAGCTGAGTAAATAAAGAGTTAGTCAATATCGTATAGAGAGTCTTTAGATACTCGTAGTAAACAGTGCTTTATTCTTGATTATCTCTTTTCATCTTAACGTTCATCTCAGTTACAACCGATGCTTACATTTTGGCACCCATCCGTGGCATGCAATAAATGCAGTATTACGGTAGCAACTACCTACTGACCCTCTAACCCTGAAAGTAAAATCTGCACCTACCCACGTTCGTTGTTCGATTTAATCTCTAAAATTATCAATGAGATAAATGTTTTGCATCTGATAGCCTATCTCGACGGCTGGTATACGCTAACATCACGCCAAGACCCTTATGAGTCAAGCAGCTGTCCAAATAGAAGCGAATACGGTGGATGAAACCGCGGCGCATAGCTAGCAAGAAACGAAAATAAATCGCGATAAAATTCGTAATGAATAGTTTTGAAGGACAGAAGTAAACGGCATGCTAATCTCTGCTTGCCTCGGAGAGAAAAGCGTGAATATAAATGTATGTATAAATAAAATTCTAAAAAGACATTTGAATGATACGATACTAATTTGCACTACTACACCTAAACAAATAATGGTAATACTTGACATTGAATTGTCACGCGAAAAGTGTAAACAATTCACCGTATCGATTACATAATTTTGAATTGATAAGCACATCACTAGCTTATAACAACAACATGTCTAGGTACGACACGTAGCTCAATTGGAACCTGTTTTTGCGCAGCAACGCGTCTGGTGACCGTGATCCGAGATTATTAGGGACTGTCCTGAATTTTTTTAAGTATGTCTGTCAATACATATTTTTTTCGTGTTCGGTATTGAAGCCATAGTAGTGATTTTAACAAGGATAAATTATAGCATATACTATATTGGGAAACCCACAAGAGTAACATAGAGTGACCAAATATGCATGACCCATGTCCGGTAAGCTTTAAATGCTCTACATAGCTTCTTTTTAATTCTATTTTAAAACCAAAAAGCGCACTCCATGCTTCGCTAGGGCCAAGGATGGAACCGGGACGCTAAGATAATGATAAATTTGACTGCAATTTCTGCAATACAAACAACATTTTTATCGTCCTTACGAGAGCGACAGCCCACTTATCGCCCAATTCCGAAAGGAAAGTCTGCGCCAAAACCAATCAGCAGACAGGTGTACCAACTCGTAGGTGAAGTCGGTGCCGGGAATCTTGTGGCCGCTCCCACGTGTCAATAATAATCGATGACTTCCTATCGATGTTATTCGATTCGATTGTATATCGACCGGAAGGCGTTCCATTTAACTAAACAACTGAAGTATAAGTAACTTAATTACGTTTAATTGCAAGTTATTACGTATTGAGCTGAAAGGGTTTAGACCTTAATTCACACACGCTGGCCTAATGCGGGTTGGTGGATCGGACATGTTCTCAGAATTTCTTCTAGGACATGTGGGTTTCCTCACGATGTTTTTCCTTCACCGTCAGCAGATGGTAAATCATGTGATTAGCACATATAAATTCCACAAAGTGAAATTTACATTGGTACTGTCCGGCCGGATTCCAACTCGATACCTCTAAGAAGAGGCCGCGTCCTTATCCATTCAGCTACCATCGCTTATTCAGCTACCATCGCTTACTTCTTTACTTTACTTGCAATAAATTGCAAGCAGGTTAACAATCCTAATTTATTTATTTTTAATTATGCCTGATATCTTTTAGCCACTTTATCTATTATTTTAAATTCATCGAAATCTAATTGCAATCCACATCCTGGGTTAGTGATAAAAATGATGATATTATTATACACATACATTTACATACTAATGTTGAAGGTTTTTGCACGGTTGACTGCACTAATCTCAGAAACGGCTAGGCCAATTTGAATTTCTATTATCCGTTTATAAGGAGGTTAACGACCCATATATTGTTTGAAGTTATATTTAAAAACTGATGATATTATAATCAAGTTATAACTAGTACCTATTATAAGTAAATCTATAGATTTGCAAACAAAATATACATGAGACGTCAAAATGACCTCACCTCGCCTGATGGTAAGCTAAAGGTAAAGTCTCAGGACTGGGGTCACGACCACATACACCGGTAGTGCTACAGTGGCGGCCCTCAGCTTGACGGCCTCATCAAATTATTTTTCACGCCCCGCTTAAAGGCCCCGGGACTATAGGAGGAAGGAAACACAATGCGCTGGTAAAGAATTCCAAGTCTTTATGGTGCGGCAAATAAAAGAGGTACCGCACCACTTGGTTCTTGGTATAAAAATAGCAGGGCCTTTTTAGCCCATTGATTTTTAATTTCTAAATTTATAATTTGTCCCTGAATGATAATGCTGTTAATGCTTATCATGTCTCATATTATGTTTGTCTTTAGCTTGCCACTTCACAACCATAAAATTGTACCTCGTATATATGGTACGTACACAATATTCGTCATATATCATGGTCATAAAGTTTAAATACTTAAAATTGTGTAAAGTATGAAAGGAGACATGAACATAAGAATGTGGTTTAAAACTGTTACTAACAGGACTGTCCTTGCTAACTGAAGGTCATAGTCATACTACGCAAAACGGCGGTAATAAACCGAAGGAAACATACGTCGTTGTTTAAAATAATTATGTTCTTTATTTCTATGACATTAAAGTATAATATAGATCAAATTTTCACCCACATATTTGAAACTAAATAGATGAGCCATCAAACGAATATACGCTTTATTTGTATTGAGCTAAAGTATAATAATATATAGACTGTTATGCTATTTATTCGCTTTTTAAAATTAAATGAGAAATAGTGTAGCAAAAATAAAATGTCCGAATGATTTGCATACCGATAAATTTTAAGACTAATAATGCTTTAATTAGGCACAGATATACTGGATTTGGTTCTAAAACATAGCTAGGTTAGGGTTTTAGGGTGTGGGCCGGACCCTCCGCACAGTATAAGAAGAGCTATAGATAGTGGGGTATAGTATGTGAATAGTGGTTCAGGTTATGGTGGTTGTCATAATTAAAAAAAAAAATTATTGGTAATTTTTCACGTGTACAATGTGGGTAGGTAATAAAATCGTCGATTATTCACACATGATAAATAATTTCATGGGTTAATAGATATCAAAATATATACCGTATTGTTTGACCGATAGCATTTGATATGCACCACATATTTAATGGAATGAATCTATAACAAAATCTCGTTTTACGGTGTTAAAAATACAAAAAAAAAAAGTAAAAAATGTTTTAAGATAAACACTTTTAAAAACTGAAAGCGGCCATATTGGATTTTCTTTTTTTTCACAGTGAACTACATGCTTTATAGTCTAAGCCCTTTAATTTTGTATCCATATTGAGGTAGTTGCGGAAAAATATGTAAGCTGCCATTTTGTAGCCATTTTGGATTTACGATGACACAGAATAGATTAACTAGTATTGTCACCAGAACTAAAGATATGTACCAAATATCAGAACAATCCGTCCACAGGAAGGGTCAATTTTCAATTACTAGATTTGACCCAAACAAAAAGGTCAAGTTAAATAAAAGCGTCTAAGAGGTAAAACAAATATTTAAGGGGGCTCCTATACAACAAACGTGATATTTTGCCGTTTATTGGTTCTTTTGTAGGACTCGTCAACATGACTTCAGCTCGCCTGATGGTGAGCTAAAGGTCTCAGGACCGGGGTGCACTATTACATACATTATGGGGTCCCTCAGCTTGACGGCCTCATCAAATGATTTTTCACGCTGTGCTTAAAGGCCCCGGGACTATAGGAGGAAGGAAACACATACGCTGGTAAAGAATACTGAATCTTTCGTGCGCCAGTCCGACTCGCACTTGACCTGTTTTTCTACGGTGTTATCACAAGCGTTGCAAACATTACAAATAATGAGAAAATCTAATAGCACAGTAAATTTTCCATTTTATCCTAATCCGTGACATCGCAATTTCGATGTTAAAGAAAATTGTATTTTACTTCAATATATTTTCTTATAACTATAGGGATCGGTGTATGTAATGGTCTCGAGACGTTACATACCTTTATCTCACCATCAGGCGATGTGAAGTCATGTTGTTCAATGTAAAAAACAAAAGTCGAAAGTATGAGGAATAGTGAAAAGTTCTCGACGGTGACTTGTGCCCGATTTTGATAAAATCAAAAACTGCATAATTAGATTTTTTTAAATCGATATTTCTAGCCAGGAATCGAATTCTTGTCAGAAGCTTATAATGACGAAATAAAAGGTTTTATTTTCATTAGTACTGACATGACTATGACCAACTATGACTTATTATTTTACTCCCAACTCGAAAAAAAAATGTAAAAAAAATAATTGATATATAATTTCAGATCACATTATTTGTATGTAACAAGTAAACTATGTAACTTAAAAACGTAACACACATATATTAAGGCAAAAAAATGTATGCCAAACAGAATTTTTTCGTCAATATCATTGCTCATCTAAAAAAATCTGAAGCATCATAATTTCTTCCAAATATGTCAATAAATTCACAATAGTATGTAAGTACTTCATAAAATATGTACTTTAAATTTTTTCTCAGCAAAAATTTTCGTCATAACGAAAACCGCATTCTTATAAAAAAATCCTGAAAAGTTACAATTTCTTCCGTTCACCTTGGAGTATGAACCAAGGCTGTTGTAAGACCCACAGTGAAAGTGTCAAGTGTGAACTTACCTTCTGATTTACTTTGGCGTGTTTGGGCGCCTTCACTATCGCCGGTTTCGGCGGCGCCGGCGCAGGGACCGGCACCGGTATCGGAGCTACTTCTGCTGAAAAAAAATTATTTTTTTTCAAAAAAACATCAAAAAACAATTATTTTTAATGAAAAAATAAACCTACTTCAAAAGCATATCTATGTATAAACGATGGGTATGGAATTGAATATACTGCATATATCTGCTAGCCCATTTAGCGCGTACACGCGTGATGTTATATATTATGAAATTGTGTAAACAATGCCTAAATATACGATATTAGCAATCGCGGATGATTCGCTGGCATTTATTGAAGAGTTCCGTTGTCTGTCTCCCAAACTTGTCGGAACAAATGTCTGTCTAACAAAAAAAATGTATAGAATTAAGTAAAACGGTAATTAGACTATCCAGAGCTCACTGGACCTTCCCTCCCCCCTCCTTTCCTAACCCTCGCTCATTGCCCTTCATGGTCGGCATCGCGAGTGTAACGACCCTGGATTTGCACTCCTCCATAGGCCACGGTGACTAAATCCCATCAAGTGGGCCGTGTGCTTGTCTGCCAGTCAGTGGTATTCATTGACTGATATAAAGAACTTACCCAGCTGTGCTCTCCCCTGCTGCTGCGGCTGCAATGGAGATCGCTTCTCGTGTTCTATCATGGAAGGTGCAGCCGGAGGTGGAGCACCTGTGCTACCTCCTCGCACCTGGAGACAAAGAGACATCTTTGGTTAGTACCATGTTATGAATAGATTGTTGAGACAAACATACAGGGACTCGATTCTGCTAACGGCAAACTCGATTTTGCTATTTAATTATAAACTTTACCGTTTTACAGTTAAAGTCTAAAATCAAACGAAAAGAATTCAATAAACCTTTTCATTAGTTTTACAATATATCATTTAATTTTAGACTTTAACTTGATAACAATAAAGTACAAAATTAAATGGCATTTTTTTTTGGAGTGACAGTGGCTCGTTTTAATAGAAAGAGGCCCAGGTCAAACTGAGAACCTCCTTTTTGTAGTTGGTTAAATACATCACGAATGTAACAAATACTTTCTTAACTAAACTATCAGTCCGTCCACAGTTCGTGATTAAGTGTCTCGCGTAACAACATACCTCTTTCTTAAGTTAAGTAATACCAAGACCTTACGACGCACCTTTTTGCGTCCCTCGCAAACTAACAGACGAGAAAAACAAAAAAATAATTCGATTGTGATCAAACATCCGTAAGATTCTAAGTGTGACCAAGACCTATCAAATAAAAAAAAACTGTTTGGTAGTTTTGGCGTCCATTGCGCACTAATAGACAATAATTCGGTGTTTAGAATTGTTCATAATAACATAAAACAAGTATTTTTTTAAATATCTCCAACTAGCTGTAAACCCCGGCTTCGCCCGTGGGGTATTTCGAACCCCGATCCACCCTTTTTAACTCACATAATAATGCTCATAATTTATCAGTTTTCCTAAAATGTATGGGAATCTACCGGAATTGTTCACATTTATGATTATTGCTCCGCTTCCTTGGGCAGTAGCGTAATGATATTCAGCCTATGACATTCACGGATAATGTGGCTTTCTATTGGTGAAAGAATTTTTATCAGTAGATCCCGAGATTACCCCTTATAATTTAAAAAATATACAAACACACAAACTTTACTTCTTTATAATATTAGTATAGATATACAGACACAGCTACTTAACAGTTTTATAATAGCAGATAGATATACTAAACTAACATACCTACTTAATTCGATAAAAAATAATAGTTAAGATAAAGTACTGTCGGTTATTCTGTCATAATAATATTTCTTAGAAACTGTTAACCGGCTGTATAGTGTTGTTTTGCAAATCAAGAGGAAAACTCATTAAAAAAATATACCTACACGTAGGTGCATCGGGGATTACCTGCACCTATAGGTATACAATCAAACAAGCATAATTATTCGTTTTCTAAGCTAGAAACTGCGGCGACGTACCCGTACGACCTCAAGTTTGGACCCTTTTATAAAGGTGCCCTTACGACCTCTTTTTTGGTACCCGTACACCAGAAAAGTATAAAAATTACTAGAAGTGCGTCTAAGTTTGACAAAAACATTTTGTGCAGTCGTTTTTTTTCCACAATCCTCCTTTCACCATACCGGCCAGATATATTTTAAAGGGTAAATTCAACTGCCTCCAAAAGCATATAATGGAGTGTAATTAAAGTAACCGAACCAGAAATATATGAATTAAGAGTGATACAAACGTACAAAGCGAAATTAATTAAGAACGGCCGACGTTTGGCAACCGCAATTATTTTTAAAATACCGCCGCCATATCGAGTTTTGAACTAAACTAGTTTTCTGTATCGAAAATCTTGTTATGGTACAAGTGTTGAGAGCTTGATGAGTACTGTGATTAGCGACTTTTAAAGTGGCAAGTTCAAAATAATCTAATATTATTATCTACAAAGTCAAAGTCAAAAATCATTTATTCTGTGCAGACCATTAGACGGCATTTACAACCACCGGTTTGAGATGCGGCTCAGACCTGAGAAGACTCCGGCAAGAAACTCAGCGGACTGTTTTTTTTTGGTCTATTTACAATCATTTCCTTAATCTAAATAAAGTTATTGGTTAAAGTTCAAAACCGTTTGTTAAAACATAACATGAAAAAAAACAGCGCATGTTTCCTTCATCCTACAGTCCCGTGTCGTTTAAGCGGGGCGTGAAAAGGCATTTGATGAGGCCGTCAAGCTGAGGGCCGCCACTGTAGCACTACCGGTGTATGTAGTGGTGACCCCTGATCCAGAGACTTTGCCTAGTTGTGTCTTGTCGACGTGTCCAATATAAAAAAATATATAATCCGCTCATCTCGCATAAACAATGCCATGCCCCAAAGACCAATATGGCGACATTAATTCGCCATAGTTCACACCGTGAGTCTCTGTGTCGTTGACGATAAAGTATAAAATCGCTTGGCGCGTGTCAAATGTCGAATTGAAACGAGTTGGTCCGTGTGGAAATGTCAACTAGAGTAAGATTGTGTCAATTTTCATCGATAACTTATTTCTGACATGAAAATTTTTATTCAAATGTACTTCAATGTCCGCGTGGACAGCTGTTTTCGCGTTTTTTTTTGACTATATCTCTGGTTCTACTCAACCGATCAAGACCTTTTAAACAAAAGAAAATCACATCAAATCCATTCAGTAGCTTTTGCGTCCATCTCGAAATAAATTGTGAAAAAATATTTTTAAGTTAAACGGTTTTAAATTGTATTGTCATCAGAATTAAAGACTTCTGCCAAATATCAGACCAATCAGACCACTGAAAGGGGTTCAAATTTCAATTACTAGATTTGATCCAAACAAACAGGTCGAGTTCATTAAAACCGTTTAATAAAAAAAAACAAGAATTCCAAAAAAATATTTTTGTGTTCATATAAAATAACCCAAGTATTTTTTTAAATATCTCCAATGTACAGACACAGCTATTACAATTATATAATAACATAGATAGACTAAAACCGCCCAGTACAATAGCGTGTACAAAACTGAAAATCACTTCACGGATCAAAGAACACAGTTGAATAAAAGAAAGAGATGGCAATATATAAAAAGTGAAGCATTGAGAGAGACGAAACGATTATAAATAAAGCAACACTTTTTTACAGGATAGTATTTAGCTTTTACAATTAAGTAAGGTGCTGTACACACTGGAATCTGTCGAAGGATCGACGGCCGTTGGAGCAAACGAGTCTATATAGTGGCAACTTCAATACTACTGTATTCATTTGGCCATGAGTGTGACAAAACATAAACAAAAAAAAAACAGTAGTTATCAAACTTTTCTAGCCAACTTTTCAATTTGTAAAAATGGTGGGTATAATCCGGATAAATACTAAAACAATTAATTACTTTCATTACCTACAGATCTTTTATAAGGTCAATTATTATAAATTGGAGGTCGTACGGGTACCAAAAAAGAGGTCGTAAGGGCACTTTTGAAAAAGGGTTCAAACTTTGAGGTCCTACGGGTACGTCGCGTCGCCAATATTTCAATGTGATTAAAAAAGTATAAAAGGTGTATTCGTTTCATAATGACAAATTAAAAGAACCTTTTTTATGGTTTGTTTATATTTTGTCTCACGGCCAAATGAATACAGTATTGTCGGCAAACGGAAGGTGGGACGGACGCACCCCAGCCAGATGGACCAACGACCTGATAAAGGTAGCTGGGATGGACTGGATGTGGAAGGCGGAGAATCGGGTGGTATGACGCACATTGGGAGAGGCCTATGTCCAGCAGGGGACGTCGACAGTCTAAATTATTGATGAGTATAACACACTCGTATAGTCGGCCCACCGGCCACAAAGTGAGAATAGGCACCTGCTAGCGACAACGGTTAATTAAATTGAAAATCGTCATGGCGGTTTATGGGAGGTAAGGAAATAATAAAAATTATAAGTTATAGTACGTGTGATTAACAGGTGGACCGTTAGCTATAAAATAAACCGTTGAAAGGTCATAGATACGAATTTTGGAAGAAAATGAATGTGTTAGAGACACAGATTGTCTGTTAGAGGTTAGAGGTAATCTATGGAACGGCTAAGTCGATTTTAATGAGACTAACCAAATACAGCCGACCAAACGTAGCGGTAGTGTATACGATTGCTACGCAGGGGAAGCGGATTCGATTCCCGCTCAGTGCAAATATTTGCATTGGTTTGAGTGTTTCAACTTTGGGTCCAGAGAGCGCTGTGTAAAATGTCGTAGAGTATAAAAAAAGTAAATAAGTTAAAGTTGCTCATTCCTCAGAAAAATCACGTTTGGCTTACCATCAGGCGAGATGAAGTGATATTGACGACCCACGCATAAAGCTGATTTTTTTTGGTCTAAAATGATCAATAACTTTCTTGACTTTTTTTACCGCCGCTCAGCGCTATCTGTCGGAATTCTTTAGAAATTACGAGTATATCGCAATGTAATTTACGCAATCAATTCCAAGGTGAACTTAACTGTGGTTTCCAACTGTGTCGGTAGATGGCTTTATTATAAAAAATGTACACGTGTGAATGTTTATGTTATTGAACACCTAAACAACTATACCGATTGTAATGAAATTTCGTAAAGATATCGATACTTGCTGCCAGCGACTCCTTAGTAGAATGTTTTAGAAACTTAAAACAAATATTAAGCATATTACCTCGCCTGATGGTAAGCTGAAGGTAAATTATGAAGAACGTCACCTTTGAAAAATTAATATCTCACCCAAACTGCAAACAGTTATTAAACTCAATTCAAGGTTATCATTTTTCCTACCCTTTCCAAAATGGCCGCGTATTGTTACTCGAAAACAAATCCATTACGAAGGGTTCAAGCCCCAATATTTGCAGGACCCTATACCCTATTGCAATTTGATGCGTAGTAAGTGTTGAATACTCGCCCTAGCGAATGTATTAATTAATTTTAAAACTGATTTTTAACCCACTTTGGTATTAAGTATAATAGATAACGGGATATTTACCATGTTTTTTTTAATATGGGACACATCAAGATGGCTTCACCTCGCCTGATGGTAAGCTAAAGGACGCGCTCAATCTAATCAATACCAGTTATCTGTAACCGATATTCGGTAACCAGTAACCGGTAACAGGTTCGAGTATACTCGTATATTTGTCGCCGTATTAGCTACCTAGTATATAAAAGAGTGTATAATCTAAAGAGTTTAAACGTAATTTG
This sequence comes from Lithosia quadra, assembly GCA_963576445.1. Lineage (NCBI taxonomy): Eukaryota > Metazoa > Arthropoda > Insecta > Lepidoptera > Erebidae > Lithosia > Lithosia quadra. Next base: position 2,677,986 of record OY754902.1, on the reverse strand, counting down.
ATCGATGACTGGTAGGTGGAGTTATCAGCGCTATCTCAAGGCCCCAGCCATAATCAGTTAGTTGCGACTGTCAATTTTATTGCTGGGACGAAATATTTTTTACTTTAAACAGTATTGAGCAATAATTTCTATGTATATTACTAACTACATATCTCTGCCCGTAACTTCATTCGTGTGCAATTCCCCCCATTCCAGAGGCTTTATCTTACCATCAGGCGAGGTGAAGTCTTATTGATGTGACCGATATATAAAAAAAAAAATCTGTGTTTGAATTTTTCTGCGCGGAATCCTAATTCCTATACCATAGCCTTATTGTCAAATTCCTCCCATTCCACAGGCTTTACCTTTAGCTTACCATCAGACGAGGTGAAGTCATATTGGTGTGACCGATATAAAAAAAAATCTGCGTGTTGAATTTTTCTGCGCGGAATCCTATCACATAGCCTATGTTACCATATAAAATTACCTATCTGCCAACGAAGGCCCAGTCAAATCAGTCCAGTAGTTCCAGAGATTATCTCTTCCAAACAGACAGAAAAACAGACTACTTTATTTCTTTACTGCTTTAGCTTATAAATTTACTGTGTCTCAGACCTCCCCCTACTACCGGGGTCAGATAACAGTCATCATCCTCTGAACCTTTTTCCCAACTCAGTTGGGGTCGGCTTTCCAGTCTAACTGTGATGCGGCTGAACTTCGATATTTTCCGTGGAGCGACTGCCATCTGACCTCCACAACCAATGGTCACTATCACCAATGGCGATATCGAAGTTCCAAGTTAGACTGGTTGGACTTTAGTGGGCTCCAACTACCCGTAACGACTGCCATAGATGTTTGTACGGCAACCGGGACTGACGGCTTAACGTGCTCTCCGAGGCACTAATAAACCTGCGATAAATACACACATAACTTCGAAAAGCATCGAAAAGTCATTGGTGTGTGCCATGGTGAACCTTTTTTTTTTTTTCTTTTTTTTTCTCCGTGCGGAAATCCTCATGGATACCCACCCCGCGGCCAGCGGGGCAGGTTATGTCGGACTCTTACCGACTAAAACCGCACGCCGTCTAGGGTCTTCTGACGCCAGGGTGTAAGGTGGCCCAAAGAGCATTTCCCTCGCACCCCGGCTTGACCCGGGCCATCTCCGGATTCGAGATGGTCCCCTCGGGTTTGGGAACCGCGTGGTTCCCGTCATACCCCCGGAATAGGGGGGGGGGCGCGCTTACGCGCGCCGCCGCCTCGGCCTGCTTCTGCTAGGGTGACAGGCGGCTCCACCCGTCACCCCCAGGCCAGCGCTCATGGAGGACGGAGGTCGTTGTGCCATGGTGAACCTGGGATCAAACCCAAGACCTCGTCTCAGCAGCCCATTACCCAAACCACTAGGCTACCGCGGTCAGATAACAGTAAAACCAAGATTGACCAAGACTTTTTTCTTCTTCTAACTTTCAATAGTCCATGAACCATGTGCAACATCACAATAGCCCTGATAACAGCGGATTTCCTGTGAAGTATATCAGTAATTCTATGGGGTAATGTTTAGTCAACCATAACACAGTGCAAGCAAAAAGGCAGCAGTGAGTCAATGGCGTGTGCGCGTACGCATACGGTTTATGAAGAGATTAGCTTTTTAATTTTAGTTTTTGTACCGCTTGAGGGAATTATCAAGACGGCTTCTCAGACACGGAATCAATTCCCGCTCAGTGCAAATATCAAATTGCACGAGTACGTGTAAACATCTATGGCAGTCGTTACGGGTAGTTGGAGCCCTAAAAAAGTCCAACAACAACAATCTAGCTGCAATGCTTCGATATCGCCTAATGTCACCATTGGGTTGTGAAGGTCAGATGGCAGTCGCTTCACGGAAAATATCGAGGTCCAGCCTAAATCCGCAGTTAAGACTGGTAAAGCGAACCCCAGACTCCGAGGTGAAAGCTTTGGATGCGACTGGGATTAACGCTAGATTAAATAAGAAGCTCGCTTTCCATCAGGTGGGCCGTGATCCTACGAAACACTTGAAGCGACTGCCATCTGACCTCCACAAGCCACTGGCGACATCAAAGTTCTGTAGTTAGTACCTGTAGTTGGACTTTTAGGGCTTCCAACTACCAGTAACGACTGCCATAGATGTCCGTACGGCGACCGGGACCAACGGCTAAACGCTTTGAGGCACGGCAAGCATAATAAAAGACATGTTATGATTTTATTATCAAGCGGTACTACACTGCGGCAAAAGCCCAGTTATCAAATAAAACAAACAATATAGTCTATTCTCCTCTGTTTTACTTTTTAATATTGGCGTTAGGCCAAGGCATCCAGTTGTAAACTACAAACAGTCCGTGGTATAATCATAAAGTTGTGGGACTTGTGACGTTCGTAAACATTTTTTTTTTACGTTTCTATGCCAGTCATGTGATGTTTCTATGCCAGATATGAGCATATTCGGAACTTTTCATATTGGATTGGTGACAATTTTGCATTTGAATTTGAGTCAAGTAACGAACTCATTTTGGTTAATCCCGTGAAATTGCTATGCCAGTCATGTGCAACTTCTATGCCCATCATGAGTAGTTTCTATGCCCATGAGCGGGGTCTATGATAGTCAAACTCCATCTCTATGTCAATTAACTTCCATGCCCATCACGCGCAGTTTCTATGTCCATATGCGGTGTCTATGATTGTCAAATTCCATTTAGGTGTAATATGCTTAACTACTACTTAAGACGACAACTATGTTCGGTTTCGATTGGCGTGTAGTGTTATTGGCAATAGATTCCCCTCCTCCCTGCTAGTAGCTCACTCCTTACAGGATATATAAGCATAAGTAAATTAATATATCTACCAGTAACTACAGGTTCTTAATTATCAAATTAAACAACATTATACTCTTGTTATACTTTTTAATATTGGCGTGAAGCCATGGCATCCAGTTGTATAATACAAACAGTAAGCGTCGTACTAATAAAGCGGTAGGCGACTTGTGACATTCGTAAACATGACTTTTGTCTTTTTATGCCAGTCCTGTGATGTTGCTATTTCTATATCCATCATGTGCTGTTTCTATGCCCATCATGTGCAGTTTCTATGCCCATCATGTGCAGTTTCTACGCCTATCTTGTGCTACTTCTAAGCCCATCGTGTGCAGTTACTATGTTTATTGTGTGCTACTTCTATACCCATCGTGTGCAGTTTCTATGTTTATTGTGTGCTACTTCTAAGCCCATCATGTGCAGTTTCTACGTTTATTATGTGCTACTTCTAAGCCCATCGTGTGCAGTTTCTATGTTTATTGTGTGCTACTTCTAAGCCCATCGTGTGCAGTTTCTATGTTTATTGTGTACTACTTCTAAGCCCATCGTGTGCAGTTTCTATGTTTATTATGTGCTACTTTTAAGCCCATCATGTGCAGTTTCTATGCCCATTATGTACTGTTTCCATGTCAGTCTGATAGTTTCTATGCCTCGGTAGCACAGTGATTGCGGCTGGTATATATTAATTCAAGATTTTGATCGGAAAGAGAATATCCAGGACGAGGCATGTCCAGGCAGCCCAGCTGGTCAGAATATTACCCCCTGTAAGGAACTGGTCGTGGTTTAAGATATTGTTCATAGTAGGATGTTGTTCTTTTTCAGATCTAATACATACATACATACATACAAATTACGCCTTTTTCCCATTGGGGTAGGCAGAGACAACATCTTTCCACTTGCTACGATCTTGGCATACTCCTTTCGCTTCTTCAACTTTCATAATTGTTTTCATACACGCACGCCGGTTGTGGGTACTCTTGACCTGGCCTTTCTCAAAAACATCCTGGATCTGATTAGAACTTGATTAGATAAAGTTTCGGGTTCGATGCCTTGTCGAAGACTGTTATTCATGCCGAAACAACTAAAATTGTATGCCATGGAAAGTGTAAGTTTGAAAATCGACTATTCACCATAAATAGTATGAATCCGTTAGAATCTACGTCAGCTGTTACGTATTGTTAGGTAAATACACACACCATAATGTCAAGGTCGAACTGAGTATCACTTATGCGTCATTAAACCCATAAAGCCTTCCGAAGAAACTGACAACATTTTAGACTTTTCATTTTATTTTTTTATACTACGTAGGCGGCAGACAAGCACACGGCCCACCTAATGGGAAGCGGTTACCGTGGCCTGTGGACGTGTGCAACACCAGGGACGTCACATCCGCGCTGCCGACCTGTATAAACCTTCCAATGCCCTTCTTGAAGAACCCCATATTGTAGTAGCTAGGGAAAACCACGGGAGGAAGATCATTCCACAGCCTAAGCGTGCGGGGTCTTACTGACATTATAGCAAAAATATTTTCTCTGGACGGCAATCGAACCCGCGACTTCGTAGCAGTCAAACCACCAGTCGTTCACAAGCCACAGAAAAAAAATTGTATTACAACCCATTAAGACCAAACTTACCTCAATTAATTATGGTAACTATTTAAAAAAAAATCCCAAACCAAACAAGATCATTCATCAATAATCCTTCATCTCAGTCGGTGCGCGTACGCACACACCACTCAACTGTCATGGCCACTAATAACGTCGTCATATATTTAGCTGAATAGTTTATTTTTGCTGCGTACATATTACGTGTGGGAAGTGCGATACCTTTGCGAGATAACGTCGAAGTAACATACGCTATGATTCTCATCTGTAAATAACTAGCTAGTAATCAAAACAAAAGAAGGCGAAGAAAAATAGGGCTCCGAGTTGAAAAGCCCTACGATGCAATCGGTATTATCGGGATGATAATGTTCTCTGTATCTCAAGGCACACGTTTACTAACAGAGACCCGTTAAAACCGAAGATGTAATTTCATCTTAATAGGTTAATAATTAACCTATTAAGATGAAATCAATTATTATGATAGCATAATGAGAGTTTAATATCCTTGAGTAGTTTAAATAGTTTTAACTATTCTACAAAGATATTAAGCTCTATAATGATAATGAGAGTTAAATATGCTCGAGTAGTTTAAATAGTTTTAACTATTCTACAAAGATATTAAGCTCAATAATGATAATGAGAGTTTAATATCCTTGAGTAGTTTAAATAGTTTTAACTATTCTACAAAGATATTAAGCTCTATAATGATAATGAGAGCTTAATATCTTCGTAGAGTAGTTCAAATAATTTTAACTACTCTACAAAGATATTAAGCTCTATAATGATAATGAGAGCTTAATATCTTCGTAGAGTAGTTCAAATAATTTTAACTACTCTACAAAGATATTAAGCTCTATAATGATAATGAGAGCTTAATATCTTTGTAGAGTAGTTCAAATAGTTTTGACTACTCTACAAAGATATTAAGCTCTATAATGATAATGAGAGTTTAATATCCTTGAGTAGTTTAAATAGTTTTAACTATTCTACAAAGATATTAAGCTCTATAATGATAATGAGAGCTTAATATCTTTGTAGAGTAGTTCAAATAGTTTTAATGATTTCGCCCGCAGGAATTTAGATTTATAAGGTTTTAATTTTTTCACACGGTACCCTAATTTCTAAAATTAAAGACGCCTATATTACATCTCATAAAATTAGCTATCTGCCAGCGAAAGTCCCGTCCAGCAGTTCCAGAGATTACCTATTTCAAACAGACAGACAAAAATGTTAAAAATGGCTATTTGTTATGTATTTGCACATACACTCATATGTATTGATTCAAAAACTGTTACATATTTTAATACTACAAAAAAATTGTATAGTATAGTTGGAGTATATATAGGATTTGATAAGTAATAGTTGTTGACTGATATAATAAATGACTGGCATAGAAACAGCACATAACTCGTGTTGAAACTTCAGGCTGTTCAAAGCTATTTATACTACTAGCGTACCCGCGCGCGGCTCCGCCCGCGTCAATGTTGGCTATCGCCACCAAGTCTTTTTTAAGCTGAGGGACTGCCCGTACTAACTTTTAATTTCTATTCCTTCGCAATCAGTGGTTGCAGCTAAACGTATTCATTTCATCTCAAGTTCTATCAAACCCTTCAAAGTACAGTGCCATGCATCGCGGCCAAAGCCCGTTTATTTACCATCATTATCCTTTTTCATTGTCTTCTAGATTTTATGTGGATTAGATAGCTGCTCTGGCCAAAGTATGTGTGACTCGGAAGAGGCCCTTTGAAAAACCCTTTCATCATAGTTGCATTGCACTTTCACATTCGATGCACTATTTCAAATTAGTGAACATTATTTATTGCTTATTTATTGCCGAAAATCTGATTTTTTTATTATTAAAATCTTGCTACAGACATTGACATTTGACAATCTGATTTATCATTCAAGAAGTTCATGAAAGTAAAGAAAGAGGATATACTAATAAATACCGGTCAAGTGCGAATTGGGCTCGTGCACGCAGCGTTCCGTACAAAATTGGGTTGAGGGGGATTTCCGCACGACAAAAAAAGGGGGCGAACTTAACTTTGTTGCAGTGCTTCTTGTCTTGAATGACAGACATACATTTTTTTTTTGGTGAAGTAGGTAATATTTATGCTTTCCGGACTTTTCCCTGTACTTATGCTATAAGATTTTACTTTCTGCAAAATATCTGGATTCTAGCCTAAAGGGAAATACCCCTTTTTTTTCGTGCGCAAAAACCCCGTCAGGCTTCACCTCAACGGAGCCAACGGAGAGGATGGTATGTCAGAGTAGAGTATTTCCTACCAATGCCTGTGTGATCGAGGAATCTGGTGTGTCCTAGAAAGGATATCCCAGAAAACCCAACCGGTTCCGGCCACCAACACTGGCGACCTCGACGTGTTATTAGGAATCTAAATCCCCATCTCTATAAAAAAGCGCGCGTGGAAATATAACACCCTGCCACCCTGGGTCTGCTTCTGCTAGGGTGACGGTTAGCCTCGACCGTCACCCTAGGCCCGTACTCGTGGAGGACGGTTCATGGTTTTGCGAACTACGCCGCCCGGTGCGCCTTCATCGGCACGGGGGAGTGCTAGATCTCTCCCGCAGCTTTTCCACCACCACTTGCGCGCATTACTGCCTCGCAAAAAAAGCAGTGGCGTTCCACATACTCTCTATGGTGACCATGGTCCGCACCAGGGAATTCACCATGAGGCTTACCCCACCGACGTCTGCTTCTAGGACATGGCACCACTCTATCCACTCTGGAGACTCTATCAGTGTATGAAGAGGTGGTGTGCCCACGGATCAGCCCCGGCAATGGTGGCATTCAAACGTCAGCACCCTGCCTACGCAATGCAGGAACTCACCAAAACAGCCATGCCCATCAGTAAGCCTTGGATAGCTCAGGGTCAAGGGTTACCTTAAACTTCGGCGTCTGTAGACCCAAGATGGAGTTCGATTTTAGTCGGTCAAGTCCGATATTACGTCCCTACTGGCCAGAGGAGGGGAGAGATTCGTGGGGATTTCCGCACGAAAAATAAGGTACGGCTTCCTAAAACTCTCCGATTGCGGTGCAGGTGACTCACTAACGTCGCCGAAGATAACTTAACGACCTCCGTCCTCCATGAGTGCAGGCCTGGAGATGGTAGGTCAAGCCACCTATTAGTCGATAGTGAGACCACAGTTTGGATATTACGCTACGTGTAATGCCAAGAATTATCCGCAACATTCCTTTTATCTTATTCAACTTGATGCCTCTACGTGTTCTTAAGAAAGAGGTCTTGACAGACAGAGAGACGGATAACGAAGAGATAAGGTTTTTTTCCTAATCAGGCACAGAACCCTAAAAATTAATACATTCTATTTACTTTTGAGGAAAAAGAAGTAAAGGATATTACTCTATGAAAATTTAGACATAGTCAATTTTAGTTCCTGTTGCTATGACAACTATTATAGATGGCGATAAAAACGTTTGTAACATCTAATTTTCTTTTTATTACTAAATTTCCTGAATGAATCATATATTTTTAATTATGTTATATGCTATTCGAGGCGGAGACAAATCCAAAAAATCATAGATCATGATAATCTGTTCAGCCGTTCTTGAGTTCTGGCAAAAGCACGTTTTTAGCCCTTTTTAGGGCTTTAGGGTTCGAATTTTAAAAAATCCTTTCTTAGTACACCTCTACGCATTAAAACACACATATTCTGCAAATTTCAAGTCTCTACGACCAGCGGTTTAGGCTGTGCGTTGTCTCTAGGTCAGTCAGGACTTTGAATTATATAGTATAAGATGATCGCGTTAATTATATTAGGAGGAAGTGGTTCTAATCAAATTAATATTCTTGTGATCAAGCCAATGTTAGCAGTTAGCCGGTTCACCTGCTGATATAAGAGATGAGGCTCTGATGCAACTCTGATGGCTTATGGACGTGTAAAACATTAGGAGCCGACCCTAAAAAAATCTTACAAAACTTGCGCAATAACTCTATCGAGTCGATATCGTTTCACGGCATCAGAATACGGCCTCACCTCGTCCAAGGTCACAAGCCAGAATGCCGTAATATATTCACGTAATAGCGTGTTTTATCTTTTTATTATTAAGGCTCTATTTTATATGCTCATCTTGTAGATAAGTAAGAACTGGAACGCTGTGAATTATATTAATTTAAAAGGTGTATCTAAGACACTGTGCAAACTTATCTGACCTTGCGGTTTCGTGTATTGTGACGTCACTTCCGCGATTCAAATATGCAAATATGCGTAATAACTAATTTTCTCCAAAAAAATATACAATAGGCTAGAAAAGTTTCTTTTTTGAACATGACTTCACCTCGCCTGATAGTAAGCTAAAGGTGAAGTCTTACGAGCGGGGGTCACCACTACATACACCGATAGTGCTTTAATGGTGGCCCTAAGCTTAACTGCCTCATCAAATGCTTTTTCACGCCCAAGGACCCAGGACTGTAGGAGGAAGGAAACACATGCGCTGGTAAAGAATTCCAAGTCTTTATGGAGCGGCAAAGAAAAGTCGGACTGTCGAATGAAGAGTTCATAATATTTATTAGTCTCCTACCACAACAAAGTAATATTATGTCAATATTACTCTGCCTAAAAAGTCCAACAACAACGGTCTAGCCAGTGGCGGATTTACAAATTTGCCGCCAGTAGGCTATACAATTTTCCCCATGACTACCCCCCCCCCCCCCGTCAGCCATCGGGGGTGGATATATCACTATCACAAGGACACCGCTCTCCACACTCTTGTGACTCCATAGGTATTCTTGTGACAGCTCCATGATTCTTCCATGACGGGTCTTGCCGCCTTAGTTTTAATATAATTGTAACGTGCTCTTTTTTCCGTGCAGAAATCCTTATGGATACCCAACCCGCGGCTAACGAGGCAGGTTATGTTGGACTTTTACCGACTAAAACCGCACGCCGTCTAGAGTCTTCTGACGCCAAGGTGTGAGGTGGCCCATAGAGCATTTCCCTCGGTCCCCAGCTTGACCCGGGCCATTTCCGGATTCGAGATGGCCCCCTCGGGTTTGGGAACCACGGTGTTCGCATTGGGGGGGGGGGGGGGGGGAGGGCGTGCTGCCTCCTTGGTCTGCTTCTGCTAGGGTGACAGACGGCTCCACCCATCACCCCCAGGCCTGCGCTCATAGAGGACGAAAGTCGTCAGACCTCCGACGCCTGCGGCGTCTGCGCACGTCACCGTCCGGGTGAGCTCTGTGCAGCCTCTCCCGAAACCATTCCGCCGCCTCCTTCTCGAGCATCACTTGCTCGCAGAATGAGGCGGCGGCCGACCACGCATCGCAGTAGGAGGCGGCGACTGACCACGCGTAATTGTGACGTGCCCTAGTGAAGAGTATACCTGCTATTGAAGAGCTAAAAACAGCGGCGAGTACTAATTAGAAGGTGGATTAAGATATGCCTCTCCAAGAAAACGCTCCCCAAAACTCGTTTGTGTATATAATAAAGTTATTTTTTTTTATTTATGAAAGAAAAAAAAAATTGGCTCAAAATTGCCGCCCCCTAAAATCTGCCGCCCTAGGCTCCAGCCTACTCAGCCTACTGTTAAATCCGCCACTGGGTCTAGCTGCAATGCTTCGATATCGCCTAATATCACCATTGGGTTGTGAAGGTCAGATGGCAGTCGCTTCACGGAACATATCGAGGTCCAGCCAAATCCGCAGTTAAGACTGGTAAAGCGGACCCCAGACTCCGAGGTGAAAGCTTTGGATGCGACTGGGATTAACGCTAGGTTGAAGATTACTACTTCCATAGTGTGAATCGGACCATAGACGTCGACGGATACAGATGGACAGACAGTTTGTCTGGTGACAGTCCCATCTTTATCCTTTAGGTACGGAATCCTAAAATTCTGTAGTTAAAACGGAATACGCAATAAAACCTTGTTATGGGCTAACAAGTTGGATAACATCTGACTTGGCAAGCTTCCAACATGAGCGTCACAGTATGGTTCAACGTTTTCGCGACAATTATGCCCTGATTGCTTTTGGATAACCCATCCCCCCCACCTCTCCCCGCCCCGTCCTATGATAGCACTTCTTAGAGGGCTGTGGAAGTATAGACAATTTTGTGTTGATGGGATGGCAAATTTTTTTACGAGTGACTTCGAATGTACAACATGCTTGTACTTTATAATAATAAAAAATTAAACCCCTACTTACTTCTTAAACGACGGACATCCATACTAATATTATAAATGCGAAAGTAACTCTGTCTGTCTGTTACGCTTTCACGCCTGAACCGCAAACCGATTTTGATGAAATTTGGTATAGGAGTCGATTAGACCTCGAGAATGAACATAGGCTATGTTTGGTCGCGATAACCGACATCCACGCAGGCGGATCTGCGGGCAACAGCTAGTATATGATATATAAAAAAAATATACTGTAGAAACATTGCTGACATAAAATGTGTTTTTTTATATTGGTCACGTCAATACGACTTCACCTCGCCTGATGGTAAGCTAAAGGTAAAGTCTATGAAATGGGGGTCACCATTACAAACACCGCTAGTGCTATACTGGTGGCCCTCAGCTTGACGGCCTCATAAAATGTAAACGTCCGTATTGAGAACCTCCTCTTTTTCCGAAGTCGGTTAAAATCATTTTGCATTCAGAAACAATTTCACGCCGTCTGTAGTGACGTCTTTCTGTAAAATAATTCTAATATATTGAAACACGCGTCAATGTTCCTACAAGGTTGTACATGTAAAATATTGTAAATCATTCATTATTTTGTTCCCCACCAGTAACAATTTGTCTAGTTGTATGTGTGTGCTTATTTGTCTAGTACTAAAGTAGCAAACAATCTAAAAACCGGCCTTTTTTTTCTTTTTGACGTGATAACGTCTTATAAATTGATAATACCAGCAACACTCATGAAAAATAGTAACGTTCCATAGTAACGTTCCACCTGAGCCTGTGCGTGCAAGCGAGAGCGCGCAACAAGCGATAGAGAGGCCCAAGCAGTGAGGCCAGAGTCAAAGCGTTGGCTTGTGACACATGTATCTCTCTTCTCGCGTGAAATAGTAAGGTTCCGCTTCTGTAGTGTATTTAATTTAGTATCAGCATTGCACCCGTGCGAAGCCGGGGCGGGTCGCTAGTATTACATAAAATAATGATTATGACGTTATCACGTAAATCTATCGTCCGTAAACCGACTTTATTTTTTCGGAAATCTTCACCAGCGCATGTGTTTCCTTCCCCCCATAGTCCCGGGGCTGTTAAGTGGGGCGTGAAAAAGCATCTGATGAGGCCGTCAAGCTGAGGGCCGCCATTGTAGCACTACCGGTGTATGTAGTGGTGACCCCAGTCCTGAGACTTTACCTTTAGCTTACCATCAAGCGAGGTAAAGTCATTTTGACGTGTGGTAAGCCGCGGGTATAAGGTAGTAGTTAAATATTTCTGAAGGTCGTTTGGACAGAGGGAAACGAACTGATATGCTTAATGTCATCATTACGTAGGCGGGAATGACGGAGCGTTCTGTTTGGCTGGACTGGACATTACATACCGCCCTGTCATAAAGGAGTGTCATGTTTTCAGCTGGGTACATTTTATGCGCCTCGGTAGCCTTGTGGTTTGGGTAATGGACTGCTGAGACGAGGTCTCGGGTTCGATCCCAGGTTCACCATGGCACACACCAATGACTTTTCGATGCTTTTCGAAGTTATGTGTGTATTTATCGCAGGTTTATAAGTGCCCGGTTAATTGCAATAGGCTCGCCACCTATTACATTGGGACCTAAACATAAACTGGCGAAATGTGGGTGCTAGCACCTCTGCCTACCCCTTCGGGGATATAGGCGTGAGTTTATGTTATGAGTGTATTACATTTTATGCATGTCATCATTACACTACAACCATTTCCCAACCTAGTTAGGGGTCGGTTTTACTTTTAAGTCTAACTACTCACGGCTGAACAGCGACTGTCTGACACAAGCTGAAGAGTTTATTTAAACGCGCTAATCTCAGAAACTACTGGTCCGAATTAAAAAAATATTTTTGAGTTGAATAGCTCATTTAATGAGGAAGGCTTTAGGCTATACAGGGTGAATTTTTCAAAAGGGCTTGGATGGCCAAATCCGAAACTATAAGGAATAGCGAAAAATGCTCAAAGGAGTCACGAGCCCGATTTTGATGAAACTTAAAACCTCATCATTCGATTTTTGAAAAACCAATAATCCTAGCTAGGAATCGAACCTGTTGATTTTGAAAAAAAAAAAAAACACTATATTATTACACCATACGATAGTGTTGCTATTAAGGATCTTATTCTGGTAAGTCCGTTGACCATTTTTCGCTATTCCTCATAGTTTCGTATTTGGTCATCCAATCCCTTTTGAAAAATTCACCCTGTATATCATCACGCTGCTACTCAGGAGAGCAGAGTAGTAATAATATGTGAACGAATCGGGTAAATTTCCATACATTATTGCAAAACTAAGTAATTACAGGCATGTATGGGTTAAATAAGTGCCACGGGGACGAAGTATTTCACGAGCGAAGCCGCGGGGGACAGCTAGTAGAATATATAATGATAAATAATAAGTGGCCCTGGTGATGTTATCTAGAGTCTCAAAGATGTAAGACTCTACACCCTGACAATTGCCAACAACAACAAAGAACGCGTCCAAATCGGTCATACCCTAGTCATACCATTCTACTTGCGCTTAACAACACATTTTGCAATTAATTTTTTTGAAGACCGTACAGAAAAAAGATACCCTGCGCTTACACATTGTGTATTGTATTGGCTGACAGTACACTTACTACCTGCGCCGATTACCCATCGGTTCCTGTAACCATTGGTATAGTACGCGCCAGTTATACTTGGTAATTTTTTTTTTTAATAGATGGGTACAGGGTGGCAGCTTTTTTTTTTTCACCATCCCGTCCCGATCGCGTACAACACGAGGTTCCATTACCCCGAAATCCGCACAGATTTTACACACTTACATTCTTTCGTAAGTACTTTTTGCAAAAGCATATCGGTGCATAAACGATGGACTTAGAACTGAATGTCCTGCATATGTCTGCGAGCCCCTTTAGCGCGTTAAGGCGTGATATTATGTTATGAAATTGCATAAACAATACCTAAATATGCGATGCAGCAATCGCGGATGATTTGCTGGCGTTTATTGAAGAGTTCCGTTGTCTATTTCCGAAAAAAAATCTACCTACGGTTTCGTGAGGTTACCAAACCTTTACGATCACTCATAGTTGGATTCATTTTCAGTTGGCTTTTGAAAAATTTTATAATTTATATTATCACACGTTTTAAAGGGTAATTTTATTGAATCAGGACCCCGGACAGGACTGAGTTTGAAACCGGTGGTACCAACGTTTGAGTGAGTTAAGATAGACGAACGGTTGTGTATTTTGACGTTAATTTATACGAAAACACAATTTGAATAAATTATTTTGACAACATTACATATTAATACAGTTCTTTGTCTACATAATTCTTTAAAAAAATACTTATCACTAAAAATGCACGGAACCCGGACGCTTAAGTTTATTTGTTAAAATTAAAATAAATTAAAACCGTGTTGTAATCTGCAGCTCTACACTAAACTCTACTAACTCTGCATTAAACCCTACTAACTCTTCATTCAACTCTACTAACTAGCTGTAAATTAAAATTAAATTACCTAAATAGAACTGGGTTGATTCTGCAGTACAACTTCTGGTCTATTATACGTGCCGGTAAACTTCTTGAACCAAAATTCTCAGTTGGCAACCAAAAAAACTAATTTTAAGATATTTTTTTGTCTTGGGAAGGTCCTCTGATGCTACATGGTGTCCAGATTCTGATGAAATAGGATGGAGACGGTAAGTGGTGATAGGAACTTGTGAACTAAACAAGATAAACCCGTCATGTTTGGGCTCATTTGATTTGTGTGGTTATGGACTTACTCGAAAGCTTACCCGACTGCCGAAGAAAGGAGGGTAATGTTTTTTATATTATTAATGCGATATCACGGACAACCCTACGTCCTATCAAGTGATATTTCAATATAATATCTAATCAATAGCAATAATTTTCCGCAAAATTAATACGGGAAGCATTGTATTTATAAGCCGCTATTAAAATTTTACGACGCCATTTTTTATCAAATTGTTAAGTTGATTGTGCGATTATGTGGGAATTAGAAAAGTTAACTGACTTCGAGAAAGGAGGAATTCTCAATTAAGGTGTTTATGTTATATATCGGTCATAACTCTGACATAATTTAGATAGATTTTCCAAAAAATCAGAATAAAATATGTCTGTCTAACAAAACAAGATTTTCTTTTAAATATCGGTCACGGCAATATGTCTTCACCTCGCGTAATGGTAAAGTCCCAGCAATAGGCGTCACCATTGCATACACCGACAGTGCCATAATGGTGGCCCTCAGCTTGACGGCCTCATCGGACTGTAGGAGGAAGGAAACACGTGAGCTGGTAAAGTAAGTCTTTATGGTGCAGCGAAGAAAAGAGGCACCGAACCGCTTGGTTCTTGCTTAAGCCGAGATCATCAAAATTTTACCAAAAATTTGTTTTGCACCCTGTGTTTAGAGTAAAGAATAGCTTCGAAAATCACACAAAACCTAGCAACTGGCTTACAAATCTGTCTTGATAACGCGTATCTCGGCGCACACACGATAAAGTGGTAGATTGCAATATTGTATTGTGTAATGCAGGCTGTTAACACCACTTAGGGACCCATCGACCGCTATCGTCTGGCCATTTTGTGGCCGTAACTCGTAATAAAAATAGATATTATAGATATCAATAAGTTATAATCTTCTTCTTCAACCTAGCGTTAATCCCAGTCGCATCCAAAGCTATCACCTCGAAGTCTGGGGTCCGCTTTTCCAGTCTTAACTGCGGATTTTGCTGGACCTCGATATTTTCCGTGAAGCGACTGCCATATGGCCTTCACAACCCAATGGTGACATTAGGCGATATCGAAGCATTGCAGTTAGACAGTTGTTGTTGGAATTTTTAGGGCTCCAACTACCCGAAACGACTGTCATAGATGTTTGTATGGCAACCGGGACCGACGGCTTATCGTGCTCTCCGAGGCACGACCAGACCAATGCAAATAGGTACCCATATTCACGGAGCACGTTAAAATGCACCACCAGATTATATGAGAACATTGGTAAATCGCGTGCGCGCCATCTAAGAATAATATCAAGTGCGGAATGAAAACTGTGTAAACAAAATGATTTGTTTAGAATCGAGTTCGTCACATTGGGACTCACATAATCACGATTACAATCTGCATGCAATTCATCACCATCAACATTTAACTGGTTTTTTCCCCACATTCCTGTCAGATTTCATCTCCTCAGTCACTCCGTTCCTTTATATATCCTCTTTCACGCATTCCATCCATCTTTTCTTACCTACCTCTGCACCAAAAAGATGATTACAATAACTATACAATTACATATCTATGGCAGACATCTTAATTTTATGCGTCTTACCTACGTCAAAATATTCGCGCGCAAATTTGAATATCGAATGCAATTATTTTTTTTCATAATTTGCATCTTACGTCAAAATAACCGCGCGGAATGAGGATCAGTCACATAACAGAACTTTTAATTTTTAATTAATGAAACGTATGCGCTACAAATTTCTAAGCATTTTGTTTTTTAAATGATTAAAATCCGACAAGAAATGACGAAGTTATCGAAGATTTAAAATCGGCTGTTTTAAAACGCACACTCTCGCTGGATTTTTGTCGATGACGTCATAGCTCACCTCGTGTGCGATGCCCTATGATAAACAGGCCGATACGTCAACGAAGAGCCTAAACCGCTGGACCTACAAACTTGAAATTTTGACAGTAGATGCTTTTTATGTTGTAGGAATCCACTAAGAACGGATTTTTAGAATTTTTACTCCTAAGGTAGCAAAATAAGGCATAAACATTTATATGAAAGTTCTTCATTTTCAATGTTAGACGCAATAAATTTCATATACCTACTTCTGATTAGAAATAAATATACATGTATACCAGCGTTTTCAAAATTTCACTACTAAAGGCGTAAAATAGGCGATGGCTGGTTGCATGAAAGTCCGTTATTTTGAAAGTAAGAAGCACGAAATTTGATACAGCTGCTTCTGGTTAAAAATAAACGTACCCTCTAGCACCTCAGCTTACCATCAGGCGGGGTGCAGTCAATTCGGCGGACTGACAAATATGAAAACACCCCCAACCAGGGCGTTTTTGTTTGAATCGAACTGATTAAAACCGCATGCCGTCTCGGGTTTTCTAGCGCCGAGGTATAAGGTTGCCCAAAAGGTATGTCCCTCGCATCCCGGCTGA
Organism: Lithosia quadra; assembly: GCA_963576445.1. Taxonomy (NCBI): domain Eukaryota; kingdom Metazoa; phylum Arthropoda; class Insecta; order Lepidoptera; family Erebidae; genus Lithosia; species Lithosia quadra. The sequence continues at coordinate 2,661,238 of OY754902.1, read as the reverse complement.
CCCGTACCCTCTCCGGCTTCAAGATGTCCCCTCGGGTTTGCGAGCCACGGTGTCCTCTTCTTGCTCCTATCTTTATCTTTATCTTTATCTTTATCTTTATCTTTATCTTTATCTTTATCTTTATCTTTATCTTTATCTTTATCTTTATCTTTATCTTTATCTTTATCTTTATCTTTATCTTTATCTTTATCTTTATCTTTATCTTTATCTTTATCTTTATCTTTATCTTTATCTTTATCTTTATCTTTATCTTTATCTTTATCTTTATCTTTATCTTTATCTTTATCTTTATCTTTATCTTTATCTTTATCTTTATCTTTATCTTTATCTTTATCTTTATCTTTATCTTTATCTTTATCTTTATCTTTATCTTTATCTTTATCTTTATCTTTATCTTTATCTTTATCTTTATCTTTATCTTTATCTTTATCTTTATCTTTATCTTTATCTTTATCTTTATCTTTATCTTTATCTTTATCTTTATCTTTATCTTTATCTTTATCTTTATCTTTATCTTTATCTTTATCTTTATCTTTATCTTTATCTTTATCTTTATCTTTATCTTTATCTTTATCTTTATCTTTATCTTTATCTTTATCTTTATCTTTATCTTTATCTTTATCTTTATCTTTATCTTTATCTTTATCTTTATCTTTATCTTTATCTTTATCTTTATCTTTATCTTTATCTTTATCTTTATCTTTATCTTTATCTTTATCTTTATCTTTATCTTTATCTTTATCTTTATCTTTATCTTTATCTTTATCTTTATCTTTATCTTTATCTTTATCTTTATCTTTATCTTTATCTTTATCTTTATCTTTATCTTTATCTTTATCTTTATCTTTATCTTTATCTTTATCTTTATCTTTATCTTTATCTTTATCTTTATCTTTATCTTTATCTTTATCTTTATCTTTATCTTTATCTTTATCTTTATCTTTATCTTTATCTTTATCTTTATCTTTATCTTTATCTTTATCTTTATCTTTATCTTTATCTTTATCTTTATCTTTATCTTTATCTTTATCTTTATCTTTATCTTTATCTTTATCTTTATCTTTATCTTTATCTTTATCTTTATCTTTATCTTTATCTTTATCTTTATCTTTATCTTTATCTTTATCTTTATCTTTATCTTTATCTTTATCTTTATCTTTATCTTTATCTTTGGGGATTTCCGCACGGGTTATATAAGTACTTGATTTCCAACATGCCTTAAAATGCTATCGAACCACTACAAATGAAAGAATAAATATTTCATATATTCTTAATACATCTAATAATAGGTGGGACCCGACGGTATCTCCCATCCGAACTGAGCAGTCCGACTGACTGAGGTAGTACCTCCGCCCAACAGAACACCGCAGCTGTAATAACCATAGTGTTGTGTTCCCCAAGTTAAGTAGGGTAGCCAGAGCTCACTGTACCCCTCCTCCCCCCTCTTCCTAGCCTCTCCACCCCTTCCTAGCCGCCCCCCCCTTCCCTTCAGGGTAGGCAGAACCCCTGGTGACACCACGTGTGACACCCCTAGTGTTGCACACGTCCAATAGGCCACGATGACAGCTTCCCATCAGGTGGGCCGTGTGCTTGTCTGCCACCTACATAGTAAGTATAAAAAAAATAAAAAATACTTAATTCTATAATTAAAAAAAAAAATCATGAAATGTTTTATCCGAATAGCCCTATATTCTCCATAGCGGCGCGGCGCGGCGGGAGGTGACGCGCGACGATGTGAGCGATGACGTCACAGGGTATTTCTACGCGGTGGCGAGCGTTTTTGAGATTACCGCACTAAAATGGCTATAACTCCGTCATTTTTGATCCGATTCAAATAATTTTTTTACAGAATTTATTGTTTTTTTTAGGTCTATAAAACTGCATACTCAGCTAAAAAAGTGACTGATCCTCATTTGAATATCGAATGCAAAAGTGTATTATAATCTGTAGCAAGCTCTGCCACGAATGGCCACGATTACGAAAATGTGTCAAGATAGAACGTTCGCTGATAAGTTTATACTGATAAATAACATAACCTCAAAATGAACACATGTTTTGTCACGTGTTCGTGAGCTCCACTAATAATAGAATTTTAACTTCCTGTTAATACATTGCGATGAACAATAGTGACTGGTTTTTGTATACCACTTAGGTGGCAGACAAGCACACATGGATCTAGGATTAAATTTGCCAGAACCATTTTTTTTTTCGAAAATAAAAATGGCTTTTTTTTCGTGCGGAAATCCCCACAAATAACACTCCCGTGGCTAGCGGAGGTCGATATCTCGAAATCGGACCGATTAAAACCGGACACGCCGGTCTCGGGAGTCGGGTCCTTTAGCGCCAGGGTGAAGGGTGGCCTAAAAGGCATTTATTTCGCATCCCGGCATAAAAGTATCCTATGCTACGCCTTGTAATAATAGCTATTTGCCAGAGAGTGTCCCGTTAAAATCGGAACGGCCGTTTCAAAGAGTACCTGATCCAAACAAACAAAAAGACAGCAGGTACGACAAACGTTTAAAAAATTGGTTTATTGTTATAAATGGCATTGAAAACGTGTTATTTTAACACATTTTAACATTACAAACAGACCTTTCAATTTCTCTCGTCTCTTTCGATATGGGGTAGGCAGCGACAATAGTTTTTAACCGACTTCAAAAATGGAGGAGGTTCTCAACTCGACTGTATTTTTTTATGTTAGTTACCTCAGAACTTTCGATTGGGGGAACCGATTATGATAATTCTTTTTTTATTTGATAGCTGGCGCCCCCCGTGTGGTCATTTCAATTTGATCCGTTGAAATGATTTTTTTTTCTTTTAACAGATTTTCTAGACAAGAACATCGTTCCTCTTGCTACTGCCTCGATATTTCCTGTGAAGCGACTGCCACCTGATCTCCACAACGCCCTGGCGATATCCAAGTTCTATAGCAAGACCAGTTTTAGGGCTCCGATTATCCGTAACGACTGCCATAGATGTTCGTATGGCAACCGGGATCGATGGGTTAACGTGCTCTCCGAGGCACGGAGGGAACGCTGTCAGAAGGATGATCACCCATCGATAGGCTATAGATCCATCCCTCTGACAGCGACCTTGAATGATTGATTGAATGTAAAAAAAAAGACTGAAAACCGCATCAAATGCGGTTCAACCAAACAACGACATACAGATTAAACAGAGTACTTCCTTTTGAGATCGCTTTTAAAAAAGAGGGTACCCAATAGAGACATCTGTCCTCTAAAGGCCTGAGGGTTGCAGGTGAAGCCGAGCACCCTATCAGAAGCAAGCCGAGGCGGCAATACGAGAACACCGTGGTTCCCAAACCCGACGGGGGGCCATCTCGAAAACGTAGATGGCTCTAGGTCAGCTGAGATGCGAGGGAAATGCCTTTTGGCTCACCTTACATCCCGGCATTTGAAGACTTGAGACCTTCCTCATATTCTGGAAGAAGAGGTTTTGGAAAACCTCTTTTCTAACTTTGGGTTAGGTTATGTAAAAAAAAAACTTCACAAATGTCAATGGCACATAGGTAGTCAATAAACAAGCCAAGAGGTATCTAATAAATATCACCTCTTTATAATTTCCCCTCAGGAGCGGTAGGTCTTATTCTCTGAACATACACTGTGTCATCTACATGAGAGCAACAAAAATTTGCACATTGTTACTAGTCAAGAAGTAGTAGTCTTTTGCGATATCAATTTTTAACCGACTTCAAAAAAGGAGGAGGCTCTCAATTCGAACGCTATTTTTTTTGTATGTGTGTTACGCGATAGCGGCGCCAATTATGGATGGATTTTGAGAATATTTTTTTGTTTGAAAGAGGCTACTTCTGAGGTGGTCCCATATCCAGGGTATCAGGATCTGGTGCTGGGATCTTGGGAAAATCGAGGGGAAATCATCAAATTTACGACAAAAATTCTGTTTTTGATGCCTATGTGCATAATAAACCTCATAAATCTTAGGTACTTTTCTATTTCTGTACACTAAAAAGTAAAAAATAAAAAATAACTACCTACGTTTTTAGTTTATGCAGTCAGTTTTTTAAATGTAGTTATGTTATATTATTTTTTGTTCCATACATCAATTCTAGTAGTAGTTGTATTACATAAATCAATACACCTTACTGAAGAATCACTGTTATCTATACTTATAGATAACCTATTTCTTTCGTTATTAAGAAACATTAAGATAACTATCAATAAAATACAATTATTACTAAGGTATTTTTAAATAAAACTTTTTTAAATATTTTACGAGTCAATATGACTTCACCTCGCCTGATGGTAAGTTGATAGTAAAATCTCAGGAGTGGGAGTCACCACTACATACACTAGCAACACATACCCTATACCTTCCTCATTAAACAGGCTATCTAACCAAAACAAAAATCATTTTTCAATTCGAACCAGTGGCTTCTAAGATTAGTGAGTTTAAAACAAGCAAATAAACTCTTCAGTCTTACAAGTAATATTAGTATAGATGTAAGCTAATTTATATCTTCAATGGATATACAATATTTTTAAACCAGGTTACTAAAGATAATTAGCATATCCATAAAAATAAAATTGTGGGTACCCTCAAAAGTGCACTACATTACCCATAATCCTTACAAAAAAGACGACATAAACTGGACCAAATTGAAATAGGGAAGCGCCAGCTATTCAAATAAAAAAAGAATCATCAAAATCGGTTCACCCATTCGAAAGTTCTGAGGTAGCAAACATAAAAACAAAAAAAAACAGTTGAATTGAAAATTTTTTGAAGTCTGTTAAAAAGTAGTTTAATTATTTAAAAAATATGGATTAATCTGAATAATCCATTTTGTTGCAAAAGAAAAAATATGAATACGAGTGAAACTTGTCGGTCTGTTATGTTTTCATAGCTAAACAACTGATCTGATTTTGATGATATTTGATACAGAGATTGGCCTGGGAAAGAACACAGGCTACCTTTTGTTTCAAAAATAAAGTTTGGAGGGGTCAAATAAGGGATAAAGTTTGTATAAACATTCTTCATGGTGGAGAATATCACCATGAAACTTTGTATTATTTATAGGCACTTTATCTATCCGTACCATGGAACCCATAATACAAGCTAGTTAAGACATGCTTACTTAGGGGGCTAGATAACTTTGTATAGAATCTCCTAGAATGTTTATTTTAAAAAAATTGTGAGGGTAGGACTTATTATAAAAAAAGATATTTAAAAACGGTACCCTATGTTACGCCACATAAAATTACCTATCTACCATCAAAAATTCTGTCCATATCGGCCAAGCTGTTCCAGAGATTTTGTTTCAAACGGGTAGAACTTGTAAATAGCATTTTGAGAACCTGTTATTCAGTTTATTCCAGCTTATAGATGTGGTAGTAATAACAGAGGTGTTATGAGTTACTGTACCCAGTCTTTACAGGCTTCTGGAAACCATAGCCACCAGGAATTATTTGAAGTATGATGACTGAGTGATAGGCTTAGGTCTGTATTAATAAATGACACATGAAATTAAATGTCTCAAGCGTGTACTTGAAATGATCAGCGCCAATGGCATAATTCGCAGAGCATCTTAATAACACGTTTGAGACATATATAATCTCAGAGGTAAGTGTCATCTATTAATCTACAAGTAAATCTTTTTAGTTTTTGTTACGCTACTTCTAGGAGTTCTAAAGCATAAAGTTATTATTTCTGTTAAATAAAAATACAACCCTAGACGATTAAAATTGTTGTAACACTTTTTTAATCTTAGATGAGGGTACTCGACTTGCATAGATCCAAATTCAAATACAAAATATTTTTTTTTAACATGTTTAAAATAAAACTAGGTATCAGCTGTTAAATCCTAATACTATAGTCACACCTGTTATCTAAGAAGGGATAGACAGAGAAGAATAAACACCCATTATTCACCGTTTACGTTTCGAAGTTCAGCGGTTTTGGAGTTAGATTGAAAAGCCAAACTCAATCGAGTTCCAGGCTAACCTGAAGCTTGAAGGGTGATTCACTCACCATTTCTTTCAGTTTTACATAACCAATGCGATAGTAGAATTTGTCAGTTAGTATTTAAATACAATTATTACTACCTTCATTTTGACTTTAAAAATCAACTGAAAAATTATAGAGGAACAAAACATGTGTTATTTTTAAGAAATAATTTAACATGATTATTTCTTAAAAATAACACATGTTTGGCTCAGCCCAATGGATGACACACATCTAGCATGGTAAAAGTTTAAAGAAAATATCAATATAATGTAATAGAAACATGTCAACTGACTCCCGACCCTGTCAAGAAAGTTTAAATTATGGATTTCAAAGAACTGTATTGAATAACAAACTATAAATTAGGTCATTTTAGATTATCTTTTTAAAATCGCAGTGAACAGAATTTGATGTGCATATAAAAACGTTACAACAGCACCGCAAACGCGGAATCATATTGATAAAAGTGTAGCTTCCTTATTGCTACGTTATCACAGCTCCAAGTCATGTTATATTAACATTTTACATAACCTTTTTTGAAACAAGATGGCAGTACGACGCAGTTCTATCATTATAAATAATACCACATGAAAAAGAACATAATAGTATCCATTAACTAATGTTATCTTAGCCCTTTAGGAAACAGTAAGACTATTAAATAGTCAAGCAATGTTCTTTATCATAATTGAATACAATTATAAGTTCATTGCATCATAATTGTCATGGCATTGTTTTTGTTTACATTATAATGACACTCACCTGCCATGGGTTGACTTTAGGAATGGGTGCTTCTACAAACTTCTTGGGTTGGTTCTCCGCTGCCTGCTGCTGCTGTTCTGGTGTTGGCTGTGACTCCGGATGTGCTTGAGGAGCCTTGTGAGGCCGTGGCGGTGCCCTACGGTCGCGATCCCTTCGCCCTTTGGCAGGACGACGAGCATGCGACATCACGGGTACAAAACCCTCCTCTTCCTCATCGTCTTGCTGCTTTATGGGAGGTGCATCAGGCACCTCTCCTGGTGCGGCCTCAATGTTCTCTTTGTTACTTTCGCTACCTCTAAAGTTCAGCACTGACGCGTAAGAGGGTCCTGCGCCCTCGGCGGACACGCGGGCGGCCATGCCACCGCTGCCCTCGTTATGTAAGCCCGGGCGCGCGCTCCGCGCCGCCAGACGATCACGAGCGCGCCTCCATGCCCCTTAACACGACGGCATGATGGGGTTAACCCAAATTGCGAACGAACTTTCCCGATGTACACAGCCCGATCGAACAGTGCGAAGGTCGAATAATTCACGAGCAACTCACACGTCTCAGTGGCGCACACACACTGTTGGTCGCTGGGAAATATGCGCGAACCTCTCGCACCACACCGGATTGACCCTGGTTGGACCGTATTTACATCGAAAAAAATGCACTTCCGTCGACTTGTTCCAACTTTATTTGTACACTGAACGATCTGTATGCACTTTATCTATCGATGTCGTGTACTGATCACTAAGAAAGGAGCTTCTAGTAACATAAAATCATAACAGAACCATATTTTGTTCACTATTCACACATGTGGTCGGACGCCCAAAAAGGGATTTTTCCGCAACACACACGGAACTTGCGGAAGGCTGTGACTTCTAATTTTACACAGGACATTTTGCCGCTAGAGGGCGTTGAAATTTCAGTTTTAATGAACGCATTCATAGTCAACAACACACGACTTGCGTTTTCGATGGAAATATAAACATTTTGGGGATAAATTTCTATGCCACTCAACTAATATCAATACTAAAAATATTATAATACAAATAAATCCACGATGTTAATTCATCTTATAGATAAAACTCATTGCGATTTATCGCTAAAATATGAACGTACCGTTAATTAAAAATTAACTATGGCAACATTTGGGATCATAAAAAATTGTAAGAAATAACTTAACCAGTAAAATTATAAAATTAAAGAACAATATAATAACTATAATAAACAAAAATAAAAAGCAATATAAAATAAAGAAAATGTAAATTACGATTCGAAAAAAAAAACTTTATTGTCTATGATTTTAGGATAGAGGCGAGAAAACCGTAAATACGGGTAAGGTTAGAAAATATTCAATAGGATATTAAAATGAAAATGTCAAAGTAAGAAAATGATATTTTATTAAAATTTTGGTAAAAAAAATAAAATTATAAAAATCATATCTAATACACATCAAATTGGCGCTTGTTTCTGCTAGATATTATTAAATCATTGTACATTACTTTGATATCTAAAGAAGTAAGGTGGCTAATAGCTATCACCTTGCAGGGTATGAAGTATCAGGATTCGTGGGACAATACATACCCATGTAGTTCCTACAATTTCTACAATAATGATACACATCTTTACATGATCGTAGCACATATGGTAAAGGAGCACAAATCCAGCAACAAAATAGGCATAAAATTAAAGCACATAGATGGGTACACAAAGTTATTTTACTGGTTGTAACCGTCATCCCTGAATATCCACAATGCGGACAAACTACTGGCATTGGAGTGAATCCATATGTGTATACTCTTGGTGGTGGAGGTGGTCCAGGGTCGATATAAATATCAAAAGCTGTAGCATACGTAGGTGGTGGAGTGTGCTGAACAAATGAAGGAGAAGGGATAAAAGTTCCCATAAGCCTAGGCCTTCTTCGGGCTGCCATTTGTCGCAACACGAATGAATAAGACGGAGGTGCACTAGCCAAAGAATCTGGTGGTGTAATATCTCCTGTTTTCCAATCAATCTTCCCAAAGTTTGATTGGAAGTAGTTTGTAAGAGAAATGTTCAATGAATTTTCGTTTAATTTTGATAGTGCTAGTAAGAATAGAGACTGAGGGAGACTGCTGGAGATCACTGACATTGGTGAAGTTGCACTTCTCATTCGAGGTTGGTTGGTTATTGCCATTAGTTCAGAACCTTTAATCGTTAACGGTGCTTGAAGAATACTTCGTTGGATAGCTGCTGAGTAATTTGAAATCGACTTAGAAAGACAGGTAAATGCTGTTGGTATTTCTACCTCCTGTAAACATATGGTGTTAGTTGAAACAGATTGATCTTTCCGTGCTATTTCTTGGTTAATTAGATCAGGGGCATGACTGCAGTTTGGCGTGTTGATATCGTCCATTCGGACTTTCGAACATTGATATTTAATACACATATATGACTGTTATAGAAGTGAAATACATTATTGAGTATTGATTGAATTTTTACAAGATAATAAAATGGATACATTGGGAACACAATGTCAAACGGTACAACGCGGAACTGTCATCCGATTACAGATAATCTGGAGATAATTACAATTTCATACCTCAAACTCCTTATGATTATGTAAAAAGATGTAGAGTTAGAGAAGATGAACGGTATGTAAGATACCGTACGAGTAAATAAAAATATCTTTGCACTTGAAACTGAGGGAGAGGGAGTCGGGGACTACATGCTCTGGGGATACAATTTGTTGATCATTAATTCAAATGTTATTAAGTACTCTAATTTGTAAATAAATTAGGTATTTGAAGACATTTGAAGATAAATATTAAATGAAGTAAATATTATTCCAAGGAATTAGTTTACTAATCATTAATTACTAAATGCTATTTTTACTTTTTGTAAGCTGGTCACTGCCTTTTTGAACTGTCAAAAAACCTTTCAATTTCCGGTCCTTTTATTTCTCCGTGGCATGGCGGATGGTCTGTACCGCCGCCAGTAGTGTGTTTTTGGAGAAATAACTTCGCTGATATAGCGAAATGGTAAGTTTATTACAAACCGATGCGCTCGGCAACAGCGTTTATGTTTAAGTGTATTAATTTAAAGAAGTGAAAGTGAATATTGTTGTAGGAATAGTTGTCATAGACGGAACACGTGTTTCCCAATAGATTCTATAAAATTACAGTGTTCGTCGACGTTTCGTAAGTTATATCTGTAATTCAGCATGTTTATTGTCCAATATGTAATCGATAATCTTTATCGATTTGTTCAGCCATTAAAATGAACAATTGAGTCACGTTAACTCCCAACGCTGCGGATGCCATTGTCTTGCGGAATACTTGTTTATATCATAGATTTTTGCACTAATGAGGTTCGAAACGTGATCAAAAAGGGCATTCGAGAAGCTTACACAAAAGTATCACGGTTAATATACTTATAAATAAGTTTTATTTTGTTAGCTTTTGTTATGTTTTGAGGTTATGTTCCGCAAAAACGTTGATCACCGAAATCGATTTTTGATTGCTAATGGATGATCTATGATATGTTTGTCAATGCGGCTGTCGTTTAGATCGCTATTACTTATATTATTGCAATATAACTGATGTGAACACATCTCAATATTCCTCGAAGTTTAAATTTTTAGTTTTAAGGAGTCAGGTCAAGTGTTAACACCCTTTACTCTTCCTTGTCGCACTATTACAGTCTTCGAGGTTCATCAAAAAGGGCAGAGTAATATATTCCCTTAGGAAACATTTTATTTATTTGATAAATAATAATGTGTCGACATGAGGAATACAAACACATGTAAATTGCAACCGGCGTGCATGTATGAAAACAATTATGAAAGTTGAAGCGAAAGGAGTATGCCAAGATCGTAGCAAGTGGAAAGATGTTGTCTCTGCCTACCCCAATGGGGAAAAGGCGTAATTTGTATGTGTCACCAGCAAATATCTTCAACAAGAAACTATGAATTCTGACATGACATGATATACACTGGCTTACCAAGAAGTTAATAAGAAGAATAATCAAACAAACCTTTGTTGGTCCCTTTATGGTCTAAGAGCCGGTAAAAGATCACTCATCTCATGGGATAAATTTTTATCCATTTTTCTTTTTTTTTTTTAAAGTTTCACAATGTTTTTAGAAAAAATCACTGATAGTTCTAATACCCATTATCTTCCAGCAATTAAATGCACTATTTCCAATATGATGGACTATTTTTGACATATAAGTTAGTGTCAATTATTTACAGCTTTTAAATTTAGTTTTTAGGCAAAGTATTTAATTTTTTCTGATTTTATAAATAACCAAATGGGCAGATAACATCTACACTCTATGTAAAAAAAAAGAAAATTAGCCACCAACAAATCAATTCCATAGTCATAGACTGATTGCAGATGAACACAGAAAGTAAAAAAAAAAGATAATTCCAAGTTCAAAATCGGTAAAGTTATCAAACACTTCGCAGACTGCACCTACTTATTAGATATTCTTCTTTTCTTGTCAGCGATAAACATATATAGGTTGTAAAAACCGTTTCAATATATTCTAACATATACGTTTTGTTACAGAGTTTATCAGTAGCCCGACCGCTCGTGTCGGTGTACACAGAGAAGAATGAGGCCGTCGCTGGAGCCTCACTTCCACTGCCATTCGTATTCAAGGCCCCCATCAGGCCCGACCTGGTCAACAGCGTCCATGTGTCGATGTCCAAGAATGCCCGACAGCCTTACTGCGTGAACAAGGAGGCTGGTGAGTACCATTCATATAATTATTAAAACAATTTTAGGAACATTATCCATCTACCATGGGGGCAGACACACTGGACGAAGAAGCCCTAGAAGATCTCAAGGTGGACCACATCTTAAAATTTTGCAAGGAAACAGGTAGAGTCGGAGAGACTTCATGAATCCTTCATCTGTTGTTGCCTTAAAAAAAACTTTACTTCGGGGACGCCGTTTGCCGGACGGGTGATCAGCCTCACCTTGTTGGCCATTTCCCTTGGGATGAGGGACTATCCGGCTATCACGGAAGCTCCCTGAACTTACCTGTTTCCTTGAACAATCTTACTACCTGGTCCACATAAAAAAAAAGATAAAAACAGAATAAAAGAAATATTTGAGCGACAAACGTCATTTTTTTGCCATACCCATTATACAGAACGGAATTCGGAAATACGCAAAATTCTTCGTATGCGACTACGACTCACACTTGGCTGATTTCTGGTAGATTTCACCAATCAGATACACAAAGTAACTAACATTTTCGGGCAAGATTAGGAAAGGAAGACTGACTTGACTATTGACTATGAGGACCGTGACTTGACCTTGACTGTGACTAAATAACAAAAACGCTGCATAATACATTTATATGCAAATTATAATACTTGTTTGTGGCAAATTGCAAAGCAAAGAAGCCATTAAAAAATAAGAAAATAGCACTCCGGGAGTGCCGGCAGAAGTGAAAACTTCAATATTAACATATTACAAATATTACATCTATTATGTGTCAATACAGACTAGATCGAAACCTAATCTTATTATTAAAATTATATTTATTACTATTATTATTATTCGTTTTTTTACGTTTTATAGTTCTCAGCTTATAGCTGGTTTTCTTGACGGCAGTTACGGGCTAAAGCCAAGTAAGAGTTTTTCATGTAGTAATTTATAAAGTACTTACTCATTTTCTTTCACTACTTCATCATCACTTTTTTCATTAATAGATTCACTTTGTTCGATTTCCATAATTTAAACAATGCACATTTACGAATACACAACAGTGTATTTACTACACAACAGGTCAAGCAATCGGCTGTCACCATCCTTGGATACGCGTGGGACGCTGTACATAAACACACACGGTCATTCGCGCAAGCGCCCTGTGCCGCCTAAACAGAGCAGCACACTCAGGCACGGTAGAAAGAGTGGGAGATACTAGTTCCTCTCCCTTTCCCTCGATCTTACGCTTTTTCGATCAGCATCACGTGACCCTGACGCGAGTTTGAAAGTTTTTACCCATACAAAAAAAAGTGCTCAGCGCCGCTAAAGAAGTTTTCACTTCAAAAAAATCATTTTTCAGTATTGCATACTGAACCATAGGCTTATGACAGATTTTAGATATCCCCTGCACTAAATGTCCACATTCAACGGATCACAAATGCTGTTGAGTGTTACTGCGGATTAGTGCGACAGTGACGTAACACCATGGCGTTCTGGACCCACTCATGTTGTGGGGACGGGTGCAAGGTTGTTACTACACATATGTTTTCCTTTGAATCCCTATAACATTTGAAAATTGGTTTGAGTAACTAGTCCTTAATTGACATGACAGTTAAATTTTTTTTTTCTAATCGGTAACAAACAATAAGCAGGTATTTTGCGTGTGGTTTGGCAGGTCGAGGGCATCTACCAGCGAGGACAGCCACACATATTTAAAGAGTTAGATTAGACTATCAGAAAATAATATGCCATTGGATTTTAGACTATCTTGACATATATTTAAGTCTAAAATTAAATGAATAAAATTGATTACATATTCATATTTTTTTTTAGACGTTATTGTCACGCAGTTAAAGTCGCTTTTTTAGTGTCCACCACAAATATGAATTTTTAGAAAGGGGTTAGAGATTTGTGCAAATATAGTATACAGGGTATTTCATTTTAAAAGTAAAGAAATGTTTCCTTTATATTTATTTATATATGTTTGGTCTGGGTGTTTGTATGTATAATAAGTATGTATTTACAAAAAAAAGTATATAAGTATGTTTATCAGCATCCTAGAACCCATAACACAAGCTAGTTAAACTATGCTTACTTTAGGTCTAGGGAGCGCTGTGTAGAATGTCGTAGAATATTTATTTATTATATTGTTTCCCTCCAGTTAACATTTAAAAAAATTGTCTACCTATGTAGCGATTACTAAAAATTTTCAGATTTTTTGTTGACAATTTTTGCTAACATTGTTATATTTTGTTGACCAGGTCACCAAACCAGTGCCGAGTCATGGGGTACCGGACGTGCTGTAGCCCGTATCCCCCGTGTACGTGGTGGCGGTACCCACAGGTAAGACAGAACACCATCTTTTCTCAAATTGGTTGGTGCGAAGGGTGTAACAATATAAAATGTTATTGGTTGGTTCTTGGCTAGAGGTATTAATTTATTGATAGTTTTAGATATTTTTTATTGCTAGTATGTACATTGTAAGCAAACTAACACACTAACAAACTTCTTTCCATTAGCACGTACAGTCGGCGTCAAATGTTAAAGATGATCATATTTAGATTTTTGAGAAAATATATTCATATTTTAACCGACTTAAAAAAAGGAGGAGGCTCTCAATTCGTACGCTATTTTTTGAAGTGAAAACTTCTTTAGCGGCGCTGAGCACTTTTTTGTATGGGTAAAAACTTTCAAACTCGCGTCAGGGTCAAGTGATGCTGATCGAAAAAGCGTAAGATCGAGGGGAAGGGAGAGGAACTAGTATCTCCCACTCTTTCTACCGTGCCTGAGTGTGCTGCTCTGTTTAGGCGGCACAGGGCGCTTGCGCGAATGACCGTGTGTGTTTATGTACAGCGTCCCACGCGTATCCAAGGATGGTGACAGCTGATTGCTTGACTGTTGTGTAGTAAATACACTGTTGTGTATTCGTAAATGTGAATAAATAACAACATATAAATTGTCATATTTGTGTACGATAGCGCAATAAATAAACATTGTATTCTACCTCATAAATGATAGTACTTTTATACTTATAATTAAACACAACGTTAATATTGAAGTTTTCACTTCTGCCGGCACTCCCGGAGTGCTATTTTTTTTTTGTTTGAAAGAGGCTACATCTGAGATGGTCCCATATCCAGGATATCAAGATCTGATGCTAGGATTTTGGGAAAATCATCAAATTTACGGCAAAAATTCTGTTTTTGATGCCTTTGTACATAATAAACCTCATAAAATAGGTTTCTATTTCTGTACACTAAAAAGTAAAAAAAAATCTATTGATATAGTTGCAATGTTTTGTTTTGATTCTATATTGGTCAAGTCAATATGACTTCACCTCACCTGATGGTAAGGTAAAGTAAAGTGGTTAGATAAATAAAACTTATAAATAAATAAAAACGTTGAAAAAGTTTGAACCGTCATTGACATTTGACGCCGACTGTACATTGGAACCATCATCAGCATACTAACCGGCTGTCTGCTATAGCGCGGGTTCCCCGCCTTTTCTACATACATCTAGTGTCGATACATACATGTATGAAGAAAAAGTGCCGAGAAACCGCGCGGAATACAACGCTTGGAGGGGATGCGGAATACCGCAGCGGTGGATCTACAATAAGTCTCTATTATTGTTGCCGAAATATCGATAGTAATACAATAAGTCTCTATTATTGTTGCCGAAATATCGAATGTAAAAAATAAAAAATAAAAAAACGAAAATAAAATGTCGAAAAAAATACTATCGATGGTAAATTTTCATCTAAATAAGCTAAAATATCGATAGGCCTATCGATCTATCGATGGCTCAGAACGAGACAATACTTTTGATTGAGTGCAATACTATCGATAGTATTGTTGCTCGCGAAGAATAAACTTACGATAGTATTTTTACTCATAAATAAAATCATCCTATCGATACTATCGATAGTCGACTATCGATCGGCAACACTAGTATCTATACATCTATCTATATAAAATTGTATCTGTTCGTATAATTAAAATATAAGGTTCAGGGTTATTTCTATGTATAATAAATGTATGTATTTACCAAAAAAATGTTGATATTTAAGTATATTTATCTGCATTCTAGAAGCCATAACACAAGCTTGTTACAACTACGCTTACTTTGGGTCTAAACAGCGCCGTGTATAATGTTGTACAATATTTATTTATTTGAATGAGTGTATAAACGATTGTCTATCTATTTGTCTGTTTGCATGAGTTTCTCTGGATCGGCTGGGTCGATTTAGATGGGATTTTATTTACTTTAATTTTGGAATAAGATATGAGTTGGTTTAACTTTAGATTAGCCGCCCACGATTTGAGGGTTGGGAGTGGGTGGAGGGGTTGTAGAACACCCCCTTTGAAGGTAAAAGTGCGGACGCCCCCCATTTTAGAGATATGATTTTTTTTTTAATTCCAACCTAACTTTTACCAGCTTCAAACAAAATTAGTTTTGTGTAAAAACGCATGTGGACTCCAAAATTGTGGGCTGCTAATCTGAAGCTTGTCTACTATTCGTTCACGCTAAGTTTGCCGCTGCCAACTGTCACGCGTTCAGCGTTGTCTCACTCACTCAGTTCTAGTTTCAGTGAGACAACGCTATACCGACGTCATTTGACAGCGGCAAACTTAGCGCGAACGGGTAGTACTTTAATTTTGGAACAAGATTTTTTTTGACGTGGAAGCAATTAAAGCCTTAAAATTAAATGTAAGTAATATTGTTGGTTGTGTACACATATTTTGATGCTTAAAACATTCATTCATCTAAACTTTTGCATTTATTTAATAAATACCATCTCTATTGTCTTATAAGCCATGTAAATAATTTAACTTTTTACTATCTCCGGATCTACTAAACCGTTTGTGATGAAACATACGTAAGTAAGATTTCCAAAAAAAGAATTCCAAAAAAAAAATTGTTTAGAATTTTCATAAAATAACATCCGCCGTAACATAACTCGAGTCTTTTAAATGTCACCAATGTACAGACAAAGCTACTTGACAATTTTATAGTAATACATTTATTTTCCCTGTTTTAAAATAGTGCAGTACAAATTACTGTAGTTATACAATGGCAGGGTATATCAAATTTCTAATAGCGCGGACGTCTCTTTTATTTGAATTGACGCATCGATATATTAGAATACATTTAAATAATTACTTTAAAAAACATCATGGACCTATAAAACCAATGGAAGGTAAGCGTTGTAGGAAGTAGGACACGACGGTATCTCTGAACTGAGCTGTCCGACTGGGGTAGTACCTCCGCCCTACAGAACACCGCCACATAATAACCAGCGTGTTGTGTTCCCCAAGGTAAGTAGGGCACCGAGAGCTCCCCTACTTACCTTGGTTCTGATATTTGGCACATATCTTTAATTCTGGTGACAATACAAGTTAATCCATACTGATCTGCAATAATCAGAATAGATTAACTTGTATTGTCACCAGAACTAAAGATATGTGCCAAATATACAACGCCATACAAGATGGCCGCCGCTACAAAATGGCGGCTTGCGTATTTTTCCACAACTACCGCAATATGGATATCAAATGAAAGAGCTTGAATAGTAGAATATAGTTCACTGTGGAAAAAAAGGACAATAAAATGGCAATTTTAGTTCATAAAAGCAACTTAATAACAATTTTTACTATATTTATTTTCTGTACTAAAAATCCTCCCACAAATAAGTTTGCTACATCGTACTCTTCTCACAGGTCCGGCCAGGGTGCTTTCGGTAACATGTGCCGCGGAGGTCGCATGTTCGCGCCCACCAAGCCCTGGCGCCGTTGGCACCGTCGCGTCAATCTACGCCAGCGCCGCGCCGCCGTTGCCGCCGCCGTCGCAGCGTCCGGCGTACCTGCCCTGGTGCAGGCCCGAGGTACGTACGGGAGCCCTGGTCTGTAAACATCTTCCGCCCTCCATGAGCGTAGGCCTGGAGGTGAAGAGTGTAGTCGCCTGTCACCCTAGCAGTAGCAATCCGAGCCGGCCATAAGTGCAGGCCTGGCGGTGACGGGAGGAATCTCCTGTCACTCTAGCAGAAAAAGCAAGATCCGAGGTGGTCATCTCCAAGCTGGATAAGAAAAATACCTTTTAGATCATTCACACCTGTATGTATGAGAGCCCTAATATGCAGGCGTCTGCATAATCCCCGGGGTCCGCTTTACTAGTTTTAACTGCGGATTTGGCCGGAAGTATTGCAGCTAGACCGTTGTTGTTGGACTTTTTAGGACTCCAACTACCCGTAACGACTGCCATAGACGTTTGTATGGCAACCGGGACCGACGGCTTAACGTGCTCTCCGAGGCACGACCAGACCAATGCAAACCCATAATCGTGCATCCAAATATTTGTACGGAGCGGGGATCGAACCCGCGCCTCCTGCGCAGTGGCCGTGTTCACTACCGCTACGCCACAGAGGCTGTGTGTGAGTGACTCCGGACGATCAACAGGAGCATAAAAAGGCTGGCATTCTTCAACAAGCTGGGGTGGATCGAAAAAACCGCGCTATGACCTGGAGTTGCGTATACCAGCCCATGATACCATACACCTCAACCGTCATATAAACTGTTATTACCTTGGTCACCAGGTCACATCATCGAGAAGGTCCCAGAAGTACCCCTGGTGGTATCGGACAAGGTTCAGGAGATCAACAAGACCAAACAGGCTGTGATCTTCCTGAGACGCATCAAGGCTTGGTCTGATGTCCTCAAGGTTAGTAACATCTTCCTGCTGTGGTACTACAGTAAAGTCTATAATAAAATAGTATTTTCTTAGTGTCAGTGGTATGACAGTGGTTTGCCATTAGCATTCCCAGTCCCAGACTAGCATCTATTCATGTTGACGTGACTGATAATTTTAAAAAAATCAGTAACAATATTTCTTTTTTTAAATCAATGTGTTCAACTTCTGTCTAGAAATATTGATTTTCTTAAAAGACAATGATTCTATTTTAATTTTCATCAAAATCTGACCTGACTCTTGAGTCTTATTCGCTATTCCTCATAGTTTAGTTTTTGAGTAATTTTTTTTATTATTTAGAATTGGATGTGGATGACATCCACTTCTATACTCAACACAAAATAAAAGGCCCGTTTTGACGTTTGTTCTCGTGGCGTAACTAGTTACGTACCTATACGATTCGGTATTCGATACTCAGGATGAATCGAATTCAGTTTGCATGGGGATTTAATCGATTTGAATATGTATGTAAACTGCATTGGATTAAAGTTCTGATTAGAAAAAATTGCTTAACCTTTGATTTTGTAGGTATTTTAAAACAATACAATTTTATTAAAGGTCTATTTACTTATATTTAATATTTTTTTACAATAACATTCACTCAATCACAAAAACAACAAGAATAATTAAATCAGTCTTCAGAATCTAAACACAAGTATTAAAATAAATGAAAATAAAAGTGCGCGTCGGGCTTGAAAAAAAATATCTCACTCGATATTTTCTTTACTTAACTGATTATTAATAGTCTGTGGACTACATGAAAAAATCGTTATGCACAGCACTTAGCCGAGTGGGCGGTACCTGTCAATGAAAAATGTAATTATCTTTAGAACATTTCAATTGATAAGAAATTAAGAACTTCATGGGCACGAACTGTCAAAGTGGGCCTTTTATTTTGTGACAACTATAAATAGATATATTTATAGATGATCTTCATGTCTCCACGATTAATAAACTATGGAATTAAAATATCTATGTGTAAAGAATGGAGCCTAGATTATTTCCATGGACTACGTTTGGTTGAATTATTTCAATCCAGATTTACACCATAGGAAACATTTCAATTAAAAACAATTGAATTATACTTCATTGTAGGACCCCTCACTACTCCCTCCTCTAACGAGAGAGCTGAGAGGGTTTACACCTTAATCCACACACGCTGGCCTAATGCGGGTTGGTGGATCGGACATGTCCTTAGAATTTCTTCTAGGACATGTGGGTTTCCTCACGATGTTTTTCTTCACCGTCAGCAGATGGTAAATCATGTGATTAGCACATATACATTCCACAAAGTGAAATTCACATTGGTGCTGTCTGACCGGATTCGAACTCGATACCTCTGGAGTAGAGGCCGCGTCCTTATCCATTCAGCTACCATCGCATCTCTAATTTTATACAACTTGGTAAAAATCTTTTCTAAAACAAGCGCTGGTAGATCGCGCTGGCTGCTAGCTTCCTTTCTATATAGCGCTTTTGTATAAAGGAGTGGTTGGTCTTATAATATGGTTGTTCCCCAGGTGTACAAGTCGCAGCGCCTGCGCGCCGGCAAGGGCAAGATGCGCAACCGCCGCCGCGTGCAGCGCAAGGGACCCCTCATCATCTACCACAAGGATCAGGTAATGTATACTTTTTAACGGTAGGACACGACGGTATCTCCCGTCCGAACTGAGCAGTCCGACTGAGGTAGTACCTCCGCCCTACAGAACACCGCCCCATAATAACTATAGTGTTGTGTTCCCCAAGGTAAGTGCCTGATGTTACACACTTCCATAGGTCACGGTGACTGCTTCCTATTAGATGGGCCGTGTGCTTGTCTGCCACCTAATGGTTTAAAAAACCATTATATTTCGAGTCGATCGCAGGTTTATAAGTGCCCGGTTAATGGCAATAGGCTCGCCACCTATTACATTGGGACCTAAACATAAACTGGCGAAATGTGGGTGCTAGCACCTCTGCCTGCCTACCCCTTCGGGGTATAGGCGTGAGTTTGTTTATGATATTTCGAGAAGAGATTCCATTGGTAGAATGTGACTTTGTCTAGAGACCCTTTTTTTTATCGTGCGGAAATATCTATGGTATACCACGCCCCGTCGGCCATCGGGGGTGGTTATGTTGGGTTCGAACCGATTAAAACCGCACGCTCCCCACTTTGCCTATTTACACAGTATCTTACGCAATTAGCAATATACCCTAGCTATATATTCAGCAGTAGTTGTTACCAACTACCGCTGCCAATCGCGGGGTGAGATAACCGCGGCACAACCGAACTGCTTGCGTCTGTACGTAAATTAGCTCATAAGTGTCGCTACACTATTTAAAAAAAAGTGACTGTGTTGTGGACATGGTCTTGTGAATATGACTATAATAGTGTTTATAAAATTGTAGTACCTTTTTGCAACTAACCAGATTTTTTTACAAAAATTTGTACCCAAATCTTGACAATGGGTCTATAGTACCCACACATACCTTAACTGTCGGTACACCTATACTGATCTCTTGAGGTTGGGTTGAATGAAATATTGTAAACCCCCCCCCCCCCCCATTTCCCCCCTCCCCCCCATTTTCGTGTAAATATCCTCTCCACAGACCAGCGGGCACACTCCAGTGGACTCGGTTAAGATAATTAAATGTATCCTGATGAATATGCTATAGATATTCTATCTCACGAAGGCGGGTGTACAATTAAATAGTAGTCCCTGTGTCTTGTAAACACGCGTACATGTGTGTGCGAAAGTTCATGTCACGTCACAAGAAATTCATGTAGCGGTTAGTAGAACAATAATTGCATTGCAAGTAATTCATTTTTAAAAGCAATGTGCATATAATATGTTTTACTACAATGACAGCTAAACCGCCTTCGTGAAATAGAACATCTATAACAAAACCACGTATCTTTCTTTTTTTAACCCCGCTAGTTAGCGGAGGTGATATGTTGGACTCCAACCAACTAAAACCGCACGGCGTCTTGAGTCTACCGACGTGTGGGTGTAAGGTGGCATAGGACCATTATATATGTCAGACCATACATGGTCTTATGGGCCACTTAGGTGATTGTTCTTACGGACCGTCAATATTTACTTCAAAACATTTATTTAATAAATTTATGTCAACAGGGTCTCACCCGTGCATTCCGCAACATCCCAGGTATTGAGATGCTCAACGTGGAGCAACTGAACCTCCTCAAGCTGGCCCCTGGCGGTCATCTCGGCCGTTTCATCATCTGGACCCAGTCCGCCTTTGACAGGCTTGGTGAGTACACTTAAAGTTAGGAGGGACTGTGCGAAAATGGTTTTGGGCCTGTAGTAAGTTTATACAAATATACATTTACCTCATATCTTCCAATTCCAAACCACTGGACGGATTTCTTTAATAAACATATCGTTAGATTCGTCTCGGAAACCCAAGTGTTCTTAGATAGGTGATGTGCTTTAAAGGGAATTTCAGAAAGGTATTATCATAACCAAATTTATTTGCGGATTGAGGTTTGTGAACTTAGTGATAAATGTACACGAAAACTAAAAAGTATAAAAAAAACCCGACTGCGTTAAACCAAAAAGAAAAAAAAACAAGCACTTAAATGTCCTGTGGTCTAGAAACATAGACAATATAAGTTAATCTATTCTGTATCATTGTAAATCCAAGATGGCCGCCGCTACAAAATGGCGGCTTACATATTTTTCCACAACTACCGCAATATGGATATCAAATGAAAGGGCTTGACTAGTAGAATATAGTTCACTATAAACAAAAAGAAAATCCAATATAGCCGCCAATGAAACCGTTTAAGTAAATTTGATCACACTCGTAGAGCCATTGAATCCCCCATAAGCCTTACTTGGTATGTCCCATACATATCAAAGTTACGAATACGAGGGGTATATCATAATATTCCCATAGGAAACACTGAATTGTCTAGCAAGACTGTCAGTGTGTCGAAATGAGGTGTACAATCTTTTCAACGACTGCACTATAGTATTGTGAACCATAGTATAGTGTGGCTGTTAACGTATGGTGTAATATAACAATGAGAGTGAGCGAGATAGAGATATGACGTCATAGACGTAGCATGGTTTCAATCTGTGGGTGTTTTAAGTTTCGGGGGGTGTTGAATAACAAAAATTACATTTTTTTTGAGGTCCAGCCAAGAAACCTCTAATCGTATATGGGGTACCCTTTGGTGGTACCCTAGCTTGGAGTTTCTTCTGGGAGCTGGGGGTCAGACAGCAGTCGATTCTTTAAAATCCAAGATAAGCCACTTCAAGGGAGTGAGTTGGAGTGGTTCCTGGGACCCAAAGTACTATCTTGGGGGAGGGCTACAACCGCCCTTGGCTATGCCATATGCCGCCGCCGGCAAGCTCGCCGGTTTCGAGTGCTTTTGACCTGCCCTTTTTGCAATAAATCATTATTTCGTCAGTGGTCGACCCCAGCTTGCCTACCCACTTACATATGCCTTCAAGATTTCTCAAAATTAAATTTTCCGTTCAGATGCCCTGTTCGGCTCATGGAAGACGCCATCAAAGGAGAAGAAGAACTTCAACCTGCCCCAGCCCAAGATGGCCAACACTGACCTCAACCGCCTGCTCAAGTCCGACGAAATTAGGAAGGTGCTCCGCGCGCCCAAGTACGTATACCTAACATATACATGTACCCAACGCCATCTAGCGGTAGCAAGTTGAACTACTTCGATAATTGCGTCACTACCGATCCTGAATCGCGAAATTGAAATTCGCTAGTGTATAATATTATAACAACATCTCAATAAATCGTTGTTGGATGTTAAAGGAACATCGCAACTCATTTTTCACTAGGGAAATATGGATTGTTGGAAACTGATACCTGGTTGAAGGGGTAAGATAGTGGTCGAACGCGGGCCCATCGACTATAATAACAAAAAAGTTGAGGCTTATACGTAAGCTCTCATCTCGGTGTTACATGTTAGACAGTAGTCACTGCCGTAATAGCCAAAATAAGGTAAACATAAATGGAGAACGGATCCCGGCCTCTAGGAACTGTCAATAAAAAAACACCCACCATGACCCTCACTCAAATAATACTTTAGTCCTCTTCAAAATGATGATACTCTCTTTCAGAGCATTGGGTTATGATTCATAATGATTACCCTAACACGTTGACACATACTGACTTTACCCCTTCACACCCAATTTGACCCTTACCCCAATATTTTTGCTAATGCGTCAAATTGTTTACAGCAAGCGTGTGGTTCGTGCGACCCGCAAACTCAACCCATTGACCAACACCAAGGCTATGCTGAGGTTGAATCCATTCTCAGCTGTGCTCAGAAGGAAAGCTATCTTGGACCAAGACAGGAGGAACAACTCTAAGGCTTTAGCGCTGGCTGAGAAACGCGGAGTAAGTTTTTTTATTTATTTACAAATATAACTATCAGTAGGCAATATGATAAAATAATAATTTTGTCAAAAAAGGCCAACTTCAAGTGGACCAACTTTGTAATGTGACCACACGGAAAGTAGCAGCTTTCAAATTAAAAAATTATTCATTAAAATTGGTTCACCCAAAAGAATACAGTTGAATTGATAAAGTTCCCCTTTTTCGAAGCTGGTTAAAAATGCAAAATGTTGTATTTTTGACTTTGACTTAAATGAACCACTAAATGGAATATAATTTAAAAAAAGCCAAACATTTTAACAGCATGAAGCATACTAGTCCAGAACTTTCACATACAAACATATCTTTATTTCGAAATAGACTGGTTTAGCAACAAGCAGCTAATACAACAACCAATTCAAAATGATGATAACACTCTTTCAGAGCATTGGGTTATGAATCACAATGATTACTCACACGTTGACACACACTGATGTTACCCCAATATTACCCCAACACCACACTTACCCCACCAATCGCTAAACAAGTGCTATCTTCACAGATCAAGCTCCCGGAGAGCGATTCAGCGGTGAAGGCCGAGAAACTGCGCCTGAGAAGACGTAAGGCTATCAAGGCAGCTCTTGCCAAGAAGCCGAAGAAGCCAGCTCCTAAGAAGACGGCGCCACCACCGCCTAAGAAGAAGCCGGCGAAGGACGC
Source organism: Lithosia quadra (assembly GCA_963576445.1). Classification (NCBI taxonomy): domain Eukaryota; kingdom Metazoa; phylum Arthropoda; class Insecta; order Lepidoptera; family Erebidae; genus Lithosia; species Lithosia quadra. Next base: position 2,637,009 of record OY754902.1, on the reverse strand, counting down.
GAAAGCGGCCAAGCCTGCCGCTAAGTGAAGGAGTTAATAAATTTATATACTGACATTTTTGAGTTTTTTTTACTTGAGTCATCCTACCTTTTTTATACCACAAGCAGATAAGCACACTTGATAGGAAGCAGTTACAGTGGTCTATGGGACGTGTGCAACACCAGATGCGTCAAAAGGGGGGTGCGGGCCGGAACCACCACGTGGTGCACCTGGGCAACCGAGGCGAGCAGCGCCTCCCACTTGCCACGGGAGACGCTGCTGCCTGCGGCCAATCCGGCCGGGGTGGGAGTGGCCCTCTAGAGGACTGCTCCGAGGCTCTCCACGTGTCCCTCTGACTAGCAGAGGGCACAGTGGGGAGCGAGCGGGGGTCAAGCTGATTGTCCGCGCGCCGACGGTTGGGTGGACAGGACGGCCGCCTCATAGTTCAAGGCATCTAACTTGGCTAAAATTTTGAAGTAGTGTGGGCCCAACTCACTGACCTGTAGTAATAAGGTCAGTGGCCCAACTACTCCAAAACCTTGCCAAGTTAGATGAGCTGTACACTATTTATATACTTGTTTGTGACAAAATGCGTCGCATAGAAACAAGTGTACGGCATCTAACTTGGCAAGGTTTTGGAGCAGTGGGGCCCACACTACTCCAAAATCTTGCCAAGTTAGATGCCGTGAACTATGTTTTCTCTCCTTGCTATGGTCCTATAACCGGGCGTATAAAAAAAGCATTTGATGAGGCCGTCAAGCTGAGGGCCACCACTGAGCACTGTCGGTGTATGTTGGTGCACCTCGGTCCTGAGATTTAATATAATATACAAAGGTATTAAAAATCTGGAGTGAAGTAGGGAAGTGTACTGGAACGTCTGTGGTACCTACATACTGGCGCATGGAGCCTATCGGCCTATAAATTCTTTGGAGCTACCATCACGCCATCTATAACATACGCGGGCTTCTTGCGCTAAAAGCCATGGATTACGTAATAGGCTATTTCACTAGAAATTATTCCAAAATAACCTAAATGAAATTTCACATTATGAGTTGGTGAAATTCATTGTTTCATAAACGCAATATCATATTCATATCATTGATAATCATAGTCGAAATCCACCCTTAGAAATAAATGAAATGTCTACGTCATACATGACACTCATGACGTCATGGGACATTTTCATTGTCAATTCAATAATTTGATAGAAAATGACAATTAATGACACTGCAGTGACGCAAAACATCAAAATGAATAATGATTATTCAAAAAGATAGTTTCAAAATATGTTGTAAAAATGACTGAATCGTTAAAAAGTACCACTATGTAATAAAAAGTTATTTTTATTCATTTCTAAATTCGGATGTAACGTGACATCCGGTTTGTGTTGCGTGCAAGTTTATGTTGTCGATGGTGACCTATTTATTTCGTGAGCAATGTATTGGATTAAAACTTAAAGAAAAACACAAAGGAAATTTATATTTTTTAAATGTTAACTCAAATTGAAAATGGTAGGTAATATTTGCTTATTTTGATAAACAAAATTACGTGTTGAACTTTATCAGTAACACAAACGATGACATTATGGTAATAGTTTATGGTCAATATTTATTATTACTGGCAAGTAATTATATGTTTTTAAAATCGATTCCATTTTCCTTTAATCGATTATAATTAATTCTTTAATTACCCAATTTACTCTAAATACACTCTTTATGTATGTCGGTCAGTTTATTTATCAATGGTAATTACCTACCTACTTAAAGCTTGTTGTGCTATGATGAAATTTCAATAAAATTTAGAAAGTAAGCATTGTAGACTTGCGGCCAATTCTTTTTTATCAATGGCTATTCTTTCTCCTCACGCTTAACATAATGCCGTAACCAAGGTATTCAACAAAGATGACCAGCCAGTGACGGCTATGGTCACGCATAGGGCTTTAGAGTGAGCTATGCTTGGAGTATCTTGAAGAATGACATCGTAATGAGATCTCCGCAAGAACTAAAGCTATGATAATGATTCTAATTCAGAATACATGAGTACTTTTATTACAGACTTAGACTTAGGCACCACACAAATTTTATGACGTTATTAATATTCATAATTTTTTACACTATATTCAACTATTGAATTTATAGGAGTTCAGTGATGATTCAGACATCAATTTAGTTAATTTTCGCAATTTTATTCTTTTCTGAATTGGTTTTATTAGTTAATCGATTCTTTTATTCATTCAATAAAATAAACGTTTAGTTGTGATAAAAATCGAGTCATGGTTCAGTGTTGCCAGTACACTTTGGCGCCGAATTACATCACCATTTCATGGCACGCGTTTGACGCATTTGTTAAAATTTTCGACTTTTCGTGACAGCACGTCAATTTCGACATTTGATTGATAATTTTCTAAAGATCCATCAAATTAGTTTGTTTGAAAGTTGGTTTAGGCGCTAAATGTTATTATTCTTTAGTTTTAACTTAGTTACTATGATGTGAGTGTGTGGTGTCCATTTTTGGTAACGCAGTGTTTTTCCATAATGAGCGCACTAAAGTGCGTGGTTGAAGGCTGCGATTTGGAATACGATGTAGTCTGCAGCTTCTCCTTTTACAAGTGAGTTTGTTTATATTCGATTTTTACTCTAATATAACATTTATTTTTATCTTTTGTACTGCCCTGAATGTCTATGGTTTTCACTGTGATATGACCTCGAACGAGGCAGCTTGAGCATTGTAAACAAATTTTGATTAGTTTACTATCGCATTAGTATTTTTCTGTATAATTCCCCATATATCAGACACAATATCGTTTATTTCACGTACATGTTAAAATCTACACCGATGTGTAGAAAGCTAAAATTGCTGTTTTTTTTTCAATGTCCTTATTAGTAGTCAATTATTTCAGTTTTAATTGGAGGGGATATTGTATCACTTTCAGTTCAGTGTAATATGCCATTCAAAGTTTTATGTTGAATATCTGTACCTAATTTACCTGGTTTGTGCATGTATGTAATATTTTTAACCTATTAAGTAGGAAAATTTCACTGTAGTATAGCTTATTTTTATTAAATTCAGGCTAGATTTCATTAATGATATTAACTAAGATCAAATTGAGCCATCAGCAATAACAGTAATTAAATAATATTTATAATAATAACAATAAATCATAATAACCATGGTCATAATTTTATGACCATGGTTATATCATATAACCATGGTAATAATCTATGACCATGGTTATATGATTCTATTTTTGATCATATCACCAGTTCTACATAACCAATTGTAGTCAAAGATAGTGGTGGTTTTTAGGTTCTGACCTTTCCTAAAAATTGCATCAAATTTCATTTACTTACTAGTTTTTATGTCCGTTACGTGATAAGTCCAGAGTTAAGTTGCAATTTGGACTCAGAATTATTGATTTAACATAACTTGGTCTATACTTTTATAAAATTGAAAACTAGCTTTGTCTCTATAATATTGGAGATATTTAAAAAAACCCACAAAGGTTATGTTAAACAAACAATTCTGAACTCAAAAACGTTTTCTTAGGTACCCCTGTCTGTTTGCGTTAGATGCTAAAATAGTTGAACAGGTTTTGACACGGTCATTTCTAATAGAAAGATCTTTGTCAGACTTATGTAAAGGTGTACTGGGTTGCTCTTTAAAACTTTCACATTTTGTCAATCTTCCTCCGTCCATTCAACATCCTTTTCTCTACTATGATTACTATATTTTCTGTCATACCCAATTTTCCTGTATCACGCTAAATCTCCCATGTTTGATTCCAATTGATAAAGTAGGACCAGAGATATGATCAAAAACGATAACGTGATAACGTAACGTAACGTAAATTGATGAGGCCGTCAAGCTGAGGGCCGCCACTGTAGCACTACTGGTGTGTGTGGTGGTGACCCCAGTCCTGAGACTTTGCCTTTCGCTTACCATCAGGCGAGGTGGAGTCATTTTGACGTGTCCTACATAAAAAAAAAAAAACTGACCTGCCGCTAGAAATATGTGTAATGTACCCAAACAACTGATTTACACTTAATAATAGTATTCAAACTACGTGCAAATGAGTCCTAGAATGGAGACCGCGAACTGGCAAACGGAAAGTAGGATGCCCCCAGGTACGATGGATGGATGACCTGAAAAGGGTAGCTGGGATAGACTGGATGTACAAGGTGGAGGATCGGGTGCTATGGCATACATTAGGAGAGGCCTATGTTCAGCAGTGGACTGCAGTAGGATAATTGATTGAATAGTATTAATCCCCCTAATGCATTGAAGAAAAATTTAAAACTTGCATAGAAAACAGAATTGAGGAATCAATTCTGTTATTTTGTTTAAAAAAAAAGCCACTGTACAAAATGCCATTTAATACTGGACTTTCTTTACATATTATTAAGTCTAAAATCAAAAGTAATTTTGAGTTAAAACAAGCCACTGTAAAAAATGCTGTTTAAATATTATACTTTCTCAACATACATTTAAAGTCTAAAATTAAAAGAAGAGAGCTAAAATTTTGTTTACTTATAATTTTTTTTTTATTTAAACATTGCCAATGTAAATAAATGAAAAAAATTGGTTGTCTGTAAAGTCGGTTTACGGACGATAGATTTACGTGATAACGTCATAATCATTATTTTATGTAATACTAGCGACCCGCCCCGGCTTCGCACGGGTGCAATGCTGATACCAAATTAAATACACTACAGAAGCGGAACCTTACTATTTCACGCGAGAAGAGAGATACATGTGTCACAAGCCAACGCTTTGACTCTGGCCTCACTGCTTGGGCCTCTCTATCGCTTGTTGCGCGCTCTCGCTTGCACGCACAGGCTCAGGTGGAACGTTACTATGGAACGTTACTATTTTTCATGAGTGTTGCTGGTATTATCAATTTATAAGACGTTATCACGTCAAAAAGTTGACACATTTTCATTCCTGCAGGGAAAAAGGCTTGACCATGTATGTATATTATGTAGAAAAATGGTTATGGATTACGACATAGTGTGCGTATGTGATTGAAAGAACCAAAGTAAAAAAAATCAAGTAGGCCACTGTAGGTGTGAATTCATTGAGGTGTTAAATAACTTTATTGTTTTAGTAGAAATCAAGTGTATACTAGTATCATCAATTCTGTTGTTAGCATGGCATTAGGCTTAAAACACACTTAGTAAAAAGTACTTATCTATCTATATATATAAAAATGAATCCCTATTTCCCTTGATCACAGCATCACGCCTAAACTACTAGACCGATTTCGTTAATTCTTTTTTTATTGTGTTTGTTATTGTCAGGAGAAGGTTCTTATGAAAGAAAAAGTCAAGAAAGTTGCGCGGGTCATTAGAAAATTTAAGAAAACTTAACGACCATTTTAACTTATTAGGAGACGGACATAGGATACTTTTATCTTGCCACGGGGACGACGTATGCCACGGGCGAAGCCGCAGGGCACAGCTAGTTTTTTAATATTACATACAGACACTCTAAACGGACAGACCAACAGCTAATCTATACTATCTATATCTATACTAATATTATAAAGAGGAAAGATTTGTACCTATTTTTGTATGTTTGTAATGAATAGGCTCCGAAACTACTGGACCGATTTCAATAATTCTTTCACTTATAGAAAGCTACACTATCTGGGAGTAATATAGGCTATATATCATCACGCTACTACCAAAGGGAGCGGAGCAGTGAGCATTAATGTCAATAAATCGGGCAGATTTCCATACATCTTTACTAATAGCACGAAAAAATGTTGGAACAAAATCCGAATTCCACGCGGGCGGAGCCGCGGGCAACAGCTAGTTTACTCATAAATGACAACAATTTACAAATTAAACATTAAAATAAGAACTGTTATAATGCATCTCAAATCAGTAGGAAGACAAATATTTGGTGCTTGGCTTCATGCCAGTATCTATTGGCTTGTCTGTCAATCAATGACTTTGCATAACCAATTTACAATGTCCAAAGAGAAATGCCAGCTAGATAATGATTAATTACAAAAAAAAAAATATATACGACACGTTAAATTGACATCACCTCGCCTGATGGTAAACTGATGGTAAAGTGTCAGGAAAGAGTGTCATCATTAGTGCCACCCACCAGTCCCACTAGTGCTGCGACCTCACCCCCCCTGTAGTGTCTAGTCTTACGATTTAGTGGTTAAAGAGTTGACTTCACTATAGAGGGGGCCTAAGTTTGTTAAGTAGAGTCGGGGATATGTCTTAAACATTCACGCGTGCGGTGCCAGGTTTAAAATTTAAATTAAATATATTTGCTTCTTCTCTCGTCGTGGTGTAGGTACTGATTAGTTTCACGGCTATGCCGCGGAGAGGACCCAACCATAAATATCGCTCTTTGAGGAGGCTTGCTACATCAATAATATTTGCTAATCGTGAATCTTCTGTTCCAGTGCCAATATATCGTCAGATAATGACAGCAAGCGTCAGGACTGGATAGAAGGCGCTATGCACGAGGAGAGCGAATGTCTCTGGAGGCATGTCAGCTTGCAGCTGTGCGGGTAAGTGGACACCATGACAGGATCTCAGCAGACTAACCATTTTCATCCTCCGATGAGGTTTTCCCTAGCGTTTACTATATGGGGTTCTTCGAGAAGGGCATTAGAAGGTTTTGACACAAAAGAAGACCCATGAGACTGGATTTCCGTAGTGTCTACAATATGGGGTTCTTAGACTGGTCGTGCCTCGGAGAGCACGTTAAGCCGTCGGTCCCGGTTGCCATACAAACATCTATGGCAGTCGTTACGGGTAGTTGGAGCCCTTAAAAGTTCAACAACAACGGTCTAGCTGCATTGCTTCGATATCGCCTAATATCACCATTGGGTTTCAGTCGCTTCACGGAAAATATCGAGGACCAGCCAAATCCGCAGTTAAGACTGGTAAAGCGGACCCCAGACTCCGAGGTGAAAGCTTTGGATGCGACTGAGATTAACGCTAGGTTGAAGACTAGCCAAAGACCAGTCAGTGTTGGCCCTTGAAACAATATTTAATTGTTCTTTCCAGGTATCACTTTGAGCTGGACAACCAGGGTCTGTGGATAGACTCGCCGATGCTCCCGGAGTTGCTTACTCTTCAAGAGGCTGTCACCCCTATCCAGCAAACGGCTACTGATAAAAAACGTAAGTTTTACATACTCTATCTACATCTGATTCAGTAAAGTTTTTATAACGTGTGATTTCAAAGCTTAGGAAAATTTATAGATTTTAATGGTTTGATAGGCCTACGAAAGTGTAAGTAGATTTTATTTTAACAGATAATCTTTTTTTATGTATCGGTCACGTCACTATGACTTCACCTTCCCAGATGGTAAGCTAAAGGTAAAGTCTCAGGAAGGGGAAATAACATTTTTTTTATTTTTCCTTCCAATCGAATTGAAATCATGCGGTTTCTTTTTTCTTTTTATATAAGTCACGTCAACATTGGACTAGGCTGGAATGTATACAGGTAGGACACGACGGTATCTCCCGTCCGAACTGAGCTGTCCGACAGCTGTCCGACTGGGGTATAACCTCCGCCCTACAGAACACCGCCCCGTAATAACCAGCGTGGTGTGTTCCCCAAGGTAAGTAGGGGAGCCAGAGCTACAGCAGCAATAGAAAGTCTTTCAGGGTAGGCAGCGCGTATGTGACACCCTTAGTGTTGCACACGTCCATAGGCCACTGTGACCGCTTCCCATCAGGTGGGCCGTGCCCTTGTCTGCCACCTACGTAGTATAAAAAAAAGGTTAACGCTTTTATGATGCACTAAAAGCGACCATATTAGATTTTCTTTTTTTTCGCAGTAAAACTATATTCTACTAGTCAAGCCCTTTCATTTGATATCCATATCGCGGTAGTTGTGGAAAAATACGTAAGCTGCCATTTTGTAGCGGCGGCCATCTTGGATTTACAATGATACAGAATACAATAACTATAATAGTATTGTCACCAAAACTAAAGATATGTACCAAATATCAGAACAATCCGTCCACAGGAAGGGGGACAATTGTCAATTACTAGATTTGACCCAAACAAACAGGCCAAGTTAAATAGAAGCGTTTAAATAAGTATAACAAGTTTGTTGAAAACTAACGTGTTATATAGTGAAACACACAAATTAATTAATGATGCAGTTATTAATTACCGATGTGGTCGTTATTACTGCTATTAGCCATATTGCCTTTCTTTAGTATTTAGTTGACATAGCCTTATCTATACTATTACTAGCTGACCCGGCAAACGTTGTTTTGCCTTTAAATTATTTCTAGCTATAAAAAAATAGGGGTTGGTGATAAAAAAGTAAAAATTTAGGGTTGTATGTATATTTTAATGCCACATTATAAAAAAAATTTAAGGTGGTCAAAAAATTTATCACTTAGGTATATGGAAAATAGATAGTAGCCGATTCTCATACCTACTGAATACGCATATAAAATATTTTCTACCGTCTAATAAAAACCTATGAATTGTTGTTACGCAACTTTAAATGGCTACAGATCCTAAATGGTCACTGGAATCGAAAAATGTTGAAATGAAACTAAAAATGATTTTTAAATACCTATTCAACGATACCCCACTTAACATAGTTTGTTAACTTTCATTTTTTTTTTCATTACACTAACATCATGTCTTTAGTGACACTTGTCGGACTAAGAGGAATCGATTGAAGTATGAATAATGAAAATCCGCATAGGTGTTTGGACTGTATAGTGCTTCAAAGGAATATACAAACACACAATACATAGGCTGATAAACACATTATCACTCCTTTGCGTCGCGCAGTCGGGTAAAAAGTAAATAGTATGTAGGTAGGTAGGTAATAATGATAAATTTAAGAGATTCGCTTAGTTGATAAAACAATGAATCATTAAAAAAAAAACTTACTGACCATTGTTCCTGTATTCCAGGGACCGGCAGGGCACCGTCATATCAAGGGTTATTCGAAAAGTTCGTAGGAGGATCTCCCAAAGGTACATAATACCATTATTTAGACGAAAACTCTATATTATGTAGCTATTATTACAAAAGTAGTTAATTACTGCGGATTTGCCCGTTTCGATTCTATTTGAAAATATGTCATAACCGGCAAATCTGCGGTCCTTGATTCGGTGCCCTGGCAAAGAGAAAAAAAAGAAAGAAAGAAAGAAAATATTTTTATTAAAAAAAGTAATTTTTTTTTGTAATAGTCTACTTTTCTTGCGGAAATCTTTACGGAATACACCCTCGTTGCTAGCGAGGGGGGGAAGGGTTTACGTCGGAATCGAACCGACTAAAACCGCGCGTTAACTCGGGTCTTTTCCGGGCCATCTCCGTTATAAATAACACCGTTTTTTTTTGGTGCGGAAATTCTCATAGATATTCATCTCGCTTTGCGGATCGCGTTTGAGCTCTGTCTATAAACATGTATTTACAAAAAAAAAATTAATCATGTTTATTCTCATTCTAGAACCCATAACACATACTTAACTACACTTAGCTCCAAAGAGTGCAATGTAGAATGTCATAATATATTTATTAATTTATTATATTTTGTTCACAGTCGCTGAAATAATCCGTATGGAGCACAATTACAGCGTTGAGCCCATCAAGAAGGAGCCTCCGGAGAGTGTCTCCAGGTTGAACGTCAGACAGCTGGTGGACACGCTTGGATACTTGTGAGTAGAACATGGTCTTTTTACCCTAACATGGTACTTTCCATCCGAACTGAGCAGTCCGACTGGGGAAGAAGTAGCCCTACAGAACATAACATAAACTCACGCCTATATCCCCGAAGGGGTGGGCAGAGGTGCTAGCACCCACATTTCGCCAGTTTATGTTTAGGTCCCAATGTAATAGGTGGCGAGCCTATTGCCATTAACCGAGCACTTATAAACCTGCGATAAATACACACATAACTTTGAAAAGCATCGACAAGTCATTAGTGACTTTCCCTTCAGGGTAGGCAGCGCGTGGGTAACGCCCTTAGTGTTGCACACGTCCATAGGCCACGATGACCGCTTCCCATCAGGTGGGCCGTGTGCTTGTCTGCCACCTATGTAGTATAAAAAAAAATTTTTTTGGTCTTTTCAACTCAGCAGTCAGGTTTTTTATTTCATTTTTCCTTCTAATCGAGCTGAAATCACGCTTTTTAATAACATGGCGTTAATCGGCCTCTTAATACCGAGAAGGAAACCTATCTTAGGTGTCAGTATTAAAAAATAAAAAGAAAGAAAGAAAACTGTCTTTATTTATGAACACAACGCACATTAGGTTTTTATACACAGATAAAAAAAAATGATTATCAGCGAACAAAAACAGACTCAAAAAATCCACGAGTTCCACGACCCACCAACCAATAGACTAACCCGTCCATGGCCCAGTCTATGCTCTATGGACGCCGCTCTCCAGTTGGTGGGACGCGAACCAAAATTGCATCTTTTACAAATACATCATGTATATTCTCCTTAGGTCCCTGAAGAACCTTCAAAGGAAACAGCTATGGGTTGTGAAGGTAGAAACTGATAAGGCTGAGGCGTCCATAACGCAGTCGGAGCAGGTTATCACCAAGATGCCGGACCCCAGGCAGATTATAGAGGTAAATATAAAACTAATATCAAACAAAACATACGGAGGTAGGACACGACGGTGTCTCCCGTCCGAACTGAGCAGTCTGACTGGGGTAGCACCTCCGCCCTACAGAACATCGCCACATAATAACCAGCGTGTTGTATTCCCGGCGACTAGCAGGGACTAACTCACAATCCCCACCCCCTCATGCCCTAATTGTATGTCGTGCCTCGGAGAGCACGTTAAACCGTCGGTCCCGGTTGCCATACAAACATCTATGGCAGTCGTTACGGGTAGTTGAGCCCTAAAAAGTCCAACAACAATGTGTAACTACAATGCTTCGATATCGCCTAATGTCACCATTGGGTTGTGAAGGTCAGATGGCAGTCGCATCACGGAAAATATCGAGGTCCAGCCAAATCCGCAGTTCAGACTGGTAAATCGGACCCAGACTCCGAGGTGAAAGCTTTGGATGCGACTGGGATTAACGCTAGGTTGAAGATTAGGCTGTTCGTTGATCCATTAGTCAGTAATTTTAAACAAAGCATTGTCTTCTGCGTTGTTAGCACAGAAATTATCTAATTCTCAAAATCCCCCCCCCCCCCCCCCCCCACCCCCCATTAAACTCCCAATCACCTCCAGGCGCGAGTGTGACGCCCCTAGTGTTGACCGCATCCAATCAGATGGACCGAGGGCTTCTCTACCACCTTTAAAAATAACCTGCGCTTAGTACGGTTTCCTAGAACAGCAGTACAAAACAAATTCAATTTCCAGATAATCCCTCAAACGTCAACTGGTGACGCCCAAAATTCTGAAGTCCTCCAAATAATGGACGATAGCACAATCTCTGACAACTTTATATACGAAATCGCTGAAGAACAAGAAATTACTATGGAGGAGGTGAAAGAAATACCAGCCACGGAGAACACCGAGTGGACGGTGAACATCTTGCCCGATGATACCAAACCAAAGTATGCATACATCAAACACTGTTCATCGGGCAAGAAGAAGAGACATTTCACCACAGAAATGAACGAGATAACCCTACAAGGAGACTTTGAGAACTACTACATCCTACCGGACGTAGATCCTACATCCGGAGTAGAGATTACAACGAGCTACGAACCGGAGAACTACATCGTAGAAGAGTATCAACATTTAGTTCTTGATGAGAGACCCAAGAAGCGGACAAAAGAGGATTCTGGAAAGAAAAAAAAGAAAAGGTTGTCCGCTGGACCCGTTAAAGAGGAAGGTGATTGGGTCATCGAGAATAATATCGTTTTTGAACAGGATGAAGATTATGATGACCCTAAGAAAGTGGCATCGAGAGTTAGAAGAAAAAATAAGAAATATTTAGGGTACGATTTTGTTACTTAACTGTTTAATAAAATCGACATTTGGTTAGAGTACACCGGTTTTTAGGATTGTAATTGGTTTCCGTTTTTAGTGTAATTTTCATTATTGGCAACATTGATAGTGTTTTTAAATGGCAATACCTAAATTTAGTGTCATTTTTTTTAGTTGCGACTAGCGGCTCTGTTGGAGCGGACGTTGGTTGTGGTTTTTTTGTTATATCTCTGGTTTTACTAAACCAATTGCAATTAGACGTACAGCAGATTTTAATTATGACCAAGACCTTTCTGATAAAAGTAGCCACATCAAAATCCGTTCAACAGTTTTTACGTTAATCGCGAACAAAATATTTCTGTGTTCAGAAACGTTCTAGTATTTTTTTTAATATTTCCAATGTACAGACACTATAATATTAGATTTTTAGATAATAATAGTTGGAAAGTATGAAAATAAATAAATGATGGTGTTGCCACTCTATTACACTTATTACTAAAAATAATAGCACATAATATTAAATATAATAACACCATTTCTCCATGTTGCTTGAAATATATAAAAAAATATTTTATAAGTTTTAAATAATTTTAGTTACAAGAAATTGTTATTCCGTGGTGACCACTCCTCATCAGGTGGGCCGTGTGCTTGTTTACCACTTAGGTGGTACAAAATAATGTAGAACCTCTATTCACCGCGGTCACCGGTAACTTCATAACAGTATCATTAAGTATAGACCATTAAAACGGCACTTAAAAAACGTCTATTTACAATTTTATTATTTTTACTTGATATAGTTACAGTAATAGTTCTGTTTTACTCGCACTCACTATAGCTTCAATATTGCAGGTAACTTTTCAGATGGACCTTTTTTATCGTGCGGAAATCCCCACGAATACTAACCCTGCGGTCATCGAGGGTTGTTATGTCGGAATCGAACCGACTAAAACCGCACGCCGTCTAGGGTCTTAATTACCGGAGTGTAAGGTTACCCAATAGGCATATCCCTCGCACCCCAACTGACCCTGGGCCATCTACAGTTTTAAGATGGTATGCAATATTATGTCAAAATTCTGTATAATTCAACTTCTAGTTAAGCGAGTAAGACGTGAAAAGCAGTTGAGAGATATATTTATAAAATCTGTAACATAAATAAAATATAATATAATAATATTCTAAGCCAAATGTCGAGTTTCTTTTTAATTATAAATAAATTAAGGCTTTTGTTCAAAATATATGGATTATAAGTGCTTTGTTTTTGCAATTCAATTGTTTGTAGCTAGGCGTTTGAATACCTATTTATATAATACTAGCCTAGAAGACTTTTCGTATTTTTTAACTATATTATCGGTTCTACTCAACCGATTATTATCAAACATGCCTAAGATTTTAATTCAGTCTTTAAAAAAAAGGAATCATTATCTGTTTAGTAGTTTTTTGCGTCCATCACGCACAAACAGACAAGAATTATAATCATAGTATTTAAAAATAAAATTATCGTTTAATGATATGACGCTATATGAATGTCAAGCGGTTGGTCGAATATGTACCAAAGTTATGTCCGATCAGTATATGTGTATATAGGTATCAAAATTAAGTACTGTTTATGTGAAAAAAAAAAATAAAAAAAAAAAATGTATGTCAATAAGGAAAATTACAGCACAAGGGTGAGTTATTGTGGGCCTTCGCTAAATATTATCGAATATCTCCTATAGTCCCGGGTCCTTTAAGCGGGCCGTGAAAAAGCATTTGATGAATGATTTTCTAATCGGAAAAAATGATCATCCAGGACGGGACTTGAACCCGTGACCAGTCCCTTACCGATCAGAAAATCATTTGGAAATAGTTAGCATGCAATTGCTTAAAATTTCATTCAAAGCATTTGATGAAGCCGTCAAGCTGAGGGCCACCACTGTAACACTATCGGTGTATGTAGTGGTGATCCTCGGACCTTGCCTTTAGCTTACCATCAGGCGAGGTGAATTCATGTTGTACATTGATCTTTTTTTTTAAATCGTCTGTAATCGTATATACGGTGATCAAACGCCTAGCCTATTTGAATAGCTTTATATAATGGTTTTTCTTTCCATGAAATTATAAGAAAATTTAGAAAAAAAAAATCAGATATACCTAATATTTCTCATGTGGAATTCGTTTTGTTCATTTAAATGTATAAGAGTGTTTGGTTAAAAAATATATACAAGAAATAATGATTAATCAATATAATTACAGCTGTTAATATTATATGGGGTATGCAGGGACCCCAGCGCTAATTCCGGTTGCTTTAATCGGGCTGGGTCTGTGATAAATTATTCAGTCTAAACCTTGTCCCGAACCGAATCCTCAAAAATCTGCCCTTTGACAGCCCTAATTGAGATGAAAACATTTGAATCACGATACTATACCACTTATTTCGAAAGGCTATCATAATCTATAACAAAGAAAAGTATTTTTTAATATATTGGTCTATAATTGTTTTTTTTTTTATACAAATATGTTTGTAATTTCCCTCGCACCCCAGACTTGACATATTCGTTTAAAATGTCGTGAAAGAAGATTATTACATTAATTGTACATTTATTTTCGAAATTAGAAATAGTTTTTTTAATAATCTGGCTGGGTTTAAAGAACCTCGTGGGTCACGGGGTCTTTTAGACCATGAGGGTCCCACAGACCACGGTATTCAAACTGTTTTAGTAAAAATTTAATTACTATTTTAGCCCTGTTCATTTGATTTGACTGCTATCAGACCCTTTAACCCCGAGCAGAAAACCAAGTCCCCATTCGTCAATATCGGCAGTTGAGGTTGGCTTGAGTACCAAATATCTTGGGGTACGCTTATAATTACCCCATACATAATTATATTGAGGAATGTTCAATTATTTAAATATAATTTTTAACCGAACACTGCAATCATCAAATGTATCATGGTTTATATTGTTGTATAACTTAAGTAAGTACCATGAATAAACAGTGTTTTACAATAAATACTTTTCTTTTATTAGCTGTGTTTTTTTAACCAACTCCAAGAAAAGAAACGACTCTAAAAAATTTAAAGTGAGATTGTCGGGTTCCGAGTTTAGTCCCCGTAATAGCCGCGTGTAAGGATTGCCCTTTCCGTCGCACCACTTGTATAGTTCACGGCATCTAACGTGGCAAGATTTTGGAGTAGTGTGGGCCCCACTACTCTAAAACCTTGCAAAGTTAAATGCTTGTACACTTTACTTGTTTGTGGCAAAATGCGTCGCATATAAACAAATATAGTGTACAGTAACAACCCTGCACGGGTAAAATTGATAAAATTCATAACCTGGCAACTTTTAAAAAATATTGCTATCACTCTCACTCAGGTAAACTCTGTCTGGCAGCGCGTCTATTTCCTTCTCTGTCTACGCTCGGTTCGGTCGTTCAGTCTTCGACTTCGCGGATACTTCGTTAGTTCGGTCGTCCTGTCCCTTTCTGCACGCTGTCTGCTCAGTCTGCTGTCTGTCTGGCGTGTCAAGTTGACATGTGTTGTTTGTTGATTATTTTGAAAATAAACTTTGTGTTCGGCGTTCCAAGATAAGAAGAAGAAAACTTTACGTTACCTAACTGAAACGTTTTGTTAGTGGCAAGTGAGTGAATCAGTTATTGTTTTACAATCCAGCCGGTAATGAATGAAAGTTAATTACCACGTGTTTATTTAGTTCTCCTCAGACTAAAAGAATAATAATAGTCCTTACTACATAAACAAGATGGCTAGCGACGAAACTCGAAAAGAAATCCCGAAATTGTCACAACTGAGTGCAGAAAAATTGGCAGCAATGCTACAAAACCTTCCAAGGAATCATCCATACCTGAACATTTTAAAACGTATGCAGCTGTCCCATTTTAAAATCAATTTAAAATATATAGAGAATGAATTGTTCCATAGAACATGCACCTTTGCAGAGTATGTCAGAACTGAAAAGTTCGTAAGAACTATGATGTTTGAAGCTAAAATAATACCATCAGTGGCGAAAGGTTATAGAAATGATAAATTGAAGCTCCATATAAACAGTCAACAGTCTATGTATGTAACAACACTTGATGAACTGGGCCGTAGAGCCATAAATATTCCATTCCCAGAAGGTATATACGAAGTCTCACCATTTGACAGTGGATATGTTCTTAAAACGAAGGAGTATACTCCCACCATACGAGATCCTTTGTTCAACCTACATCCAGTGGAATTGCAAATATTACTTACTTCTGGGTCCAGAGAGAAGCAGCTAACTTTAATTGCACACCAATTACGAATATTTAATGAGTATATATGTGAACATTTATCTAAAAAATGGTGGTCAAGGGGCTCCCCTTTCGTACGCCGAGTATTAGTTTATTCCCTAAAACTGCTTCACGTAGTTCCCGTGATGTTTTGTACAACACAATGTATAACATTTGCGGATATGAGTGAAATAACACTGTCGTGTCCCACTTTGCTTGATAATTGCAATCATGCCGAACTAACTTGGAATGTGATTCATTCCAAAAAAGGGAAAATAGGCATTGCAATAAAACAGACTGAAATGTATGATTCAGAGTTTGATGTACCGTATATTTGTAAGTTAGGTTCAGGTAAATATTGTGCCCTTGGTAATTATGAAACTGTGCGTACGTATCATCAGCCTAGTAATATAGTTTCACTCTGGGCGCTACATGAGGCCATCGAGTGGCCGGATACTACCGATGCTATTTTCTTTTAGGTAGAAAGAATTAATTAATGACTGTGTTAGTACAAGTGTTTATAGATACATGGATATCGTTTAGACCGGGCAGGCAAAACCGTTGAAGTCAATTTTGTCCAAATAAGTATAAGTTGGTCGTCTAAATCATCTAGAAACAGTCCCCTGTACCATGTAAATTGGTATTTTTTTTGTCTATTTATATATTTTAAAGTTAATTAAAACGGTACATAACCGATTACATAAAATTACTTCGACAATTACACTGTTACATTAGATTAATTATATTCTATTATAATGTACTACACCCTGTAAAATTGTTGTAACATACCAAAGTATTTTTGCCTTCTGTGTCTAGATATGTGAGTCTATCTGTGAAATAGATATAAAACTTGGGTCAATTTATGAGATAAGTGGTCAAGAAACTGTATTTCTTGTTAATCTAAGCCGAAATGTCTGATGATTTATTAGAAATTCAAACGGCATGGTCCGCTATTATAAGGGGCTGGTCCCCAATGCACGACCAGTACCAGGCATAATATGTGGGATTGGTAGTCAATGTATTAATGTGTTTGAGACTGCATAGGAATAATTTATAGTTGTAAGTTTTAAATGAGGAGGTTTACCAACTTGCAGAACAATTTTCTTTATCTCAAAGTCAAATTAAAATAAATTAAGCAAAAATGTTTTAAGTGAAACGCTTTTATTCACTAAAAGCAGTCATATTGGATTCTCTTCTACTAGTTAAGCCCATTCATTTGATATCCATATTTTAGTAGTTGTGTCTAGTCGGCGGCCATCTTGGATTTACATAATAGATTAGATTAACTTGTATTGTCACCAGAACTAAAGATATGTGCCAAATATCAGAACAATCCGTCCACAGGAAGGGGGTTCATTTTTCAATTACTAGATTTGACCAAACAAACAGGTCAAGTAAATAAAAGCGTTTAATATAAAACTGTATGACCACAGAACATAAAGAAGATGCTTGTATGCCTCCTTATTTGTTGCTTTATAGATGTTAAGCAAACTAGATTTACTGTTAATCGCTCTAAGACTGTGTTCGACAACATTTCAAACTACCTCAAAGTAGAATATTATGTGTAATTTAGTAATAAGTGCAAATGTTTTAAAATATACTTTTATAATCTCTTAATATGTGATATCATTGTAAAATAGGATTAGAGGCATTAGTAGGTTCTTACAGGGTCGGCAGCGCGAGTGTGATGCCCCTTTTTTTTTTTTTTTTCGTGCGGAAATCCTCATGGATACCCACCCCGCGGCCAGCGGGGCAGGTTATGTCGGACTCTTACCGACTAAAACCGCACGCCGTCTAGGGTCTTCTGACGCCAGGGTGTAAGGTGGCCCAAAGAGCATTTCCCTCGCACCCCGGCTTGACCCGAGCCATCTCCGGATTCGAGATGGCCCCCTCGGGTTTGGGAACCGCGTGGTTCCCGTCATACCCCTGGAATAGGGGGAGGGGGGGGCGCTGTCGCGCACCGCTGCCTCGGCCTGCTTCTGCTAAGGTGACAGGCGGCTCCACCCGTCACCCCCAGGCCAGCGCTCATGGAGGACGGAGGTCGTTAGACCTCCGACGCCTTAGGCGTCCGCGCCCGCCGCCGTTCGGGAGAGCTCTGTGCAGCCTCTTCCGAACCCTTTCCGCCGCCTCCTTCTCGAGCATCACTTGCTCGCAGAAGGAGGCGGCGGCCGACCACGCGTCCGCACTCTGCACCATCGCTGCGGTCAGCACCGGCAGTGTGAGGACTCCCACCCCGAGGGCTGCCAGGAGGGCCTGTCTCGGCACCTCCCACGCCGGACACTCGGCCAGCGTGTGCAGCCCTGAGTCCTCGCCCGCATCGCAGTGATGTGATGTGATGTGATGTGATGTGATGTGATGCCCCTGGTGTTACACGCGTTCGTGGGCCACGGTAACCGCATCCCATCAGGTGGGCCTTGTGCTTGTCTGCCACTTAAGTGGTATAAAAAGAGGAGACCTGTGTCCTGGCATTTTGGGCTGGTGGAAAACCTGAATACCAAGCTTTAAACCTAATTCCAGCCTTTACACCAATTTTGTCTATAATAAGTAGTATTTGATGAATTAAGTGTTATCAGACAAATCAGTGTGAAGCCTGAAATTATTATATCCGGCCCAGTCCGACCCTGCCCTTTCTTTTATCATGCGGAAATTACTACCCTCGTCGGCCATGGAGGTGGTTATGTCAGGATCGAACCGACTAAAACCGGTATTATTTTGTATTTTCGATTGATGTGTTTTTAATTTTACTTTTATTGTCTACTAGCTTCCGCCCGCGGCTTCGCCCGCGTGAAATTCGGTATTGCCACCAAGTCTATTTGAATGAAACGACTCTCCACTCGACTTTCCACTCCGTTGTTCACTCCACTCTCCACTCCACACTCCACTCCACTGTTCACTCCACTCTCCACTCCACTTTCCACCTCCACTCTACTGTCCAATCCCCTCTCCCGACTCCACCCTACATTGCACTCTCCACTTCAATCTCCACTACACTCCACTCTCCACTCCACTTTCCACTCTACTCTCCACACCACTCCCCACTCAGCTCCACTCCACTGGTCTCCACTCGTCTAGCCAAAACTTTTCAGATAAAAAGTACTAAACGGATTTTAGTGCGGTTTTCTTGGTCAGACCTAAAATTTGGAGATAAGACCAAAAGTTTTTTTTCCTTATTATTTGGTTTCACCTTACTCCATCTTTACAGCGTTCACCTAAGGCGACAGTGTGGACAATATATCCCTTTATAACAGTACTTTTAGTTGTAATAATCGATATTTGAAAAAAAAACTTGGTTATGTTGACCACAAATATCTATTTTTTTGCAATCCTTGTCTGTTTGTTCGTGATGGACGCAAAAAATGCTGAACAAATTTTTATGTCGCCTTTTCATTAGAAAGGTCTTGGTTTTAAATCTGCCGTATGTTTGATTGCATTTGGTTAAGTAGAACCGGGGATATGACCAAAAAACGATTACCAACCAATCGACTCCCACGGGCAGAGCCGCGGGTATTAGCTTGTATAAAAAGTAGCCTATATATTACTCCAGACTATAATCTATCTCTGTACCAAATTTCAACCCGACCTATTGAGCCGTTTTTACGTGAAAGAGTAACAAACATACATCCAGATATCCCGACTGATCGACTCCATGGGCGAAGCCGCGGGTATTAGCTTGTATAAAAAGTAACCTATTTGTTATTTCACACTACACTCTATCTCGGTTCCAAATTTCAGTCAGATCTATTCAGCCGTTTTTACGTGAAAGAGTAACAAAGATATATCTAGAAATCCCGACCGATGGTCTTTGCGAGCGGAGCCGCGGTATTAGCTTGTATTAAAAGTAGCCTATATGTTATTCCAGACTATAATCTATCTCTGTACCAAATTTTAGCCCGATCTATTCAGCCGTTTTTGCGTGAAAGAGTAACAAACATAAATCCAGACAGCCCGACTGATCTACTCCGTGGGTCGACTGATCAACTCCGTGAGCGGAGTCGCGGGTATTAGCTTGTATAAAAAGTAGCCTATATGTTATTCCACACTTTAATCTATCTCGTTACCAAATTTCAGTCAGATCTATTCAGCCGTTTTTACGTGAAAGAGTAACAAAGATATATCTAGAAATCCCGACCGATATACTTATATATACTTATACTAATATTATAAACGCGAAAGTTTGTAAGAATGTATGTCTGGATGTCTGGATGTCTGGATGTCTGGATGTATGGATGTATGTTTGTTACTCTGCCACACAAAAACGGCTTGATGGATCTGGCTAAAATTTGGTACAGAGATAGATTATAGTCTGGAATAACATATAGGCTACTTTTTATACAAGCTAATACCGCGGCTCCGCTCGCAAAGTCCATCGGTCGGGATTTCTAGATATATCTTTGTTACTCTTTCACGTAAAAACGGCTGAATAGTTCTGACTGAAATTTGGTAACGAGATAGATTAAAGTGTGGAATAACATATAGGCTACTTTTTATACAAGCTAATACCCGCGACTCCGCTCACGGAGTCGATCAGTCGACCCACGGAGTAGATCAGTCGGGCTGTCTGGATGTATGGTTGTTACTCTTTCACGCAAAAACGGCTGAATAGATCGGGTTGAAATTTGGTACAGAGATAGATTATAGTCTGGAATAACATATAGGCTACTTTTAATACAAGCTAATACCGCGGCTCCGCTCGCAAAGTCCATCGGTCGGGATTTCTAGATATATCTTTGTTACTCTTTCACGTAAAAACGGCTGAATAGATCTGACTGAAATTTGGTAACGAGATAGATTAAAGTGTGGAATAACATATAGGCTACTTTTTATACAAGCTAATACCCGCGACTCCGCTCACGGAGTCGATCAGTCGACCCACGGAGTAGATCAGTCGGGCTGTCTGGATGTATGTTTGTTACTCTTTCACGCAAAAACGGCTGAATAGATCGGGCTAAAATTTGGTACAGAGATAGATTATAGTCTGGAATAACATATAGGCTACTTTTTATACAAGCTAATACCGCGGCTCCGCTCGCAAAGTCCATCGGTCGTGATTTCTAGATATATCTTTGTTACTCTTTCACGTAAAAACGGCTGAATAGATCTGACTGAAATTTGGTAACGAGATAGATTAAAGTGTGGAATAACATATAGGCTACTTTTTATACAAGCTAATACCCGCGACTCCGCTCACGGAGTTGATCAGTCGACCCACGGAGTAGATCAGTCGGGCTGTCTGGATTTATGTTTGTTACTCTTTCACGCAAAAACGGCTGAATAGATCGGGCTAAAATTTGGTACAGAGATAGATTATAGTCTGGAATAACATATAGGCTACTTTTAATACAAGCTAATACCGCGGCTCCGCTCGCAAAGACCATCGGTCGGGATTTCTAGATATATCTTTGTTACTCTTTCACGTAAAAACGGCTGAATAGATCTGACTGAAATTTGGAACCGAGATAGAGTGTAGTGTGAAATAACAAATAGGTTACTTTTTATACAAGCTAATACCCGCGGCTTCGCCCATGGAGTCGATCAGTCGGGATATCTGGATGTATGTTTGTTACTCTTTCACGTAAAAACGGCTCAATAGGTCGGGTTGAAATTTGGTACAGAGATAGATTATAGTCTGGAGTAATATATAGGCTACTTTTTATACAAGCTAATACCCGCGGCTCTGCCCGTGGGAGTCGATTGGTTGGTAATCGTTTTTTGGTCATATCCCCGGTTCTACTTAACCAAATGCAATCAAACATACGGCAGATTTAAAACCAAGACCTTTCTAATGAAAAGGCGACATACAAATTTGTTCAGCATTTTTTGCGTCCATCACGAACAAACAGACAAGGATTGCAAAAAAATAGATATTTGTGGTCAACATAACCAAGTTTTTTTTTCAAATATCGATTATTACAACTAAAAGTACTGTTATAAAGGGATATATTGTCCACACTGTCGCCTTAGGTGAACGCTGTAAAGATGGAGTAAGGTGAAACCAAATAATAAGGAAAAAAAACTTTTGGTCTTATCTCCAAATTTTAGGTCTGACCAAGAAAACCGCACTAAAATCCGTTTAGTACTTTTTATCTGAAAAGTTTTGGCTAGACGAGTGGAGACCAGTGGAGTGGAGCTGAGTGGGGAGTGGTGTGGAGAGTAGAGTGGAAAGTGGAGTGGAGAGTGGAGTGTAGTGGAGATTGAAGTGGAGAGTGCAATGTAGGGTGGAGTCGGGAGAGGGGATTGGACAGTAGAGTGGAGGTGGAAAGTGGAGTGGAGAGTGGAGTGAACAGTGGAGTGGAGTGTGGAGTGGAGAGTGGAGTGAACAACGGAGTGGAAAGTCGAGTGGAGAGTCGTTTCATTCAAATAGACTTGGTGGCAATACCGAATTTCACGCGGGCGAAGCCGCGGGCGGAAGCTAGTAGTTAATAATTATGATGACAAAATAATAAATGAAATAAAATAGAATATTGGATATACATATATATTATTATATTTTTTATTGACCCTAATAATACTCAAAAAATGGTGCAAAATTGTATAGTGAGTGTG
The DNA here is from genome assembly GCA_963576445.1 of Lithosia quadra. Lineage (NCBI taxonomy): Eukaryota > Metazoa > Arthropoda > Insecta > Lepidoptera > Erebidae > Lithosia > Lithosia quadra. The sequence continues at coordinate 2,614,340 of OY754902.1, read as the reverse complement.
AGGTGATATAAAATTCCACGCGTAAGTGTTTAAACTTGTTTAAATGGTGATTTCTTGCTTAGAAAGAGAAGTCGACCGACAGAGCAATATAGTAATATACCTACAGTTTTTGTGGGGATATCCGTACGAAAAAAAGTACCTATGCGGGGAGGTACCTTTTTTCGTTATTTAAGACTGATGAATTAACTTTATATTTATAGTTATTCTATGAATCTGTAGGTATACGATTATTAATGTTAAGTATGATATTATTAATATGACTGATTTGTCCCGATCTCTTACTATGTTTAAAGCTTAAGAAAACTAGTTATTTAAGTATTAAAAACTATTCGTAGTTTCATAGTGTTTCAATTATCCCCACATACCTACTGTTTCAATCGTCCTTGGGGTGAGGTCAATAGTAACACTGCCAAATCTTATTTATTAAATAAGTGATTGCCGGTTAATCAACTGTTAATATTGTATGGGGTATGCAGGGACCCCAGCGCTAATTCCGGCTGCATTAATGCTGAAGACGGTACGTGATAATTTATTCGGTCTAAACCCTGCCCCGAAACGAACCGAATCCTCAAAAATCTGCACTTTGACAGCCCTAACTGATTTTCTGATCGGAAAAAATGATCATCAAGGACGGGACTTGAACCCGTGACCAGTCCCTTACAGGGGGAATGCTCTGACCGACTGAGCTATCTGGACCCATCCAAGATGCTCGAAATTTTCCGATATATTCTACGGCTTAGGGCGCCGGTGGAGCCATCTACCGTAATTCGTTCGAACTACGGTAACAATGAACAATATTGCAATTGTTTTTAAACATTATTTTTAGATTCGCCGCCCGATTAATTGAAATTCAATTCCGATCCGATCCGATCATAAAATCATTTGGAAATAGTTAGCATGCAATTGCTTAAAATTTCATTCAGCCCTAATTGAGACGAAAAGTTTTGAATCATGATACTATACCACTTATTTCAGAAGGTCGAAACGCTATCATAATCTATAACAAAGAAATGTATTTTTTAATATATTTTGGTTTATAATTGTTAATTTTTTTTTAAAGAAATAAGTTAGTAATTTCCCTCGCACCTCAAATTTCGTGAAAGAAGATTACTACATTAAATTGTAGATTTATTTTCGAAATTAGAAATTGTTTTTTTTATAATCTGGCTGGGTTTAAAGGACCTCGTGGGTCACGGGGTCTTTTAGACCATGAGGGTCCCACAGACCACGGTATTCAAACTGTGTTAATATAAATTTAATTACTATTTTAGCCCTGTTCATTTGATTTGACTGCAATCAGACCCTTTAACCCCGAGCAGAAAACCAAGTCCCCATTCGTCAATATCGGTAGTTGAGGTTGGTTTGAGTGCCAAATATCTTGGGGTACGCTTATAATTACCCCATACATAATTATATTGAGGAATGTTCAATTATTTAAATATAATTTTTAACCGAACACTGCAATCATCAAATGTATCATGGTTTATATTGTTGTATAACTTAAGTAAGTACCATGAATAAACAGTGTTTTACAATAAATACTTTTCTTTTATTAGCTGTGTTTTTTTTACCGACTCCAAGAAAAGAAACGACTCTAAAAAATTAAAAGTGAGATTGTTGGGTTCCGAGTTTAGTCCCCGTAATAGCCGCGTGTAAGGATTGCCCTTCCCGTCGCACCACTTGTATAGTTCACGGCATCTAACGTGGCAAGATTTTGGAGTAGTGTGGGCCCCACTACTCTAAAACCTTGCCAAGTTAAATGCTGTACACTTTACTTGTTTGTGGCAAAATGCGTCGCATATAAACAAATATAGTGTACAGCATTTAACTTGGAGAGGTTTTGGAGTAGTGGGGCCCACACTACTCCAAAATCTTGCCAAGTTAGATGCCGTGAACTTAACAGGAGATGGGCGACCTTTTGAATGTTTTCACGCCGTCTGACCTCCCAAACTCAAAAGAAATGCCTGCGTCAGGGCGAGCTGATTCTCCGCGCGCCGACGGTTGAATGACAGGACGGCTGCCACCCTACACCTTAATTTTTGACATGATTAATGATTATTATTACAATGTGACTGTAAGCTCCTAAATTCCAATGTATACACCTAAATGAGTCTTGGTCACTTGGATTAAATGATATATTATTATTATATTATATTATTAGTCCTACAGATGTCAGGTGGGTTGGCTTCAGATAGGGTACGTGACGGGACCTCACGGGTTCACCCGGGCAACGGAGGCGAGCGCCGCCTCCTACTCGGCCAGGGTGGGAGTGGCCCTCAAGACTAGAGAGCTGCTCCGTGGCTCTCCACGTGTCCCTCTGATTAGCAGAGGGCGTAGCAGGGAGCAGGCGGGGGGCGAGCTGATTCTCCGCGCGCCGACGGTTGAATGACAGGACGGCTGCCACCCTACACCCCACCGTCGACGAAAAGGCGCGATGCTCGCCCCAACCCCCTTTCGGGAGGTCGACCCCTCTTAAAACCGCAGATGGCCCGGGTTCAGCTGGGGTGCGAGGGATAGGTATGTCTATTAGGTTCAGTGGCGGATTTACCAGTAGGCTGAGTAGGCTGGAGCCTAGGGCGGCAGATTTTAGGGGGCGGCAATTTAATTTTTTTCTTTCATAAAAAAAATAATATAATAATAGGTAACCTTACACCCCGGTAATTAAGACCCGAGACTTGTGGCCGACGGGAGGGGGGGGGGGGGGGGGGGTGGAAGTCATGGAGAATTGTATAGCCTACTGGCGGCAAATTTGTAAATCCGCCACTGATTAGGTTACCTTACACCCCGATAATTATCTGAGACCCGGGACGGCGGCGGCGTGCATTTTATTCGGTTCGATCCCGATATAACCACCCCCGGTGGCAGATAGAGGTGGTGGCCATGGGGATTACCGCACGATAAAAAAGGTGGGCTTCAGACTCCAAAAACACCCAGCTTCAAAATCTAAATCAAGGATTTTTTCGAGGTGGCAATTTTTGCAAATTGGCAACAAATACAATTTGGAAATTGGCAATATTATTGGGTGACCCTATAAAAATGTATTTAAGGTAAATTTTATTATAAGCAGAAGTGTTGTTAAGTATGTGTAAAATTGCCTCCATTGACCGAATAAACAATAATTGATTATTTCCATGTATATAACCTGAATATATATTGGGATAAAGGATTGCAAATTGTAAAAAATGTCATTTTAGGAAAAAAAAATTGAACTTTACCCGCGGTTCAGATACACAAATTGACTACCCTGCACGGGTAAAATTCATAACCTGGCAACTTTTAAAAAATATTGCTATCACTCTCACTCAGGTAAACTCTGTCTGACAGCGCGTCTATTTCCTTCTCTGTCTACGCTCGGTTCGGTCGTTCAGTCTTCGACTTCGCGGATACTTCGTTAGTTCGGTCGTCCTGTCCCTTTCTGCACGCTGTCTGCTCAGTCTGCTGTCTGTCTGGCGTGTCAAGTTGACATGTGTTGTTTGTTGATTATTTTGAAAATAAACTTTGTGTTCGGCGTTCCAAGATAAGAAGAAGAAAACTTTACGTTACCTAACTGAAACGTTTTGTTAGTGGCAAGTGAGTGAATCAGTTATTGTTTTACAATCCAGCCGGTAATGAATGAAAGTTAATTACCACGTGTTTATTTAGTTCTCCTCAGACTAAAAGAATAATAATAGTCCTTACTACATAAACAAGATGGCTAGCGACGAAACTCGAAAAGAAATCCCGAAATTGTCACAACTGAGTGCAGAAAAATTGGCAGCAATGCTACAAAACCTTCCAAGGAATCATCCATACCTGAACATTTTAAAACGTATGCAGCTGTCCCATTTTAAAATCAATTTAAAATATGTACAGAATGAATTGTACCATAGAACATGCACTTTTGCAGAGTATGTCAGAACTGAAAGGTTTGTCAGAAGTTTAAAGTGTAAAATAATACCATCAGTGGCAAAAGGTTATAGAAATGATAAAATGAAGCTCCATATAAACAGTCAACAGTCTATGTATGTAACAACACTTATGGAACTGGGCATTAAAACCATAAATATTCCATTCCCAGAAGGTATATATGAAGTCTCACCATTTGACAGTGGATATGTTCTTAAAACGAAGGAGTATACTCCCACCATACGAGATCCTTTGTTCAACCTACATCCAGTGGAAGTGCAAACATTACTTACTTCTGGGTCCAGAGAGAAGAAGCAAACTTTAATGGCACATCAATTGCGAATATTTAATGAGTATATAAGTGAACATTTATCTACAAAATGGTGGTCAATTTGCGCCCCTTCAGCACGCCGAGTAATAATTTATTCCCTAAGAGTGCCTCACGAAGTTCCAGTGATGTTTTGTACAACACAATGCATAACAGTTGCAGATATGAGTGAAATAACACTGTCGTGTCCCACTTTGCTTGATGATTGCAATCATGCCGAACTAACTTGGAATGTGATGCATTCCAAAAAAGGGAAAATAGGCATTGCAATAAAACAGACTGAAATGTATGATTCAGTGTTTGATGTACCGTATATTTGTAAGTTAGGCTCAGGTAAATATTGTGCCCTTGGTAGTTATGAAACTGTGCGTATGTATCATCAGCCTAGTAATATGGTTTCACTCTGGGCGCTACGTGAGAATAGGGCGTGGCCGGATATTCTGCCCTACTCGGATATTACCGATGCTATTTTCTTTTAGGTAGAAAGAATTAATTAATGACTGTGTTAGTACAAGTGTTTATGTGTTTATAGACACATGGATATTGTTTAGACATGGCAGGCAAAACCGTTGAAGTCAATTTTGTCCAAATAAGTATAGGTTGGTCGTCTAAATCATCTAGAAACAGTCCCCTGTACCATGTAAATTGGTATTTTTTTTGTCTATTTATTTATTTTAAAGTTAATTAAAACGGTACATAACCAATTACATTATACTCAACACAAAATAAAAGGCCCGTTTTGACGTTTGTCCTCGTGGCGTAACTAGTTATGTACCTATACGATTCGGTATTCGATACTCAGTATGAATCGAATCCAGTTTGCATGGGGATTTAATCGATTTGAATATGTATGTAAACTGCATTGGATTGAAGTTCTGATTAGAAAAATTAGCTTAACCTTTGATTTTGTGGGTATTTTAAAACAATACAATGTTATTAAAGGTCAATTTACTTATATTTAATATTTTTTTTACAATAACATTCACTCAATCAAAAAAACAACAAGAATAATTAAATGAATCTTCAGAATCTAAACACAAGTATTAAAATAAATAAAAATAAAAGTGCGTGTCGGGCTTGAAAAAAAATATCTCACTCGATATTTTCTTTCCTTAAATGATTATTAATAGTCTGTGGACTACATGAAAAAATCGTTATGCACAGCACTTAGCCGAGTGGGCGGTACCTGTCAATGAAAAATGTAATTACCTTTAGAACATTTTAATTGGTAAAAAATTAAGAACTTCATGGGCACGAACTGTCAAAGTGGGCCTTTTATTTTGTGACAACTATAAATTACTTCGACAATTACACTGTTACATTAGATTAATTATATTCTATTATAATGTACTACACCCTGTAAAATTGTTGTAACATACCAAAGTATTTTTGCCTTCTGTGTCTAGATATGTGATTCTATCTGTGAAATAGATATAAAACTTGGGTCAATTTATGAGATAAGTGGTGGTGGTGAGATAAGTGGCCAGACCTTCGTTATTTTATAAAAGCTGAAAGTTTGTCAGCGCATGCTCCCAATACAGGTAAGAACGATGGCCCATTATGAAGTTCGGGTCATAGTGGCTTTGGCAGATAAACGGTACTAAAGTGTAGCAAGCGCAAGGCAGTGGGTGCGAGTGAGACGGTAAGTCAGGTCTATTGCGACCCCTCACTGCGCATATTATGGAATTATAAAATTGGAATTCTAATTCCAATTTTAGGTTTATTGCGATCCCTCACTGTGCATGTATTGGCATTATATAAATGGAATTATAATTCCAATTGTGCTGTGAAGGATCGCAATAGACCTGATTCGCCATGTCACTCACACCCACTGCCCTGCGCTCGCTCCTACAGCTACCCTTTAATACCGTGTATCTGCCAAAGCCACCATGACCCGAACTTCATAATGGGCCATCGTTCTTATCTGTATTGGAAGCATGCGCTGACAAACTTTCAGCTTTTATAAAATAACGAAGGTCTGGCGTTCATGGGCTCTTGCTCTACTTGTTTAAATGGTGATTTCTTGCTTAGAAAGAGAAGTCGACCGACAGAGCAATATAGTAATATACCTACAGTTTTTGTGGGGATATCCGTACGAAAAAAAGTACCTATGCGGGGAGGTACCTTTTTTCGTTATTTAAGACTGATGAATTAACTTTATATTTATAGTTATTCTATGAATCTGTAGGTAATAGGTATACGATTATTAATGTTAAGTATGATATTATTAATATGACTGATTTGTCCCGATCTCTTACTATGTTTAAAGCTTAAGAAAACTAGTTATTTAAGTATTAAAAACTGTTCGTAGTTTCATAGTGTTTCAATTATCCCCACATACCTACTGTTTCAATCGTCCTTGGGGTGAGGTCAATAGAACCACTGACAAATCTTATTTATTAAATAGGTGATTGCCGGTTAAATAATAAAGATAGAAATGTAAATTGTATGTTATTTAAAGAGTCGGATAATTACCGATTCTATAACATTAATTTGCGTAACGTAGGACTAATAGATACTTCACTGGATGCGATTGAAGGTTTTTCCTGCATATTCAAGTGACTCTTAGGGCGCTTATACACGGTAAGAAAATACGCCGGGCCTACGCAAGAATTCGTGTCGTAACGACAAAATAACTGTAGGTACACTGCTCGCAGCGGTGCACGAAAAAAAATCTTACCTGCGTAAGACAACGCGGCGAACGTTGTTGCGGTGCGGTGGGGGACGGAGTAGTAAGGGTTAAGCAGAGTTTTTGTTGTGCGTTTGGTGCACTGCACGAAAAAAAACGTGTCGTGTACACGTTCCGATTAGTCATGTCTGCGGAAGACACGAAAAGTTTTTATGTGTGGATAAAATTCTTGTGTAGGTACACGAAGAATTTGTCTTGTCTACCGCAGACACGGTAAATTTTCCTACATAAACTCACGCCTATATCCCCAAAGGGGTAGGCAGAGGTGCTAGCACCCACATTTCGCCAGTTTATGTTTAGGTCCCAATGTAATAGGTGGCGAGCCTATTGCCATTAACCGGGCACTTATAAACTCGCGATAAATACACACTTAACTTCGAAAAGTCATTAGTGTGTGCCATGGTGAACCTGGGATCGAACCCGAGACCTTGTCTCAGCAGTCCATTACCCAGACCACTAGGCTACCGCGGTCTTACTGTGTACAAACGCCCTTGAGCGTCATTGATCATGAAAGGGTTAAGAAAACAGTTTTCTGTACTCAGAATTATTTATTAATCTGATAAAATAGACATCCACCTTACATTTTCTTAAATTCTAAAATGAGCTTTCACCCACATGGGCACGATAACTCAAAAAATAGTCTGAGCCAAGTAACTTAACAAAAATGGTCCTCGAAAGAACACCTGGCTGGCTTCTACTAACCGACTGACCGACTCATGAGGAGCCTTGATTTTCCTCATAGACCAACTCGTATGCACAACTAGTTGTGCCAAGTAAAATAGGTAGTATTTCCTTATGGCACAACTATGCAAAATAGCACAATTAGTTGTCCAATACCTAAGGTATTCCACTAGTGAGTTGTTCAGACGGGAATAGAAATAGAATAACAATTTCAAGGTTGTGCTAATAGGAACAAATTTTTATAACAATTCCTGATAGCACAACTAGTTGTGTATACGTGGTTGGTCTATGAGGAAACCCTGGAATCATCTCCAAATGATCTTCCTGCTGTGCTTTTCCCTAGAGTGTACAACAGGGGTATTATAAGGGTTTTACAGGGTAGGCAGCGCGAGTGTGACGCCCCTGCTGTGGCACACGTCCATCGGCCACGGTGACCGCTTCCCATAGCGTGGTGTAAAAAAATATGATTAGTTGATTGGTTAAATTGTCAAGTTAATTGGCGTAGATTATACATTTATGACTTAGGCTATAACAGGAACATAAATTATAATAGAACTTTATAACATATACTTACTTTTTTTGGTATCATTTATTTATTTATATATTTTATACACAAAAGCTCTGTTCACACTTGCACCACAAAATATGCATGTACCTACACAACAACGCATGTTATTTTTTTTTATGTATAAGTAAATTGGTACACTTAGATAATAATCTAAGTTTGTAAGGTAAGTACATAGTATAGTTTTCTGTGACTTGAAACACAAGGAATCTCAGTGCTGCAGTTAGAACTACATGCAGGTACTTATACTTTTTTTTATGAGACATCAAATATATTATTATAAAAGTAACAAACATATATTATTATTTAATTAATATTCCTATTCTGTTACATGATGCCACCGAGGCGCCATTTTATTTACTTTATACTTATTTATTAAATAATAAAATAGACATTCATTATAAAAACTATGTATATATTTAAAAATAGAATCATCAAAATATCGAAAGCCCTCAATAGGCTCCTCAAAATGTCAGGATTTCTAAAAAAAAACCATATAAAAGTCAGAGCCCTGTGAAAAATTCAAGAACCCTAAATAACCCTCTCAAAATGTCAAGAACCCTAAATAACCCTCTCAAAATGTCAAGAACCCTAAATAATCCACAAGAGACTCAAGACACCTTAATGACCCGCTCAAAATGTCAAGAATTCTCAAAAAAACCGCATAGAAATTTAAGAACTCCACCATACATTCAAGAACCAATACAATAATAAAATACAATCATTATTCGTATACATTGAGACATTTTTTTTAACATATGTGGCACAACCTCTCCTGCGCTATATATCTTTGGCCCATACTCATAGACCTAGACACCAATTCATTTCTTACACAGTTACTGGCATGCGGAGATAGCATTCCGCTATAAAACTGCCTTTCTATAGCACTATTGTAAGTAAAGTCACAATAACATGGTTTAAATTCACATTTATAATAATGACGGGGTTGAAATACCTTTTCGTTTACATTGTCATTCGGAGTGAACGGACCGTCAGAATCGAAATTGCCTACAGCACGATACCCATTTGAAACAAGCAAACATAAACCTGGCTGGGCGCCCATCATTCTGTAAAACTCGTGCTGCTGTACAGCGATACCTATTCGTCCATTTTCAGAGTGAAACACGTACCAACATACATTTATATTCCCACAATTATTCATTACTGACGGACATGTTAAAGTGATTTTATTTAAATCGTCAACATTTATATTTTTTGTTAGATAAAAAAATACAGGGACATTATGATACGTTCCAAGAGATTCTTGTACAACGCGATACTGGAACCTTCCATAATCGATAACCCACCGTTTCATGTATGCACTTATAAATTGATTTAATAATCGCAAGTGATTTGCATTTTCCGTTTCACCGTCTTCATGTGTACCAGCAAGTCCTTTGTCACCGTCGCGTGTGTTGAACACGTGAACTGCATCTTGAATTCTCGGTGAATAATCACTCATCTTTAAAACATATCCATCGTCAAATGCATGTACAATGTATTCACCCGCTGGGAAATCCAATTTGAGCATATTTATGCCTAGGTCGGCAATCGTTGAGATGTATAGAACCTTCTCATCTCCAATTATGATTTTAAATTCCCTATCATCACTCCATTTTGGCACTGACGGTATTATTGTTGGACGCCTATGACTCTTATTGATGTATTTTGAAAAATCGCATTTTTGATAAGCTAATACCTCAGAATTTTTATCACCTATTAAATCGGTGAATGTTATGTCAATTTTAGGCAGGTGCATATGGACAAGATTCAAAATTTTCGTATATTGGTTTGTCATACTTGCCACTCGTTCTGCGCACAGCTGTAACAATCTTGGGATCTGTGTTTGAGTATTGCAGTCCATCTTGTCTTGAATAGTATACATCAGCTTACAATATGTTATATCAATAACTAGTGAAATTAAGTAGCTGGAAAGCCTAAGTAGAGCAGCGTGTCCGCCTCCCACAGGATCTGGTCGCCGATCACGATTTGTTCCATTTGTAGTTTAATTTTCAGGAACAAGAATAAAATTCAGAATGAATTCGCAAATGTGAATTTGAATTTGACACAAATTGCGTCAGTCAGTCACGGGCCGGTTATTTATTGATTTTTCTCAGTGACATAGACAAGTTCTTTTTTTTTTGTTTTGTAATATTTTTGCTTTGGTAGGCTACTGCTGGGGTGTGGTGGCGATTGGTGGCGATATCGTGGGTTATATTGTTTAAAATACAACCGGGATACAACAAGGGAAGATAATTTTATTCGTTCCGAGCAAAAAAAGATTATTTACCACACTAGTAATAAATCAACTATCGATGATTTCCGAACGTTAATTTTATTGTCGAACGAAAATGGCGCCATAACAAGATCCAACCAATCAGAAATCAGAATCAGTCGTTCTCAAGGTCATATCTCGCATTTCGAAGCAAAGCCGCGATATTTAATTTATATTATGTATTCGCATACAATCTACCTATACCTACATTATAGATAAGATTATTCTAAATCGACCATTCCTATTATTACACGACAACGACACCAATATACCTATCAAGTTATAAAGTACCTAACACATTTAACCGATACAAAGTTATAATTTTATTTTCACTCACGAACCTATTATTCTGTCAAAGTTCAATCATAATCTGATTCAGCAGAATGAACTGCGTATTTGAAGTTCCGAGTCTATTACAATTATCAGCAGAACGTGTGGCAAGTGAACTAAATAAATATAAACCAATGCATCAATATTTAAAACGTATACAGCTGCCCAACGTTTACATAAATTATAAAGAGAATAATTTTCTTTATAAGACTTATGATTTCTCAACATATATCAAAGTGAAAATGGAAAATTCAACCAAAATGTCGCTAATACATTCTGTGGCAAAAGGGCGCGAAAATAATAAACTTAAAATCACAGTGGGCAGTGAGGAAGTGTTGTATATTTCAACAATTTCCGACTTAGGTATGGATATGCTGAAGTTAGATTTCCCAGAAGGAGAATATGAATTGTTCTCATTTCATGATGGGTATGTTTTGAAAACGAATGACTATTCACCGAAGATTCAAGATGCTAAATATGTCTTTAACAACAACGATGGTGTAAGAGGACTTGCAGGTACATATCCACACGGACATGATATGAATTCTCATCATTTAAGAATCTTTAATGAGCATATAAGTCAATATTTACCTTCGGATTGGTGGGAACATTTCACCGATGATCCATTTCGTTCAGAAATTAATGGTTTTGATGAATATGTTAATATACCAGTATTTTTTTATCTAACTAAAAATGTACATTATGATGATTTATATAAAATCTCGCTGTATTGTCCTACAGTTATGAATAACTGCGGTAACGTTGTAGTATGTTGGTCTCTGCCTTATTCGGATGACGGAATAGGCATAGCTGTACAACAGACGGTAATTTTTACCCGACTGCCGAAGAAAGGAGGGTAATGTTTTTCGAGACTATGTATGTATGTATGTATGTATGTATGTATGTATGTATGTATGTATGTCCATTTCTTTGGCACGGCCTACAGCCTAAACGGCTTGACGGATTTTGACATGCGAGGTATCATTTTATTCGTCATGATTGTGTGAGTGACACTGGGTATATTAAAATTTCTAGAAAATCAAAATGGCGGATTTTTGGCGACAAAATGAAAATCTTCATAATTTGTCTTGCACGCTCTACAGCCTGAACTGCTTGACGGATTTTGACAAACAAGGTGTTGTTTGATTCGTTATGATTGTTTGAGTGACATCAGGTATATTAAAATTTCTAGAAAAGCAAAATGGCGGATTTCTGGTGCCACAAACATTTGACTGCGATGGACACAAAAACTGCTGAACAAATTTCGATGCGGTTTTATTTGTTTAAAAGGTCTTGGTCAGACTTAAAATCTTACGTTTGTTTGAATACAATCGGTTTAGTAGAACCGAAGATATGAGCAAATATATAATAATTAAGATTGAATTTCGGTGATGTCCCTTCACTACACGAAAATTATTAACTCCACAAAAGATAGATTTTATACTTCAATATTATCCGAGCAGCTATGTAAATAACTAAAAAGTATAAAATAAAAAAATAAATTTAAAAATTCAAAAACCCGACTGCCTAAAAACTGAAAAGAAAAAAACAAGCACTTAGATTGATGTCCGGTGGTCTAGAAACATAACAACTGAACAGTCGGGATTCATTGAAAAATTAGATTGGCTGTCGAATAATGGATCCCGACTGTTCAGTTGTTATGTTTCTAGACCACCGGACATCAATCTAAGAGCTTGTTTTTTTCTTTTCAGTTTTTAGGCAGTCGGGTTTTTGAATTTTTAAATTTATTTTTTTGAAATGATTACATATAATGTAGGTATTTGTTTGTTAGTTTCGAATGGCCATCGTGCTTTAGGTAACTTTAATTTACACCGTACTTTTGATAAAATTAATGCTTTTAATAAAATGATCCAACGTATAAGTGTGAATTTAATCATTGTTTCTGTGAATATACACGCTATTGACCTCTGTGGCGATTAGGAGTGTTAGGTAAGTACCTATATGTCGCGGGTTTGATTAATGCTTAGTGCAAATATTTGTATGTATAAATAGGTAATATCGTTCGGTGTTTCTATGAACGTCCTTATGGGTATCCTAGGACTCATAGGTGCTACACAGCCTACACAGGGCTACATAGTGCATCTAGAATCAACTTTGTCAGAATGCCGGTAGATCGCACGTATCGCTGATTTAAGAGACTAGAGACAAAGAGAAAGAGGGAGCACGTATACACCTTATAGTTGAGTGGATATTCGGCTCGTATAGTGCACGGCATCTAAGCCGTATACACTATACTTGTTTGTGGCAAAATGCGTCGCATAGAAACAAGTATAGTGTACGGCATCTAACTTGGCAAGGTTTTGGAGTAGTGGGGCTTACACTACTCCAAAATCTTGCTAAGTTAGATGCCGTGCACTATATCATACTGAGTTAAATAAAGCAGTCGTTGCGCGAATCGGACTAGTGATAGTGCACGTTTACTTTTCATAATTTTATAAACCTTAACTATGAAAGCAAAGAGTATTACGAGTTGTACATGAAAGCACCAAATAAGTGCAACATTTTGTAGGGATTTGAACGAAAAGTTAGGAAACTTTTTGGCAGTATAAAAATGTAAGTCTATGATTAAAAGCTTTCTCCGCAAACAGACTAATAGTTTAAATGTCTCTTTCCCGAAATTATTGGAAAGTGATTAATTAAAATGCAGAAATCTGTAATTTGCACTAAAATTAAAACAAGAACGTGGCCCGTACCTTTTAGGGATTATTATCAAAAATATAATCTGAGGCATTTGCAGGGTATTCTATAAATAAAAAAGTAAGCTGGTTCCGGGAAAATGACATCACCACCGCGGGGAATCGAGAACTTTTTATTGGCAACACTGATCTAATGTCAAAATTGTTGAAATAAATTTAGCAAACCATTCAAAACAAAAACAAAGATTATAAAATTGCAGATTACCGCCAATTACCGCAGATTACCGAAGCTACGGTGTATCGTCGGTCAGTCAGTAATAAGTTAAAAAAAGCAACTAATAACTACGTAGATTTAAACACAGACAGTAGAATTAAATATTTATTATTTGTTTCGTATCAATGTCTGGAATCCATCAAGAGTCAAGCACTTGTATTTCCGCCATAATGTCAACGTATTTCCGGTTTCCCCTCCATATTTAGCGCCCTCTGTGGTGACTTTTTGGTATTAAGCGCTCGCTCGCGGCGGGCAACGACCCGTCTTAGTGTCATTATAGCGTCGTTTTTCGCGCCGTACGGTTGTCAACGTTAATCGAAATACTTGCAAAAAACTTTTAAAAAGTATATACTTATATACGTTAACGATATAAGAAATAAGAAAAGAATACTAAACTTAACTTTAATTTCTAGTTATTGTTTCTGAAATTAAATAATTTCCTCTCCGTTAGTGATATAAAGGTAACCTAGTACCCGCTAATGTTATAGAAACGTTCTCGTTTTTCGTCTACACATTGATTAGTTACATTACGCGACAATAGTGCCTTGATATGAAATGAAGTGAATCCAGCTGGGAAGGCGTAAGGCGAAAAAGCGCTCCGAAACTGTGAGTCATGTACAATTTGAGTCTTTATCACCAGTGGTTTTGTTCGAATAATCTTCTTTGAAAACTTACTCGAGGTGTTCAATACCTATATACCTACCTTCCCAACCTGTGTATCGGTTACTGAACATACGAGATTCGGCAGTGCATAAGAATAATCAATTCTTAATTTTTCATAGTACCCACACAGAAATTCAATTATAATGTATTGTGTTAATTATTAACATTGATACCTATTGATAAGATGTTCGCATGCACAGAAATAAATATGCTACTACCCCCAGTTGTGCAAATAATACTAACGACGAATCGAAATAGTTTAAATCGGCAATACTATAGGAAGATTCTCTGTCGTATTTAGTAGATTGTTTCTTCGTCGCATTAACCAACGTGTTAATTGGTCAAAAAGTTTTACAAATACCTTACAAGTATTAGTAGATTGGGGCTTATGAATCGAAACAAATTTACCCCCAAATGGGTATTTGAGAAAATTGACTACTTATTTTGTGAAAAGTCTGCCTATAGCGAAATCCAAATCCGAATCCAAAATACCGAAGCGGATGATTTGTTACAAATAAGTAGTGTATGGTAAAGAAAAATTCATTCACATACTTCGTAAGGCTTTTTTCTTCGACAAATTGGTGAAAGTTTCCACCGCGATGTATAACGCAAAAACTCCCCCTGGCACATAGTGCCTATTTATTAATGAAGAGTCTATTTCAAATTTCAAAAATTTTCAAAAATTTACTTTAAAGAGGGGGGGGGGGGGGGGTAATTTAGTCTTCACAACCGACCAAGTGGAGCAACCTCACGATTGTTTCTCATAATTGCAATAGAAGTATAACGAAATCCTTTCCTTACTGTTGCACGCAGTGAGGCCAAGTACTCGTATAGCGGTACTTATGTGATAAACATGTACCAACCCTCTACCTACATTTGCAAATGAAATAAATAAATTATATCGATTCGGTTATCCATAACAAGGCATTCATTCTGAAGCCTCTTCTGTTCCTGTTCTCAATGTAAGCTGACTGACTCAGTGCTAAATCACAAAGCCGCTTTAACTATTCAACCGCTTTCGGGTACCAAGCTTCTTGCAATCTGGATGACAAAAGTAAATTTCGTGTCGGGCATATTTTCTAACATCGATTGCACAGTAACATCGAAGGTTCCTTTTGTTTATTCCTTCGTGTCGATGGCTGATCAAATTTTGCTTGCCTGGTGTACCGCTACCTTAATTGCGTTCTCAGGCGCTTATAAGTTCCTCCCGTCTACATGTTTGGGCATGCTGCATACGTTAGTATGGGGCCATGGACGGTGGATTAACTCCACATTCACACCACATGTCCGCTCCATCTAGGCAGCCTCCTAGACCCATTTTCAGTGCTGCGACAGACCTGGGACAGAAGTCTCTTTAAAGACTTCATTTGCTCCAGGCTAGGACATTTCCAGCGGGAAGTGTCTCTGATAACGCGAAAGAGTCTCGGTAGTGAGCTCTGTGCTCACCAGAGAGGGTGGAATATACATAAAACCTCGTGTGGCTTTCAGTCTTTGTGGTACGTATGGGGACCATGCGTGAGATGTCGTTGATCCTGTTCAAGCTTATACCTATTGATGGGTGATGTTATGGTTTTGCAAACATTGGAAGGTGCACGGCCGGCCAGCGGATATTCGTCATGTTTCGTTCAACGCTATATCCAACATTCAGTTCGCAACATTTGCGGTGAGGCACTTAGGTTGTGCCTTTCAATCCTTTTTGAGGGGCAAAGTTCTTTGACCTGACATTTTCAGTTCTTCTTAAATGTAAGGGTCCGGTTCTTAAATATTGGAGTTACTGGTAATAATTGATGGAAGCACGGTGCCACCAGATGCTTAACTCTGTTGGCCTGCCCGTTATTCAGGTTCCTAAAGCTCAATTTACCATCTGGATCTTGGTACACAAACACCAGTTACTCTGGATGACCAGCTTGCTGTTTGGCCTAGCCTCGGTACTGAGAACATTTGCCTCAATAACCATTAAAGTGGCGAAATTTCTACGAGGTCATCATATCAGATATGTAAGTAAGACTTTTGTAGTGTTCAGAGTTGAACGATTACTGTTTTTGTTTAGTTTTTTTTTTTAGATTTTATAATGGATTTTATAAATCTGGGCTTGCTCTGACTCATGCCTTGGGACACAAAACGCAAGGCGAAGTCCCTGTCAGAGCAGAAGTGCTTAACGCTACGCAAAGCACTTCAGTAACCGCTCCAGAAAAGGAAGTGATCCCTCAAACACTATCAAATACTATTGGGGAGAATCACTTTTGCTACAAAAGTAATTCGAAGAGGCTGGCTTCATTGTCGTACACCGCAACACTACGGCCGACAGCTACCGAAAGAAGCAAGTGATCCCTCAAACACTATCAACCACTATTGGAGAGAATCACTTTTGCTACGATGGTGACTCGAAGAGGCTGGCTTCACTGTCGTACACCGCAACACTACGGCCGACAGCTACCGAAAGAAGCAAGTGATCCCTCAAACACTATCAACCACTATTGGAGAGAATCACTTTTGCTACGATGGTGACTCGAAGATGCTGGCTTCACTGTCGTACACCGCAACACTACGGCCGACAGCTGTTGAAGGAAAACCCTTATCAACTTGTGTGGGGTTCGCCAGCAATAGACTTGTTCGCACCAAAGGTGGTTCACGTAGTACCAAGGTATGTTTACCTGAACATTAATGCCGCTTGTATTTGTCATCAATAGCCAAAGACTATAGATACCCATACTCTGAATAGATAGCTAGTTTTTCATAAGGAAATAAGACTGGCTCATTTTCATAAGGACTTGCATATATCACTATATTGATTCATAAAACTGTCATTTGAATATTTACCTACCCATTTAAATCTTAAATCGAATAGTCTTCTACTTAAGCATTTTCCGTTGCACGGGAAAAGCAGTCAAACTGGCAGTAAATAAATTTTATAAATATATATTATACTAGCAACCCGGGACCCGGCTTCGCCCGGGTGTAAATTCCAGTTTCTAATAAAATTATAGCCTATGACACTCACGAATGATGTGGCTTTCTATTGTTGAAAGAATTTTTAAAAGTAATTACTTGTCGTGTCCATGATTTTACATTGTTATGCATGTGTTATATTAGCAGCATTCGGATCTAAAAACTGATATCTGAGATGGACTCAGTCTCGTGAAGTCAATGCTTGCTCTGACTCATTGTCTCGAGTTCCTCGGCATAACTTGGGTTACATGACACAATGCTAAGCCCTTATGTCAGAGCAAAAGTGCTTAACGATACGCAGAGCACTTCAGCAACAGCTCCAGTAAAGCAAATGGTCCCTCAAACGGTATCAAATACTAACAGGGAGACTAAATTTGGTTTAGTCCATGACTCGGTCGACGGCTGCCGAAGGAAATTCCTCAATATCTCGTGAGGAATACTCAATCAGTACGCTCGGAGATGGAATAGTGCCAGGCCATATATTTAAAGTCTGTGACATACTTGCTGACTACGGCATAGGCAGTCGGGGTAGAGGCTCGGAGAACATTAATTGTCTGGCTCTGACATTTATTTAACCTGACTGTTTAGGTTTTCACCTCGGAGTTCGGGGCCCGCTCGCCGACTTTTACTTCCCCACTTCAGTCTTGGGCAGTCATGGCAGTGAAAATTGGCACGCATGTCATCTTCGGCAACGTCAAGCTAAGCACTTCTCTCGGGTCTACCCGTTCTACCAGGGCTCGGAGACGGTGGCATGGCCAGTCATTTGTTTCCCATGAAGGCTGGCGGTCGCCGCAGAATGTGTTAATCGTAAATCGTATTCAAAATATAATTTTCCTAATAATCACACCTATAGGTGATGTTATGATTTTAGAATTGTATAGGACTTTAGATTGACATGGTCATCTAGAA
Source organism: Lithosia quadra (assembly GCA_963576445.1). Lineage (NCBI taxonomy): Eukaryota > Metazoa > Arthropoda > Insecta > Lepidoptera > Erebidae > Lithosia > Lithosia quadra. The sequence continues at coordinate 2,596,135 of OY754902.1, read as the reverse complement.
TTGATCGCTGTCACCAGTCACTAACCGCAGTAAAACGCATGTCCATTCTTTACTCGCTTTATGGACTTAAAATTACATCTGGATGGACTTGATTACATGTCTATCAGTTGAAAAGGTAACAAGTTTTAATTATTATTTATTTAATTACCATTAATATCTACACATTATAGCATCGTGGATTAAGCGCACCAGGAGATAACAAACATATCACTCTTGATGGATTCCAGACATTGATACGAAACAAATAATAGAGAGTTTTTCCATAAAATAAAACTTACCTATTATTTTTTCTTCAATGTCTGGAATCCAGGTAAGGCCTACCTGGTGCATCATGAGTGCAATAATGACACTAAGACGGGTCGTTGCCCGCCGCGAGCGAGCGCTTAATACCAAAAAGTCACCACAGAGGGCGCTAAATATGGAGGGGAAACCGGAAATACGTTGACATTATGGCGGAAATACAAGTGCTTGACTCTTGATGGATTCCAGACATTGAAGAAAAAATAATAGGTAAGTTTTATTTTATGGAAAAACTCTCTATTTACGAGAAATAAACAGGAATCAGGGACTACACCCACCAAAATGGCTCAAATCCCGGATTTATTACAATTGTGTGCAGAAGAAGTTGCGAAACATGCGAAAAGAAATAAAAAAATTCGTAAACACTTGAAACATATACAGTTTCCTCACGTTAGCATATCCTACATCAAGACAAAGGTTTACATGAAATGTGATTTTTCAAATTTCATAGAAACAGAAATGGGCTGTCCGGTGATCCCATCTATGGCCAAAATGCGTCAAAATTGCGAGTTCAAAATAACTGTGAGCAATGTTAAGAAGTTATATATCTCAACACTTGCCGATTTAGGCGGAGATATGCTGAAATTAGATTTCCCAATGGGTGAATATGGATTCTATCCGTTTGAAAATGGCTATGTTATAAGAGTGAAGGATTATTCACCGAAATTTCAAGAGGCTATACATGTGTTTAACACACGCGACGGTGATAAAGGACTATGCGGTACATACCATGATGGTTCAATAGACAATTTGAATCTTTTACGTATATTTAATCAGTGTATTAGTCCGTATATGCAAGATGAAGAATGGTGGAGGGGAACAACCAACGTTGCAACTCGTAGGGTACTCGATTTCATCAACAATTATAATAACATACCTGTAATTTTTTATTTAACAGAAAACATTACGGTTGAAGATTTAAGTAAAATAATGTTACCATGTCCTTCTGAGATAAATAACTGTGGTAACGTTGATGTGTGTTGGTACGTAGTACATTCAGAGAAAGGACGAATAGGCATGGCTGTGAAACAGAAGGCTTTACATAACATGATGGGTGACCAAGCTGGTATCGGGTTGTTCGCTGGACATGGATTCCGTGCTATTGGAAATTTTAACATTGAAACGTTTATTCCGATTGATGAGGTCGGCGAGAATATTCTAGAACCCTATCACTATTATGAATGTGAATTTGAACCGTGTACTTGCGATTTCAGTTACAATAGCCGTATAGAAAGACAGTATTATTGCGGAATGTTATCTCCACATACCAGTAATTGTGTAAGACAAAAAATTTACACAGCTAGAATGGCTCAGATAAACCCTTTTTATGCAAAATCTGCAAACCAAGGAAATATTCCACGGCCATAGATTTTTTAGTCAAATGTGTGTTGCAGTTTAATTTCAGCAATAATCTCATATTAACTCAAAAAACCAGTCAAGTGTGAGTTTTTCAATTTCTTGTTACTTTTTCTAATTGATTAATGTATAACTACTTATTTTAACTTATTAATAAGACTCACTATAGTTCATAACAATTTATTATTTACAATTTACGAACTTCTTTGCAACAGTAACACCTGGATATATTAAAATACTTACCTCACTGGAAGCTTTATTTGAGAGAGCAGTCGTATTTCGTCTATTTCCGGCTTAAATATTGACCTCATTTCCGGTAACAGTGGCGACACCTGGCGTACGAGCGTGTTTTTACACTTATATTGACACGCCATTTTTATATCAATTGGCTTTTTGTATTTCGTCGAAGCAACAAGTCAGCAGCAATTCTTTCTGCGACAAAGTAGATATTTTTAGCTTCATATTTCCTACAAACTACAACCTAAGTCTAAAGTTTCAGAATAATACAAGTGTAAAATAAAATAAGTGAACAAAATTATAAGCAGGTACCCTCATCATCGCGTGAGTACAATACCACCTAGTAACAAAGTGCTTAGTGTTGTTTTTGAAAATTAATTTGATTTAACGGTTTTCCGTTCCAGTATTTATTAAAGTTTCGGTATATTTTGTTATTTTAAAGTATTCAGAAAAGTTTTATCTTGGTGAATACTAAAATAATTTATAAATTATAGTTGAATGTCTTCCAAAAATCAAGACGATGCGGCTGTTGCGGGGCCGAGCGGACTGTCGCACAAAAGGTCGCGCAGTAGTAGTTCCTCAAGTAGCAGCTCATCGAGCTCAACCTCCTCGGGCTGTAAACGAGGTAAACGGTCGCGTCGCTCGCGCCGCGATCACCGCCATCATAAGAAAAGTAAGCGTTCAATACCTACTAATGATAACGAATATGTGTTACAACAATTATTTAATGAAATAGCTGAACTACGTCGGCATATTCTACCAATAAATGTGGTACCTTGTAGTGATAATGTGTCGGTTTCATCAGCTATCAGTGGTGAATTATATGAACAGTGCTATGAAGATGCCCAATTTACGTTTGATATTGAAACCAAAACAAAGGAACCCTCTGTTCCTACAACACCTGACGATTATTTGAAACAATTAAAAGAAATACAGCGTTTTGGTAATGTGAATTGGTCAGATGTAAGATATGCGGAAACGCAAAAACTTTATAATCATACCCCCGGTTTTGTCGAATTACAAGCTAATGAAGAGATTGTTCATTATGACACTTTACGGTATCAATCCAACATTGATAAATCATACGCCTCTATAACCTTTTGCATTCTTAAGCAGAAGGAAGCTTTACAAAATGCTATTCGAAACCTTTTATCCTTGGCCAGAGAAGTACCTTTTAATTATGAAAATCTTAGTGTCAAATTAGAAGAGTTGTTTCAGAAAGGTGAGTTTCATAAAATTTCGTCAGATCTTTTGCAATTAGTTTGTGGCCACAGGGCCGAGATAATAGAAATGCGGAGAGAAACTATAACTAGCAAGGTAAGGGATCCGCTCGTGAAAGCAGCCCTAAACAGAATACCGCCTTCTGTTAGTCACCTCTTTGAGTCTGGTGTACTCACTTCCACATTGGAAAAAGCCGGGGGGGTACGTAAAGCATTTTGGCCTATAAAGGCCGATGATAATGTACAAAAACCTATAAGGTCTCATCGCCGCCTCTCGCGGGGGCAAGGCACACAAAAATTTGTAGTTCCATCGCGTGGAACTGACTATGGCCAAACACAAGGTTACACAGACCAAGGTTATATACACATGGCCTATAATAATCCACCCTCGCGGGGTGGCTACTCTGGTTACCAATATCCTATAAATTACCCTCCTAGGAGTAATAATCACAACCCTCTACAAAATAACGCACAATATGGAAGGGGTACATTTCATAAACGCGGGTCACGGGCAGATCGTGGATCGAATAGAGGAGGTACTAATACCTCTCGAGGAACTAAACGTAATCAGTTTAAATCAAAACAATGACGCGAAATCCTTTCGAGCGGGCCAGTTAGTACACTACCGTTCGAAATGGGAGACAATGGGAGCTCCCAAAATTATTTTGAAAATAATTCAGGGGTATCGCATACCTTTCTACCAGAAACCACCTCTTATTTATCCAAACTTAATAAACAGCCCTTATCAAACACCTGTATCAGAAGAAATGTCTGTAATCATTCAAAAAATGAAGCAGGGTATATTGAAAATAGCACTACCCACACCAAGTTTTATTTCCCCTCTATTTCTGGTGCCGAAAACAGACGGGTCCCTTCGACCAATCTTCAACTTAAAATCACTCAACAATTACATAATGACAGACCCGTTTCGCTTGATTTCAATGCACAACGTCCCGAACTTTATCCAGTCTCGGGACTGGATGGCCAAAATCGATTTGTCACAGGCCTACTTCCATTTGAAAATTCAAGAAGGTCACAGGCGCTTCCTACGCCTTATTTACAATGGCAAATTACTAGAAATGACTTGCCTCCCATTCGGCTTGAGTACGGCTCCAAAAGCGTTTTCGACCTTAACAAATTGGGTAGCTCGAGTACTAAGAGACCGTTGGAACATAAGAATTATAGTATACTTGGACGATTTTTTGCTTGTGCATCAAAACCCAGACATACTTCAAGAACATGTCAGGATCACAATAACGACGTTACAAGATCTAGGCTGGCTAATAAATTTACAAAAATCGATCCTATACCCTCAAAAAAGTCTAGTATTTTTGGGCATCCATTGGCAACCGTGGTCAAATCAAAAGTCATTAACAGACGAAAAGATCATGCAGATAACCAACAGGTTGCAACTCGCTTTGCAAAAACAGCAATTAACTCTGAAAGGTACGCAGAGAATAGTGGGATGCTTAAATTTTGCCAGTTTTGTCGTACCTCGGGGTCGACTAAACCATCGGTACACTGTAATGTTTCTAAACTCGCTACAAAAACAAAATCCAAAGAGGTCATACTCAATACCTCCAAAAGTCTCAATCGAGTTAACATGGTGGATTATCAATTGTCGGGCATCAACGCCCATTCATTACCCACCTCCAGACAACTTCCTCACCACAGACGCTTCCGGTCAAGGTTGGGGAGCGCAGTTAAACAATCTGTCGATAGCAGGCACGTGGACCAGCGTGGAAAAACCCTTTCACAGCAATCGAAAAGAAATGCTGGCCATATATCGTGTTCTCCAAACACACGCTCACTCTCTGCGTCACAGTTCAATATTAATACAATGCGACAACAAAACTGCAGTAGCCCATTTGAGAAACGAAGGAGGAACGAAATCTATGTTCCTATTGAACCTCACGTATCAAATCCTTTCACTACTAGACCAGTATCAAATACATTTCAACATACAATACATACCAGGCCAATACAACAACCATGCCGACCACTTGTCGCGTCACCGTCCACCTCCAGAGTGGCACCTATTACCAGCCTGTGTAGAGAAGATTTTCTCCAAATGGGGCACCCCAGTAATCGACCTATTTGCCTCACAAACTGCTCATGTAATAGACAATTACGTATCTCGGGATCTCCGAGACCATCAAGCCCTGTTCCACGATGCATTCAGCGTCCAATGGAACTATCCTCTGGCCTGGGCGTTTCCACCGCCATTCCTGATCCCCAAAGTCATGGCTCACCTAAATCGGTCAACGGGAATATATCTGCTAATAGTACCTCGCTGGGAGAAGGTATATTGGCGGGCAGATCTGAAAGCGCGAGCGCTCGCAGCACCAATAACGCTCAAGAATCTAAAAAATCACCTGATCGACACGTCGACAGGGCTCCCACCTCCGAAAGTCGAAGACTTAACCTTAGAAGCCTGGAAATGTGGGGGTGGACTCAGGAAATAGAAGGTTGGAATCCTGAACAAAAATCGCTATTGAAAAATTCTTGGAGAAAATCCACCTTGAAGACCTACGAAGTCGCTTGGAAACGCTGGATTTCCTGGTGTGGAGATAAAGATGTAGATCCCATTAACCCTACAGGTGCGCAATTAGCTCAATTTTTATCAGACTTGCATTTAATTTATAAATTATCCTATAACTGTACTTTTACATAAATCTGTAGTTTCTACCTTGTGCAATAGTGAGTCATCAGGTCGATTAAGCTCGCATGTTTTAGTTAAACACATTCTTAAATCAATCTCCCTCAAAAATCCAAAAACAGCCAAACCACCGGTTTGGAATGTATCTGAATTTTTAAATTTTTTGTCTAACTATACAGTTGACATAAATAACCTCTTTCAAACTGCAAGACACACAGCAATATTGCTTTTACTCTGCTCAGGTAGACGCATTCATGACTTGACTTTACTTACTGTTGATTCAGAACATTGCATAAGGTCTAGTGATTATATTTTATTTTGGCCTCGATATGGTTCCAAAACTGATAATAGTAAATTTAGACAAACGGGTTGGAAGTTGTTAATAAACTCAGATAACAATAATTTAAACCCTATATTCTGGATAGAAAGAACTATACTCTTACTAAAAGAAAGACGTAACTCAACAAAATCCTTTAATCTATTCATTACAGTCAGAGGTATAGCCAAACCGGCTTCCCGTGCAGTCATAGCCAGTTGGATAAAGACCCTTTTCAAAGAAGCAGGGATAACGGAACCTCCTGGCACTGTACGATCTGCAGTCGCTTCAAACAGCTGGCTAGAAAATAACTCCATTGAGGACATCTTAGCCCGAGGGAACTGGAGATCGGCAGAGACGTTTCGTCGATTCTATAGACGGGAAGTAATTACACATTCTAATAATGTTAATGTTACACGGTTATTTCAGCCTGTTAATTAAAAATATACTAACGTTAATCAACTTACTGAATGTAAAAAAGATTAAGTAAGTTACCTACATACCTACTAATAAGTATTTGGACTTGATTGTTTATATCTGACCTGATTTCCTACTTATTTAAACTTATAGAATGATTCGATTTGTTTTAACGATATAAGTTAAGGTTCAGTTCAGTTTAATAAAACCTTATTGTGCAAACCTATTTTTATTCACCTAATACATCTTTCTAAGGTACATACAGTCAAAAATCTAAAATGTAGGTAGATAGTGTTATCCTAAGGCTAAAATCAATTATTAAAGATACTCACCTACTTGAAAAATATTATACCAGTAAGTACTTACCTATACTTGTAATATACAATAGGTATACATATACATATACAAGTTACATTATAGTTATTCTATATCACATTGGCTTTGGGATAACTTAGTGGCGTCACCAGGCGAAAACAAACAGATCTCAAATAAAGCTTCCAGTGACGGTCAAGTAGTTTAATAGCAGCGTTTTACCTGAAATAAAACGCATATTAAAATACTTACCTCACTGGAAGCTTTCACTTAATTTCTGCCTGGTGAAATAATAAAAATGCCAATGATATAAAAATGGCGTGTCAATATAAGTGTAAAAACACGCTCGTACGCCAGGTGTCGCCACTGTTACCGGAAATGAGGTCAATATTTAAGCCGGAAATAGACGAAATACGACTGCTCTCTCAAATAAAGCTTCCAGTGAGGTAAGTATTTTAATATGCGTTTTATTTCAGGTAAAACGCTGCTATTATATTTCATAGTAGAAGGCATTTTATATTAAAAGTGAGTATTAACATGTATGTCTCTATGTCTATAATTATACTGTGATAAAATGTAAGAATATATCAATCAGGTGGATTTTTTAGTTTCCATTGTAATAGATTGGATTAGATAAGTCCCATCCGAGAAATTTTTTTTTTGTGGTATGCCATTGAGGGTCAATATGTCGGAATTGAGTCGACTAAAATCGCACATCGTCTCTTCTCAAATACCTGGGTGTAAAGTTACCTAGTTAAATAGACATATCCCTTTTCTAGTCATCTAGGGTTTTAAGATGGCCTATTCGACCCCCCGATAGAGGGTGGGGGAGCATCGAACCGCCTCGCCGACGTTGGGATTTAGGGTGACAGGCGGCCGTCCTGTCAAGGAATCCTAGATGGAACTTTCTGATCCGATCTATAGGAAATGCAAGCATTAAATTTTCTAAATTTTATTCTATTATAATAAAATTGTATCTAGATCAATAAAAATGTTCACTATTGAGAGTTTTTATGAAGTTTTATTTGTCAGTCAAATAGTGGAAATCTGAAATTTAATTTAAAGTGTAGTCCTCTGGGATAGCTTCTCAAGGCACGCCAGATTCCTCGGCCACGCTGCTCGTGAGGAAGCACCTCATCGTTGACTCCGGTGAGGTGGAGCCATAGGGGTTTCCACTCATAAAATGGTTAGTAATTGCGAGTGATCTTTCTAAATGGGCCATTTCACCTATTTCCTCAATAATAAAGCGTTTACAATATGGGTCCTTCAAGTGCGTTATAATGTTTTATGGGGTGTTATACTAAAAGCCTTCTACGTGAACATACCCCTTATACCTTGTCTAATTTAGGATGATAATTTTGACAGTTCACGTCTATGAAGTATCATATTTTTATCAACGAGATGATTAGTGTCCGACCGAATATTCGGTTTCGGTTTCGGTTTCGGTCGAGTTTCGGCAAAAAAACGAGTTTCGGTTATGTTTCGGTTTCGGCAGCAAACCTGCCGAAACTACGACCGAAACCGAAACTACATTCGGGAGATTCCGCGCTGTGCTCGGGTGTGTTCGGCGCGGTAAATGACATCCAAGCGACGACGACATTTGGCCGCGTCCACGTGCGTAATCATGTCGTAACCTGTATGTTTGCAGTTCATTGTGTTTGTTGTGAGTTTTCGTGTGATATGTTTTGAATTCATGTGATATAATTATAAGAGTACCTCGAAAAGTAATTTAATATAACAAAGGAGTACCCAGATTATAGTAGAATCAAGTTTACCATAAAAATCTAAACATTTTGTGGTTAATTTAACTCTTTCGCTAATGCTATATTATATAAACAAACATAAGTTAGGTACATGGTATTTACTATAGTGCATTAGTGGTGATAATATTAAGGATTTAGAGTTTCGCGTTCAAATTAATAACTTTTAAGTAGGTACTAATATAATAATTGTTTTTTTTTACAAATTAACACTTATAATTAAACGAGTAGATAGCTGGCTATCCATATAAAATTAACACTTATACTTATTTTATTTTTCATTTAAAACCTTTTTTTTTATCGTGCGCAAATCCCCATGGATACCACCCCCGTCGGCCATCGGGGGTGGTTATGTCGCGATTGAACCGACTAAAACCGCACGCTGTCTCGGGTCTTAATTACCGGGGTGTAAGGTTACCCAATGGGCATATCCCTAGCCCACACCCCAGCTGACCCCGGGCCATCTACAGTTTTAAGATGGCCCTCTCGACTCCCAGAAGGGGGCTGGGGCTAGCATCGCGCAACAGGCGGCTGTCCTGTCACCCAACCGTCAGCGTGCGGACAATCAGCTCGCCTCCCGCTGGCTCCCCTCTGTGCCCTCTGCTAGTCAGAGGGACACGTGGAGAGCAGGCCTCGGAGCAGCCCTCTGGAGGGCCACTCCCACCCTGGCCGGATTGGCCGCAAGCAGCAGCGTCTCCCATGGTAAGTGGGAGGCGCTGCTTGCCTCCGTTGCACAGGTGCACCAAGTGTAGGTTCCGGCCCGCACCCTAAATTTAAAACCTTATCCATAAATAGTTCACGAATATAAATAAATTATTTGAAGTACATTGAGTACCTACTGATTAAACCTAATAGACAACCTTTCTTTTGTTGTAGTATTGAATCATCTATTATGAAAGAACAGCGTCGTTAAAAAACAGCATTTGGTAATTTTTCGTCTGATTCAGAAGTTTCGGTTTCGGTTTCGGTTTCGGCCGAAACTGAGACGGCTGCCGAAATTCGTTTTCGGTTTCGGTTTCGGTCGTAAAAACCATTTTCGGTCGGACACTAGAGATGATACCTCAAAAATTATCGTAGCACATAGACAGGTAACGCCCACTTGCCGTAGTGGAGTGACTTGCAAGAAATCAGCACAATTGACTGTAGACAAATGAATCGAATGAATCGAAATTAATTTAATTTATTGAAATGATTAAGTACTTATCTACTACATTTTTTTTATAATATAATCAACTAAGTATAATACAAAACATAAGTACTATACTATAAAACTTCTCTTTCGTCATCCTGAAGTAAGTTACCTAAAATAATAAAAAAATAAATGCTTTTGTATTTTTGTAAGTATCGATTCCATATTCTATGGGAACGATAATCGAAAATTGAAAGATTCATTTTCGATTACACTATATGGGGTACCCTATTTGGAGCTGTCAAAATTATCATCCTAAATTAGACAAGGTGACATTCAATCAATACTATAAAATCTGGGTTGCCAGATGGGGTATCATTTCCCAATTCTGAGGCAAGACATCATTCTTGAGGGCTATTTGGTAGGTAACGTTTTCGGAGAAATAAAATAGTGATGGAAATTAGAATGTCGAGTAATTAGAATATGACAAAAACCGTCAAGCTGGGGTATATGGACATAAGAGGGCTCATAATAGCACATGCTATGGGCACCCAAACCATAATTTTCGGACTCAAGTGAAGCTCACTTTGGGAGGTTAGACTGCAGTCGCTCCCATAAAGACGCGTATGTGTGGAGAAGGGCTCCCAGATGAATATATGTCTCAGATGCAAACGCGTACAACGCTAAGATGTGGTTTACCTTATCTAATTTAAAAATATAATTACCTTGCCAAGTAAATTTAAATAAGCATGAAACTGTATACTTAGGTGATTGACTGAAGTCCGGAGGTTTTGTTCCCTATTTGAGAAATTTTGGTTAAAAAATAGCAAATAAAGATCATGAATAAGATATAGAAATTGGGAAAATACAGAAATTGCTAGTGGCTACCCTCCCCCACTCCACTCCTTGTCCGCGAGCTGCGCGCGCTTATTTGTATTTTGTATCCGAGGGGTTGAGGGGATTTCCGCATAAAAAAAAGAAAGGTTTACTACCCCTTATCAACCCTGAAGTTAGCAGTAATATTAATAATTATAAATGAAAAATCAATCATTAACTGAATAAGTCATATTCGATTCGAATTAAAAAGTAATTGTGTTCCGTTTGCTCGAAAGTGAAAAGTCTTTAAACTCATCGTACATTCTTTCTGTACCTAAACAGGAGAGTCAAATATTTCCTGACATGAAATATTAACCGCACATATTTTAATAATACTATCTAAATCAACAAAATGGCCCAAATCCCAACTTTACTACAATTATGTGCAGAACAAGTGGCTATATGTGCAAGAAGAAAAAGAAAACTTCGAAAACATTTAAAACGAATGGAATTTCCCAACGTTAAGATAAATTATACACTAAAAAAAGCATTCAAGACGTGTAATTTTTCGAAATTCATCGTAACTGATGTGGGCACTGCAAGAACCATACGCTCTAAGCCCAAAATGTGTGACAATTTCCCATTTAGAATCAAAGTGGGGAGCGAGAAAAAAATCTGGGCCTCAACACTCGGAGATCTCGGTGTTGATATGCTGAAATTGGACTTCCCGGAAGGCGAATATGGTGTTTTCCCATTTGACCGTGGATATATCATAAGAAGAGAGGACTACGCACCAAAAATTAAAGATGCTGTACACGTTTTTGACACTCTTAACGCTGAAAAAGGTCTATGTGGTACATACCACCACAATCCTATTACAAATTATGACCATTTGTTGCTATTTAATCTGTATATAAGCGAATATCTGCGCGAGGCTGACTGGTGGAGACGATACACTAAATATAAAAATCGCAGAGTACTTGATGTTATCAAAGGTTTTAATAATATTCCCGTTCTGTTTTATTTAACGGAGCAGGTTAGTCTGGATGACGTTGCTGATCTAACGTTGACATGTCCGTCTATAATAAATAATTGTTGTAACGTTGAGGTATGTTGGTATGTAGAACATTTAGGTAAAGGCCGAATAGGCATCGCTGTAAAACAGAATAGATTGTATAACATGTTGTATCACCAGCCGTGTTTTTGTTTGTTTGCGTCCGATGGTTTCCGGGCTATAGGGAATTTTAACGTTGGTCAGTACACTCCGGAAGACCAAGTCAATGAGAGGATATTCGAACGCCATCATGTGTATAAATGTGAATTTACTCCATGTGCTTGCGATTTTAGCTATACGATTGGTCACCAACCGAAAAAGGTTATAAGTAAAGTTGTCGTACCGGGCACAACAAGGTTCATAATCAAATATCAAAGTCTATCTTAAAAAAATAAAGAAAGAAAACCTTTTGGTCCTTGGACGGCCTCTGCTAAGTCAGCGGGTTCGATTCCCGCTCACTGCAAATATCTGTATGCATGAAAATGTCTTTTGTATTGCTCTGGGTGTTTAAAAAAAATGTATGTTAAAAAAAGTATTTAAGTATGTTTATCCGCATTCTAGAACCCATAACATAAGCTAGTTAAACTATGTTTACTTTGGGTCAAGACTCAAGAGAGTGCTGTGTACCTAGAATGTCCGTAGAATATTTATTATTTATCTATATAGAGTTGTTATTAAATTATTATTAAACTATTATTTTACATTATTATTATTACATGTATAATATATTTAAGTTATTACAATTTGTAAAATGTTAATATTATTGTGTTCAATAAAGAATATTGCATTGTACTCTTGTAGGAGTTTTTGTATACTAATACAAAAAAATATACTTATTAAGCGTATATTGGTGTTAAATGTATATTATATAGTCTTAATATATATAAATCTCGTGTCACAATGTTTGTCCTCAATGGACTCCTAAACCACTTAACCGATTATAATAACATTCGCACACCATGTGCAGTTCGATCCAACTTGAGAGATAGGATAGTTTTTGAAACGGATTTCGACATTCACGCGGGCGGAGCCGCGGGCGACAGCTAGTATTTATATAGTTTTAATAACGGTATGTGTAAGCGAAATGACACTTGCTGATGTTAAATTTGAAATCGTTTTTTTTTTTTTCATTCTATGAAGGTTTATAATTATGAGAAACTGCCCCAATTTAGTAAGGCATAAAACAATCTATAGGTTATAGAGAAAGATCTCGTAAACGCCAAATTATCTTTATATTATGTAATTCTACTGTATGTTTGTATGTCCTAAACTCCTAAACGGCTGGATTTGAATGAATTTTTTTTGTATACGATTTGGTGGCGCTCTGGATGGTTTAGATTCACGAATCACGCAGTACGCAGTGTGAATCCTACTTCCTACTAATATTATAAACGCAAAAGTTTGTAAGAATGTATGTATGGATGTATGTTTGTTGGTCTTTCACGCAAAAACGGCTGAATGGATCGGGCTGATCGGTACAGAGATAAATTATAGTCTGGAATAACATATAGGCTACTTTTTATCCTGGGAACATGTTCACGTGGGTCACTGTAGCGGGAACCGAAGTTCAGGCGAGCGGACCCGTGGGCAACAGCTAGGGAATGATAATTTCGTATTTAGTAGTATTATTATTCTGGATTTTAATATAATTATACTATTATGTACTCCTTACAATATAAGGGTTTGAACTCATTTTAAATTAATAAAAATATATCTTCAGTGTCAAGAGATTTTTTCTTTAGTTATGGTGGAACCACACTTCGCTATTCGCCTATATTGTACGAGGAAATTCTTATATACGACTTAACACTCAACAATTCATCATAGAAGAGTGACTGAGGCGAATATTCGTGCGAATAAAGCAAATATACACAAATAAGAACCCTTCCCCACTTCGATTTGAATTTGAATAGCGAAGTGTGGTTCCGCTATAACATACGTACATACCCATACATATTTTTTACGTACTGTTTCTTTCGTGTGGAAACCTCCACAGGTTCCCTCCCTCCCCCACTCCGACGGGGGTGGTTCTATCGGATTCGAACTCATTACGCACGGAGTGAAAATATGGTCTGGCTAAAATAAAAAGCATACTATTCACTTGTAACAAAATTTATTTACAAATTAATTACCTACATTAATACTTACATTTTATATTTACAGTTGAAAATACTATATCACTTAAATAATATTGACAATTCACATGATTCGAATGGCTAACTATGACGTCATCACTGACAACCCCTCCATCTTTGAACCAGACGTTATCAGTGACCACGACGTCACTACTGACCTCCACGTCAACACTGACCACGACGTCAATACTAACATCGACGTCAGCACTGACCACGACATCAATACTAATTGATTAGACCGTGAGATTGGTACCGTGTTCTGAAATAACAGACGTTATTTCAGAACACGGTACCATCCCTGACGAAGATAATTATAATCACTGACCACAAAGTTATTACTGATCAACTGGTCACAAAGACACCGATAGACATGACGTCATTACTGACCACACACACATAGGCGTATCTAGAGGGGGCCGGGAGGGTGGTTTACAGATTCAAAATAACAGCTTTAAAAAAAATTACATCTGGGGTCACGGCAGTACTCTCGCCGAGATAAGACAGCGGACAGTGAATGCTTTTTCTCGAAGCGTTGGGTAATTCTGCTTTAGAGTTTTTTATTTAACAATTTTTATATAACTGGGGTGTGAGGAAAATGCCTATTGGGTAAACTTACTTCAGTCTATTATTTGTACATAACTTTAACCCCCTCCCCTCCGATACGAAAAGAGAGGGCTTGACCAACCCTGGAAAATAAGTCTAGAAACGCCCACGATGACGTCACCACTGACCACACAAACGCTTGTGACGTCACAACTGTCAAAATTCTGATTATATTTATAGGTGTATTAAATATCTTGACCAATTTGCGAGCGTGAACCGTTGCTAGCCAGAGATGGGATGCTGTGGTAATCTTAGTAATCTGCGGCCGTGTTAGCCAGGTAGTCCCTCCTGCCGATGTTTGAAGCCTGCTTGTTCTGCACCGCCTCAAGTTTTGGACATTCTGGAAGATAATAAAATCTTAATATATATAAATCTCGTGTCACAATGTTTGTCCTTAATGGACTCCTAAACCAGTTAACCGATTATAATAAAATTCGCACACCATGTGCAGTTCGATCCAACTTGAGAGATAGGATAGTTTTTGAAACGGATTTCGACATCCACGCGGGCGGAGCCGCGGGCAACAGCTAGTATTATATAAGTATAGTTTTAGGGTTAATTATGTCACGCGCGTTTTTTTTAAGTACCTAATTATTTCAGAGTTCACTAAAGGTTTTTAAGCTATTGTATAGGTTTTATCGCGGCGACCGAGTCAAGAAATTCCGTAACGGAAATAAATAACCTAACACCCCCATTGCCGCACAAGTCTCAACCTATAGTAACAATCATAATTGAGTGACTTTTTGAATGATTGAAAGTCGACGGCATCGATATTACTTAGGTGGCAGACAAGCACACGGTCCACCTGATGGGAAGTGGTCACCGTGGCATATGGACGTGTGCAACATCATGGTATCACACTCGCGCTGCCGACCTTGAAGGGGGGAGGGGGGATTGAGGCATGAGGGGGGTATTGTGAGCTCTAGCTACCCTACTTACCTTGTAGAACACAACACGCTGGTTATTATGGGGCGGTGTTCTGTAGGGCGGAGGTACTACCCCAGTCGGACCGCTCAGTTCGGACGGGAGATACCGTCGTGTCCTACCTCCTTCAGGGTTATTATGAGGGTAGTTACACAAAATATGTGCTTACCTGTGATCCTGTGTCCCAAACCGCCACAATAAGAGCACCCCTGTCCATCTGGCATCGGGATGTCTGGCTCTCCGATCATGTCCAACAAGAATGAAGGTACCTGCAAAAAAATATACAATTTAATTTTCTATCTTTTTGAGCATACGACATCCAACCAAAATCTAGAAATCAGTTTACCGCTTACCATCAGGTGGGCCGTGTGCTTGTCTGTCACCAAAGTAATATGAAAAAGTCACTCCTGTAAAGACTAGCCCCTCTCCAGCTCCCCACTGTGCCCTCTGCTAGTCAGAGGGTCACGTGGAGAGCCTCCAAGCAGCCCTCTGGAAGGTCACTCCTGCTTCAGTCATAATTAACCAGTGGTAACAGTGTCTCCTCAGCGTGTGAGAGGCAGTGCTCACCTCCATTGCCTGGGTGCACCGCTTGAAGGTTCCAACCCGCACCTAGCCTAACCATGTCTAGAGCATTTCAAGAAGGGCATTAGAAGGTTTTTACAGGTTCGGCAGCACGTGTGTATCACCCTTAGTGTTGCACACGTCCATATAGGCCACGGTGACCGCTTACCATCAGGTGGGCCCTGTGCTAGCTGCCTGTCACCCAAGCAGAAGCAGGTCGAGGCGGCGGCGCCCAAAGGCGCCCCGCTCCCCTATTCCGAGGCCATAACGGGTACCCCGTGGTTCCCAAACCCGAGGTGGCCATCTCGAATCCGGAGATGGCCCGGGTCAAGCCGGGGTGCGAGGGAAATGCTCTTTGGGCCACCTTACACTCTGGCGTCAGAAGACCCTAGACGGCGTGCGGTTTTAGTCGGTAAGAGTCCGACATAATCTGCCCCGTTGGCCGCCGGGTGGGTATCCATGAGGACTTTAGCACGGAAAAAAAAGGTGGGCCGTGTGCTTGTCCGCCACTTGTGTAGCCTAGCGGCTACAATATGGGGTTCTTCAAGAAGGGCATTAGAAGGTTTTTGCAGGGTCGGCAGCGCGAGTGTATCACCCTTAGTCTTGCACACGTCCATAGGCCACGGTGACCGCTTACCATCAGGTGGGCCGTGTGCTTGTCTGCCACCTACGTAGTATAAAAAAATGAGTCTTACCTTCTGGCCCGCCTCAGTGAGTAAATGCGCGAGATCCCTGAGCACGCTGTCGTCTGCCGCCCTCCCCAGGAGGGTGGTGGCGACGCCCTCCCCCCCCGCGCGCCCCGTACGCCCGATGCGATGGACGTAGTTCTCTATGTCTTCGGGCATATCGTAGTTTATCACGTGTTGGATGTTGGCGAAGTCTAGACCTGGGGGGTAGGATAGAGGTTATTAAATCTATACAAATATTTAACATTGGAGTGTCTTTTCGTAATATTAAACTAACATGTATATGAATGTATTTATATTGACACGAGATAAAAATGTACATTCGTCCATATTTAGTCTTAAGATATCTATGTATAACCTGACGTCTCAAAATGCAGCAGTGGAGTTTGTTGCGCCGTTTCTTCTCCACTAGCGCCTAGGAAGCGGTGGTAAACTTAGTATTAAGTAGTTTTTGACGTCAAAAAGATGTAATTACGTTGCACTATTTTGAGAAATAAAGAAATTGAAATTGAAATTGAAATGTATATAGGTACAGTACACATACTAAAATATATATTCAAAAAAAATTCTGTCTGTCTGTTTGTTCCGGCTAATCTCTGGACCGGCTGGAACGATTTGGACGGGACTTTCACTGGCAGATAGCTTATGTAATAAGGAGTAACTGTATATCAGTATTCAAAATTGTAAAGACTAAGGAAAAAATATTTGGGTTATGTTAAATGAACGATTTTGAACACAAAATTTATTTTTTTGGAATTCTTACGCAGATACTACTTAACGAATTTTGGCAAGAGCTTTCTATTAAAATATTTGGGTCAGATATAAAATCTTACGCCTCAGACTAGAAGAATAAGATAGACGGAGCGTCGACGACGAGTATGCGTGCGGTTTTAGTCGGTTCGTAGACAGGAAATATTTTGTAAGCTAGTAATTAAAGTATGTTTACTCAGTGTTCATCACGTTTTCATTTATTTTAACACTTCCCTATTTTAGGCACTTATTATAATAATCATTTTGCCTAAATGATATATAATAATTCCATATAACATTTGCTATAGGTAACTAATATTAATTTTAATTAATTATGTCCATTATATAGAGATTTTTTTGGGAGAATTTCTTTAACTGGCAACCGTAACGCACACGCTGTTAGTAGTATCGGTACACGGAGATCCGAGGTCACACGCACACATTGAAGAGTGTTTGGCTTCACATGTTTGTTAGAAACACTCCGTCTATCTTATTCCTCTAGTCTGAGTCTTACGCATGTTTGATCACAATCGGTTGAGTAGAAACGGATTAATAGTAAAAAAAACGCGAAAATAGGCTACTTTATAATAATACTAGCTTTCGCCCGCGTGGAAGTCGGTATCACCACCAATAAAAAAGCTCTGCACTCGATTCTCTACTCCACTCTCCACCCCAATTCACTACACTCCACTCTCCACTCCAAATAAAGGATAAAAAGAATCCTGTGTCCGTCTCCAGGTTCTAAACCACCTCCCTACCAATTTTCAGCCAAATCGGTTCAGCCGTTCTTGAGTTATAAATAGTGTAACTAACACGACTTTCTTTTATATGTATAGACTATGTATTTGAAAGGACCCATGAAAACTCACCTTTGCTGGCGACATCGGTAGCCACAAGTACATCCTTCTCCCCCTTCCGGAACGCCTCCACGGCCCTGGATCTCTCCTCTTGGTCCTTTCCACCATGGATTGCAACAGCTTCCACACCTGTGATACAAATAAAAGTTAATTCTCATGACGGGTTTATCTTGTTTAATTCACAAGTTCCTATGACCGTCCGTCTCCATCTTCAGACCCTGGATATCACGTAGCGTCAAAGTACTTGTCAAGACAAATCAAATGAGCCCAAACTCGATCGGTCTTATTACAAAACACGGACTAAAGTCAGGTTTAAACCCAGACTATGAAGTCCAGGCTTAATTTTAAGACCAAGGTTTAAACTTCTTCTTATTACAAAAACAGAATAATCCGTGGACTATTCTGTTTTTGTGTGTGTATGGTTTAAATCTTGGCATAATAACAACCACAGATTACTCTAAACTTTTGTTCGTTCATTGTGATATCATTCAGTCGCAACGTTCCGTTTTCTCAGAAAGCAAAAATTTTCTGAAATCGTTAATAAATATTATTTACTAAAAAATGGTGAAAAAAATATTTACAACATTATAATTATTAAATTTAAAGTCATGAACGATAGTTGGACTTTATTTTATAGTAAAATATCATTATCATGCCTTTATTTAGCAATCATTGTTATAATATTGGACGATCTATGATGAACGTTAAATGAAGCGTAGTTTTTCGGAGCCCGCGCGTTGTTCAATTTTTTTTTTTAAATTTTTATACCCACTTTTGAATCATTTCAATACCCGTACTAACTTTTACGTTTCCAGTGGTTTAAACTTTTAAATTTGAATTAAATAATGGAAGGAGAAAAGAAAAAGAGGGGCGAAAATTGGACTGTCGAGGAAAAAGTAAGCCAAAATATGATGTATTTTGGTATTTTCCACAAATTAAATCAAAATGACAAGTTTGACGTTTTATTTTCGTGGTTTAGATACTTAGACCAACGTTAAACTAGGGGTCACGCAGGTTTATCTTTAGACCAGAGATAGTCCCAGGTTTAGTACTAAAACGCGTTTTGTAATAACATTTTCGTTGAACCATGGTCTAAAGACGTTTTAAACCTGGGTTTAAAGTTAGTCCGTGTTTTGTAATAAGACCGGATAGGTTTATCTTGTTCGGTTCAGGAGTTCCTATCGATACCTTCCGATTCCATCATCAGTTCATAATATCACCCCGAAGATACGCAAGTGAGTAAAAAAAATCGCGGTAGCCTAGTGGTTTCGGTAATGGAGTGTTGAGACGAGGTCTCGGGTTCGATCCCAGGTTCACCATGGCACACACCAATGACTTTTCGATGCTTTTCGAAGTTAATAAGAATGACCTATGGCGATATCGAAGTTCCAAGTTAGACTGGTTGGACTTTTGTGGGCTCCAACTACCCGTAACGACTGCCATAGATGTTTGTATGGCAACCGGGACCGACGGCTTAACGTGCTCTCCGAGGCACTAATAAACCTGCGATAAATACACATATGTCCTATATAAAAAAAAAATATCTCCTTTGGAATTTAAACGGTTCTTACCTTTGAGCAACAAGTATTCATGTATAGCATCGACATCTTGCTTCCTCTCAGCGAAGACCAGGACCGGCGGTGGAGTCTTCTGGAGGCAGTGCAGCAGGTGAACAGTCCTGGCTTCTGCCTTCACCGGCTCCAACTCCTGGCGGACGTTTAGCGAAGCTGCTCCCGCGCGACCCACGTTCACTGTCACCGGCTTTACTAGGGCTGACCTGGGGGGGGGGGGGGTTATATAAGGATAAGTTATTGCTATTAGAGAGCTTTGTAAGTACGGTAGCTGTAATAGGAGGAGGGGAGGGGGGGCAGATAAATTTTCCGGGAAAACGAGACAGCCCGGGTCAGTTGGGGTGCGAGAAAAATTTTGGGCTAGTCACCTCGGCGCTAGAAGACTCCTTAGGGTCTTCTAGCGCCGAGGTGACCTAAGGTGTGCGGTTTTAATCGGTACGAATCCGAAATAACCAGTTCCGATGGCCAACGGTGGTTTTTTAATACCATTCAGGTATAAAAAACCACCTAAGTGGTAAAAAAAAGACAAGCACACGGCAGACCTGTTGGGAAGCGGTCACCGTGACTTATGGATGTGTGCAGCATTAGGGGCATCACACTCGCACAGCCTACCATGGAGGGGGGGGGGGAGGGTTTGGGGAGTTTGGGAGAGGAAGTTTCGGAGGGGCGGGGGTGTTGTGATCTCTTGATTGGGGGGAGGGGTGTGAGCTCTTGAGTGGAGGGTTGAGATCCCTTGACGAGGAGGGGGGGGTTGTGAGTTCTTAAGGAGGGTATTATACACAATCTCTTACCTGGCGAAGTTCTGAATTTTCCTGGGCATGGTAGCGCTGAACAGCAGCGTCTGTCTCTGGCCAGCGAAGTATGAGAAGATGGTCCTGACGTCCTCTTCGAAGCCCATGTCGATCATGCGGTCCGCCTCGTCCATGCATAGGTAGCGGCACACGTTGAGACGTACCTGGCAGGGGATGGGTGACCGGGTGTTAGACTCTTGAGATGGAAAAGTCTTTGGGAGTGTCGGGTACTCCCACTTGCAAGCCAATACCGGCCGGAAGTCAAAGTCAAAAATCATTTATTCTGTACAGACCATTATACGGCACTTACAAAACGTCAAAATTAAAGATATTTAATGGACCACCGACCAGTTCGAAACGCGGCCCAGACCTGAGAAGACTCCGGCAAAGTAACTCAGCGAGCTGGTTTTTTGGTCTATTTACAAACATTTACATAATCTAAATACAGTTATTATTTAACCGAGGTGGGAGTACATACGCTCGGAAGCCCTCCACGTGTCCCTCTGACTAGCAGAGGGCACAGTGGAGAGCAGGCCTGAGGAGGAGGGGGAGGTTTGACGTTCCGTGCGCAGCCATGTGTTTCCTTCCTCCTAAAGTCCCGGGTCCAATAAGCGGGGCTTGAATAAGCATTTGATGAGGCCGTCAAGCTGAGGGCCGCCACTGTCGCACTACCGGTGTATGTAGTGGTGACCCCAGTCCTGAGACTTTAACTTTAGCTTACCATCAGGCGAGGTAAAGTCATTTTGACGTGTGCTATATAAAATAAAAGGCGTGTCACCTTAGCGACACCGTCCGTCGGTGCAGCGGCGCGGTATTACGATATTTTTTTATAATTTCAAGGGGTTTATGACATTATGACATAGAACTTTATGAAGTGGTTCGAGTTCTGAACATTTTGTGAGAGGTTCTTTAGGATTCTCAACGTTTTAAGGGGGTTGTTGTGTTTTCACAAAGAACTCCAAAAAAACACAAGACCCTGGTGAGTCTTCAACATGTTCTTACCATCTTTTTATCCAGCATATCCATGAGGCGTCCCGGAGTAGCCACCATGATGTGAACACCTCTTTGTACTACCTCCATACATTCTGACACCGCCACACCTGTTCCACGGGAAAATATTTTAGTTAGAGCATTGTTGATTGGTCTATTTTACTGGGAACGGCGTTAGAGAGTTGATTTGGAGCGGTACAACTGGGAAAAGCATTAGAAACCGTCTTTTGAAGCTGTCTTACTGGGAAAGATATAAGAGAGCAGTTATTGGAACAGTCCAACTAGTAAACGCATCACAAAGTAGATTTTGGAATATTATTATTTAATTATTATATATGCAGATTTTGTAACTTTCCGATTGGGAAAGAAATCAGAGAGCAGATTTTGAAACTATGTCATTGGTAAAAGTATAAAGAAGTAGATTTTAGAACTGTCCGACTGGGAAAGGTGTCAGAGGCTAGATTTTCGACCAATGTAATTAAAGATGTTGCACCTATCTTCACTTTCAAAACATTTTTTTTTAATCTAAGGATAGCATTAAGAAGTAGATTTTGGAACTGTGTAATTTTTAAAGGCGTCAAATAACAGATTTTGTAGCTATTCTACTGGAAAAGACAAGAACATATTGGAACGTTCTATTCTTATTGAAAAAAAACAGTACATTTTGCAACTTTCCTATTGGGAATGCCAATAGATTTTGGAACTGACCAAATAGGAAAGACACTAGACCGAAAAACAGATTAATAATGGAAGAAATACATACCACCGATGGCCAGACAACTCCGTATCTCAGGGTTACCGCACATCTTGAGGTGTTTCACAAAGTGCAGTATGATGTCATGTGTCTGCTTCGCCAGCTCACGGGACGGGCAGATTATTAAGCCGTATGGACCTTCGTTTCTGGAAAAAAAGATAGAAATTAGAAGTGTTGGTAGTGGTTAAGAAGTCGGGCGATTGAGTTTTTTTTTTTATACAACTTAGGTAGCAGAATAACACACGGCTGACATGACGGGAAGCGGTCACCGTGGCCTATGGACGTGTGCAACACCAGAGGCGACACTCGCTGCCGACCCTTTTTTTATCGTGCGGAATCCCGCCCCCCCCTCACCACTGTAGATACCACCCCCGTCGGCCATTGGGGGTTCTGTCGGGATCGAACCGACTAAAACCGCACGCCGTCTCGGGTCTTAATTACCGGGGTGTAAGGTTACCCAATAAGCATATCCCTCGCTCCCTAGCTGACCCCAGGTTATCTAACACTTCGCCGATGGTGGGGTGTAGGGTGACAGGCGGCCTTCCTGTCACTCAACTGTTGGCGCGCGGACAATCAGCTCGTCCCCCGCTCGCTCCCCACTGTGCTCTCTGCTAGTCAGAGGTACACATGGAGAGCCTCGGAGCAGCCCTCTAGAGGGCCACGCCCACCCCGGCCGGATTGGCCACAGGCAGCAGCGTCTCCCACGCTACTCCTTCTTCCTACCAGCAACTATTATGATGATGATGATAAATACTTACTTGATGAACGGCATCTTCAACTCCTGCTCCAAACACATCATGATAATGGGTAGTGTGAAGACCAGGGTCTTTCCGGAGCCTGTGAACGCTATCCCAATCATATCCCTGCCGCTGAGCACAGCTGGTATGCCCTGGACTTGGATTGGAGTGGGTTTCTTGATGCCTTTCGCTTCTAAGCCTCGGAGTACTCCTGGAAAAGGTGGTTTTATGTTGGAATTTGTTTTTTATAATGTGGCGCGCTCAGTGCAAATATTTGTATGCATAAATATGGGTATTTACATTGGTCTGATCGTGCCTCGAAGAGCACGTTAAGCCGTCGGTCCCGGTTGCCATACAAACATCTATGGCAGTCGTTACAGGTAGTTAGAGCCCTAAAAAGTCCAACAACAACGGTCTAGCTGCAATGCTTCGATATCGCCTAATGTCACCATTGGGTTGTGAAGGTCAGATGGCAGTCGCTTCACGGAAAATATCGAGGTCCAGCCAAATCCGCAGTTAAGACTGGTAAAGCGGACCCCAGACTCCGAGGTGAAAGCTTTGGATGCGACTGGGATTAACGCTAGGTTCTTCAACCTAGCGTTAATCCCAGTCGCATCCGTAGCTGCGTTTAGAGTTTGTGGAAAGGCCGCAGTACTAGGTACAATATTATTGATTCAGTTCATACCTTTAGGAAACTTCATGTGCTGGAACGTCCTTATAGGTGGAGGCACATCCTCTCCTTCCACCAGTATCCTGAGCTGTCTTCGCACCATCTCATGGTGTTCAGGTGGGAACTCCAAGATACAACGTGGAGGACGCCATGACGTTTTAATTGGCTCTTCGTATTGGATACCTGTCAAAAATACAATAAAAAAAGTTAAGAAAATATGTACAGTCCCGGGTCCTTTAAGCGGAGCTTGAAAAAGCATTTGATGAGGCCGTCAAGCTGAGGGCCAACATTATAGCACTATCGGTGTTGGTAATGGTGACTCATACTCCAGAGACTTTACCTTTAGCTTACCATCAGGGGAGGTGAAGTCATATTGACGTGACCGACATTAAAAAAAATTTTGGTCACTGAAACTGTTGAGCGGTCTGTTTGAATGAAGTAATCTCCGAAACGGCATGACTGATTTTGACGGGACTTTTGCTGGTAGATATATTATAAGACGTAACATAGGTTACTCTTATTTTGGAAAATTAATTAGGCCTCCGCGCAATAAATTAAAACGTTTTCTTTTCTTTTCTAAATCAAAATCCTATATAAAAAAAAAACGTTAAAAATCTACATTTAAGTTGCGGAACCAGTAAACAATAAAATGCACTTACCTTTAGCCAATTCAGCGACACCCATCAGAGCCTTGCTCTGAGCCACACTCTCCAGTATGTGTTCTTCCTCCCGAGCCTGTCGCTCAGCTGCAGACAATGCTCTGGCTTCAGCTATCCGCTTCAACTCCGAGTGTTGGTCGAGTAGAGACACATTGTAACGTCTACCCCATTCTTCTTGTGAGGCTGCAGAACAATGTTTTATATTAGCGTTTGGATTTTAAATTGGTCCTTTAAGCGGGGTATGAAAAAGCATTTGATGGGGCCGTCAAGCTGAGGGCCACTACGTTAGCACTACCGGTGTATGTAGTGGTGACCCCCGGTCCTGAGACTTTCCCTTAGCTTTCCATCAAGGGAGGTGAAGTTACGTTGACGTGTCCGATATAAAAAAAAAATTGCTTTGTTGTTCATTGTTATGGGCCAAATATTGGAAGCCCAATTAGAAGTAGTTGCTGATGTCAAATTGGACTCAAATTTGGTATTGGTGACAATGCAATAATATTTTTATTATTATTATTATTATTGGTAATAGGCAGCAGTTGATTCATTTATTTAGACCATAAACAATGGAAATGAACTGTTCACTCAACTGTGCATCTAGATTAAGGAAATTATTGTAAATAGACAAAAAAAATCAGCCCGCTGAGTTTCTTGCCAGAGTCCTTTTTCAGGTCTGGACCGTGTTTCGAACCTGTGCGGTGGTCCATTTGCTTATTAGTTTTAAATATTTTTAACTTTAACATTTTGTAAGTGCCGTGGTAATGGTCTATACAGATAAATGATTTTTGGCTTTGATTTGATATATTTGCTTATATTCACTAAACCAGTTTTCAAAAAGTTTTTTTTAGCATTGAAATTATCAACTTTTATAGAAGTCCATTCCATTAACTAATATATAATTATCATTTACTTCAAGTTACAATACTCATAACTTAATTATGAATCATTATAATATCCATTAAATCTAAATTACATTTAAATTGCAAGTTATGCAAGACAAACTCTGTATAATCTATTACCAATTAATTACATATAACCCATATTGGCATATAGCCATGTTTGAGCAACAAATTAACATGGATGATGCTGATCTACCATTTAAAATTTTAAATGGTACACAATAAACCAGAGCAATACTCAATAATTTATTTCTTTCATTTAGCAGGTTTAATACATTGTAATTTTTAAAGAAAATATTTTTTACGGTATGGGAGCAATTGCCGTCTCACTACGCAACCCTGAGAGGAAAATACCAGCTAACAGTTTAGGTTAACCTGGCCTTAAAAGTATTAATAACACCTCATAGAGTTTGTGTTAAAAAAAGTTAATAACTTTTGATATACTCACTCTCATCATCAGGATCATTGTCACTGGAGCTCTTAGTCTCCGCTGTAGCCTCTGCAGCGAGCTGTCCGAGCCTTCCAAGCCTCAATAACTGTTGTTTTTTACGTTCTTTCACGGGCACATAAGGAACATAGTTATCTATATCTTCCTCCGATTCTGAAGACTTTTCCTCGCGTCTGTAACGCTTAATCGGTGGTGGCGGTAAATCTTTTGAGTCCGACATCGTTGTTATGGTATTATTTTGTTAAAAAAACATATGTTATTAAAATATAATTAAACAACACGATATACGTCAGGCTATACAACACACAGTAAACAACTAAACATAAACAAATAGAGTTACTAGAGTTGTAGACAGTGTTGCCAACCCCAAACAACTAAAAGATAACAAAACGCCGAAAAAAAACAGTAGAAAATAACAGGTAAAGTAAAAAAGGCAGATTTAGTACTTTCACTCATATAAAATTACAATTTTCTTAGTTACCAGAATCACAGAATAACTAATAGTACCCAGAACTCACATATATATAGTCACATTGATATATAATCACAACAATAAAGTTTTAGTAGGTAATACACTATCCATCAATCATATAATTTTATAAATTTACAACAGGAAATAAACTTTCCACGGTGGCGCTGCTATGTGGTAGGCACAAAAGTTTTTTACTAATTCACACAATGTGGGTAATGTTTTGGTCTCCATCTGAACGCCTCCATCTGAAATCATGATTTTGATGATAGTTTTATCCATTTACCCAAGGTTAAAATAACAATATGGACCGATCCGACCGATCGAAGATGCTAAGTCATCATTGTAACTAATTAGAGTCCAAAGTTCAACTATGAATGACGAAAAATATGCACTCAACGTGAAGTCTAGAGATAGTTTGTAAATATTTTAGTTATCAAATCGTAACCTATTATAGAGCAGAAATGACGACATTGAATCACAGGAATATTGTAAGCAGATTATAATATTATGTTTTATGTTGGTATACAATTTAGCTTTTCCTTTATTATTAGTGCGGATTCTAACCCTTCGTTACTTACTGGCTGGCTGGTGTATACCAGTATTTTTCTTCTTCATTTAGTTAGGATTTAGGTACTTTTGTTTGAAAAGCGTTTGTAAAGTTTGTACTTGTAGTTATATAATTATTACAAAAATATTACAATAAATTTTTTGTTATAAATATGAAAATCAACCTGTTATCAGTAAAAATATATTTAAAAAAAAATCGATGTTTCTGTGTTGTGTGTTGTGAAAATTAATTAAAAAGTTAAAAGGGAAGATTTTTAAAAAAATAAAAATTCAAAACCTGCCAAACAATTTTATTATCAACGTGTTGTCATCTGTCAAATTGTCAAAATATGCAAGTGACACGTAACTTTATATAATTAAATTACCTATTTATGACCTCCAAATGTGTGAAAACGTGAAAATTTTCTCATGTGCCGGTCAATAATATACATAAAATATGTCAGATAAAAGTTTCGGTGATTACGCCAATAGGAACATAGTGAAAAATCCTCTTCTTTGCACTGCCGTGACGGGTCTATCCATTGAAGACTTGACGCATAATGCTGTTTTAGTTCCTGTAGCGCCTAACCAGGGACTAATCACGGGATCGGGTGAGTACTATTATTTATTCTAATCATTATTGTGTGTTTCCCGCACGTTTCTCATGACGTATGAGTGCGAAACGAACCAAAATAACCGATACCGTTTTTCTCGGTGTCAATGTCATATTTCGTGTTTTTCACGCAAAATCTTCGCAGTTAACAACTCTTCATGACTGCTAAATGTTGTTACATACCAGTTATTTTATATTATTGCGACATTGCGTGTTTAATTTATTGAAAAGTACAATATTTTGTGAAACAAATATCAGCGCCCGCAATGTCCTCATTTTTATACAAATCGTATAAAAACGCGCCTTTCGAGAATGGTTTTACGCCGAAACTACATTTTTCGTTGACTTCTGAATTGAAAAAAGTGGAAAAACTTATAGATGCTACCCTTGTGAGTAAACAATAACATTGTCTTTGGTTCTAACCAAATAGTTTGTATATTATTTAATTTAAAATATCAGTACCAGACCAGTATGGATATTTTAATGCTTTTATTTCATCTAATTTAGATCTGTTACTTTATCTAGAAATGCAAATTAATTTATATTTCTTATTGAACCATCTTGTGGATTAATTCGGGTAAACATATAAGTATAACATTTTAAATTGCATTTAAATCAACATCTGAATTATATTCCACAATCATAAATTATATACTGTACAAACTCTTCCATTAGCAACAAAAACCAATCACTTTAAAAAAGTTGTCAAATGTCAAGGTTGTACTTGTTATCATAATGATAAATGATTATCACATACACACATACACACTTCTGTCTGCCTGAGTTTATTTTTTTTTCGTGCGGAAATACCCAAGGAATACGGGAAATACGCCCCCTCCTCTGCCAGGGAGCGGGGGCCAGCTATATTGGAGTCAAACCGACTAAAACCACATAGTGTCTCACCACAAAGACCTGTGTGACCTGGGAATCTGGTGCACCCTTAAAAAGATAGCCCAAAGACACCGATAGGCCTTGGCTACCAACATAGTCCTGCCTCTAAAAAGATAATCAGTTGTGTAGTTAAGGCAAGAAAGTGTAACAATGTCCCATTCCAGAGATTTTACCCTTAGCTTACCATCAGGCGAGGTGAAGTCATGTTGACGTGTCCGACATAAAAAAAAAACATTCAGTTTAATATTTTTAACTCTTGACCACCCGAGTGGGCTATTTGTAGCCGTAGATATCCTAAAATCAGTTGGGGTGCGAGGGGATAATCTTATTGAGCCATCTTACACCCCAGCATTCGAGACTTGAAACGACATGTGGTTTTGGTCGGTTCAAGCCCACCATAATTTAATTTGTGCATAACTGGCCCCTCTTTAGGATATGAGGGGATGTTCACATGAAAAAAAAAACAAATGCCATAAGCAGAAGTAAATAATAAAATAAATAAAAAATCAAATACACAATCAAAAATTTATTAAATCCAAAGATATTTTTTTTACAAAATATGGCTTTTTAAAACGACTATAATTATTTAAATTATCTTTTTTTTTATTGTACTACCCGTATTAGTAGAAAATAATTATTTCTAATATTGTAGAGTGAAATATCTGTAAATTCTAGGCTGTAGTCACAGCAAAATGAACTCTTGCGCTTTGCAATTAGACACATAATAGTTTAAGTCTACTAACCAGGCCTTTGTTGAACAAAATGTGCAATCTAGTTTGAACTTTATTACTGACACGCTAGAGTTACTTTTCGTTTGAGAGCTCACACCATGAAAAAATGCCATTTAATACTTATATAGACTTATATACATTTAAAATTAAAAATCAAATGGAGAAAGTTTATTACACATTTTCATGCACTACAAAATGCTTTATTTTTTAGACTTTCGTTTCATGCAGTTAAAGTCTAAAATTAAATGGCATTTTTTCAGAGTGCCAGTGGAATGACATTGGCTTGGTTTAACACAAAATAGCAGAATTATGGCCCAGGTGAAAGACTCTTAATTTTATTTCTGTGGTTAGATTATTACCATACCATACCATATGATATTGCAGTAAACTATATTTGTATCATTCACCCTACATGTTACTCTCATTATTATTATTCGTGAAATTATAATAAAATCTAAATTATAACAGAAATAATTTTTCAACGCGCAATAGTATTTTTTCCCCACTCTTTTTTTTTTCAAAAAAAAAAGCTAAGAATTTGGCCTAGAGGCATTTATTTATTTAAGCCGCTATGTATGTATGTAAAGTATAAACCCATTTGTATTACAAGTTTATGCCTGGTATTAATTGGGTGGATTGAATAAATGCCTGATAAATGCCCAGTGTCTGGGCATAAACCAATCACTGATTTATGTCTTGATAATAATAGTAAATGGCATGCTGTCAAAGATACGGTAACGTTTTTCGACTCCGAACTGTAAAACTCAGTTTTATGTGGATACTTGGTTTTGATATTACACAGCCGATATCTAATGCGAATGAAAGAGTCATATTTGATTGCAGCCATGTTTACACACATGTATGAAGTATTTAAATTTATATTTTAAAGAGTACCTTTAAAAAAACTACTTAAATTTTAAATGCACATAGTATGCACTACGAAATCCATATTCTATAATAATAAAATCAAAATATGCTGAGCGAAAATTTCGAGAATCTTTTTCTTCAATCTTCACATGTACCTAAATAACGAGTACAACGCGTTGAAGAATATAACTGAGGACACTAGAATCGGCCCACTTGCATACAAGTCGGCACGCACACTCACATACTTGTCAGCCACTACGCGGCAAACGTTATTCGATTAAGCCAATTTAAAAAGCGAAAAAAAAAATACATCCTGTATTGTGTAGTGAAATTGTAAAAAAACCGTAATGACAGCAAGAAAAAATATCCAGGAATATTAAAGGAGATGTTTCACAAATGTATGGACCTTGGGCCTGATAAATGTACACTACTTAGAAAAATAACCCTTCCGGCCATATTGGCAACCGAGATTCACAACCAGTTTTTGAAAAAGAATTAATATTCTTCTTACGCTACTAGTTGCCTAAAAAGAAATTATATTCCTGTCCCACAACTAGTTGCCAAAGAAGAATAGGTCTCCGTTACTTAGCCTTTAGTAGGTGCATGATTTAATATTTTTATTTATTAAGGGCTGGTTTTTCAATCGCCAGATAAATAATATCTGTCAGATATATGTTAACTGTCATTGTCATTAATACGTGTGATGAAAACGATAGTGATATTTTTTTGTGATAGTACAATATTTTGTGAAACAAATATCAGCGCCCGCAATGTCCTCATTTTTATACAAATCGTATAAAAACGCGCCTTTCGAGAATGGTTTTACGCCGAAACTACATTTTTCGTTGACTTCTGAATTGAAAAAAGTGGAAAAACTTATAGATGCTACCCTTGTGAGTAAACAATAACATTGTCTTTGGTTCTAACCAAATAGTTTGTATATTATTTAATTTAAAATATCAGTACCAGACCAGTATGGATATTTTAATGCTTTTATTTCATCTAATTTAGATCTGTTACTTTATCTAGAAATGCAAATTAATTTATATTTCTTATTGAACCATCTTGTGGATTAATTCGGGTAAACATATAAGTATAACATTTTAAATTGCATTTAAATCAACATCTGAATTATATTCCACAATCATAAATTATATACTGTACAAACTCTTCCATTAGCAACAAAAACCAATCACTTTAAAAAAGTTGTCAAATGTCAAGGTTGTACTTGTTATCATAATGATAAATGATTATCACATACACACATACACACTTCTGTCTGCCTGAGTTTATTTTTTTTTCGTGCGGAAATACCCAAGGAATACGGGAAATACGCCCCCTCCTCTGCCAGGGAGCGGGGGCCAGCTATATTGGAGTCAAACCGACTAAAACCACATAGTGTCTCACCACAAAGACCTGTGTGACCTGGGAATCTGGTGCACCCTTAAAAAGATAGCCCAAAGACACCGATAGGCCTTGGCTACCAACATAGTCCTGCCTCTAAAAAGATAATCAGTTGTGTAGTTAAGGCAAGAAAGTGTAACAATGTCCCATTCCAGAGATTTTACCCTTAGCTTACCATCAGGCGAGGTGAAGTCATGTTGACGTGTCCGACATAAAAAAAAAACATTCAGTTTAATATTTTTAACTCTTGACCACCCGAGTGGGCTATTTGTAGCCGTAGATATCCTAAAATCAGTTGGGGTGCGAGGGGATAATCTTATTGAGCCATCTTACACCCCAGCATTCGAGACTTGAAACGACATGTGGTTTTGGTCGGTTCAAGCCCACCATAATTTAATTTGTGCATAACTGGCCCCTCTTTAGGATATGAGGGGATGTTCACATGAAAAAAAAAACAAATGCCATAAGCAGAAGTAAATAATAAAATAAATAAAAAATCAAATACACAATCAAAAATTTATTAAATCCAAAGATATTTTTTTTACAAAATATGGCTTTTTAAAACGACTATAATTATTTAAATTATCTTTTTTTTTATTGTACTACCCGTATTAGTAGAAAATAATTATTTCTAATATTGTAGAGTGAAATATCTGTAAATTCTAGGCTGTAGTCACAGCAAAATGAACTCTTGCGCTTTGCAATTAGACACATAATAGTTTAAGTCTACTAACCAGGCCTTTGTTGAACAAAATGTGCAATCTAGTTTGAACTTTATTACTGACACGCTAGAGTTACTTTTCGTTTGAGAGCTCACACCATGAAAAAATGCCATTTAATACTTATATAGACTTATATACATTTAAAATTAAAAATCAAATGGAGAAAGTTTATTACACATTTTCATGCACTACAAAATGCTTTATTTTTTAGACTTTCGTTTCATGCAGTTAAAGTCTAAAATTAAATGGCATTTTTTCAGAGTGCCAGTGGAATGACATTGGCTTGGTTTAACACAAAATAGCAGAATTATGGCCCAGGTGAAAGACTCTTAATTTTATTTCTGTGGTTAGATTATTACCATACCATACCATATGATATTGCAGTAAACTATATTTGTATCATTCACCCTACATGTTACTCTCATTATTATTATTCGTGAAATTATAATAAAATCTAAATTATAACAGAAATAATTTTTCAACGCGCAATAGTATTTTTTCCCCACTCTTTTTTTTTTCAAAAAAAAAAGCTAAGAATTTGGCCTAGAGGCATTTATTTATTTAAGCCGCTATGTATGTATGTAAAGTATAAACCCATTTGTATTACAAGTTTATGCCTGGTATTAATTGGGTGGATTGAATAAATGCCTGATAAATGCCCAGTGTCTGGGCATAAACCAATCACTGATTTATGTCTTGATAATAATAGTAAATGGCATGCTGTCAAAGATACGGTAACGTTTTTCGACTCCGAACTGTAAAACTCAGTTTTATGTGGATACTTGGTTTTGATATTACACAGCCGATATCTAATGCGAATGAAAGAGTCATATTTGATTGCAGCCATGTTTACACACATGTATGAAGTATTTAAATTTATATTTTAAAGAGTACCTTTAAAAAAACTACTTAAATTTTAAATGCACATAGTATGCACTACGAAATCCATATTCTATAATAATAAAATCAAAATATGCTGAGCGAAAATTTCGAGAATCTTTTTCTTCAATCTTCACATGTACCTAAATAACGAGTACAACGCGTTGAAGAATATAACTGAGGACACTAGAATCGGCCCACTTGCATACAAGTCGGCACGCACACTCACATACTTGTCAGCCACTACGCGGCAAACGTTATTCGATTAAGCCAATTTAAAAAGCGAAAAAAAAAATACATCCTGTATTGTGTAGTGAAATTGTAAAAAAACCGTAATGACAGCAAGAAAAAATATCCAGGAATATTAAAGGAGATGTTTCACAAATGTATGGACCTTGGGCCTGATAAATGTACACTACTTAGAAAAATAACCCTTCCGGCCATATTGGCAACCGAGATTCACAACCAGTTTTTGAAAAAGAATTAATATTCTTCTTACGCTACTAGTTGCCTAAAAAGAAATTATATTCCTGTCCCACAACTAGCGTTTATATTACTGGAGTTTCGCAACCAGGTTGCCGAAAAGGAAATAAATGTATTTGTTTACAACTGTTACTGTTACTGTTACTGTTTAATTAATATGTAGACTAAATATTAAACCAGAAAGCACAGTGTCATGTCATGATTCAGTTGGTTCGAATGTACGGAATCAATTTGATTTCTAGGCAACTATAGAACCCTCCCACAATCTGAATGATATAAGGCCGTTTGTAATGAATAAAAATAAGTAAACTTTTTTTACGTAAACTTTTTTTTTTCAATCAGTAATAACTCTAAAACTAGGCGAAATCGAGAAACGTTTATATGAAATTTTAGTCTTAAAATGGGATCAGGAGTAAACTGTTAAAATTATTTGGTTTTCTCATGAGCACCGTGTATTATATTACGAAATAACGAGCTAGGAGTTTCAATCGCCAGATAAATATATCTATCACAAAAAAATATCACTATCGTTTTCATCACACGTATTAATGACAATGACAGTTAACATATATCTGACAGATATTATTTATCTGGCGATTGAAAAACCAGCCCTTAATAAATAAAAATATTAAATCATGCACCTACTAAAGGCTAAGTAACGGAGACCTATTCTTCTTTGGCAACTAGTTGTGGGACAGGAATATAATTTCTTTTTAGGCAACTAGTAGCGTAAGAAGAATATTAATTCTTTTTCAAAAACTGGTTGTGAATCTCGGTTGCCAATATGGCCGGAGGGAAAATAACTAGGCAATGTAGTTTTCATTTTTCACTATTCAATTCTTATAATATTGCCTCGTATTATGGGCGGAATCTAACTAAATAAACACTTTCTTGCAACACAACAAACATGGCGGACTGAAAGTATAAAAATGTACTTATATTTTATTAATTTATGCCCTTGAATTTCGGACGTGAATAAATATTTTTGCTAATAACCGGTATTATTTTTCTTTTTTTTTTGTATTGTGTACAATTAGGGGGCCCAAATGAGATGTTTAATTTGGGTAACACGTTGCCACTCAATAATATTCACTATTATATTATTAGGTACTCATTATTCTTTAAAAAAATTATCCTTTTATTTTTGTGAGACTACCTCGTCTTCAACGGTTTCCGTCAGTAGGGTTCTTAGCTCATGTCGGTAAAATGATTTATTTTTTACTTTTCAATGCATACACTTCCTTTTGAGGTCTAAAAAATTTGACAAACTTAGTATAATCATAGTATTAAGCTTTTTAAATTCGAGTTTTTTTTTCTTAAATATTAATTTATAACAATTTAATTATCATAAATAAAGATAACCATAGAGATAAAGAGAGAAATTGAATACTATAATTTTGTGATGTCATTTAAACATTTTTATTTAACACAAAAACACTAATTACTAACTATATAATATAACTTAATATTAAATGTTAATTAAATTAAAACTAAAGGTAACTTATTTTTAACATCATCACTTAATTTTAATCACATAAGTTATGTTTTCACTGTAAGACTTTTCGTTTTGCCACAATATAAGAAAAATACAGCAGTTCCACACTCAGTCAACATCTTATGCCAATAAATGGTTTTGTGGCGAGAAATATCTCTTCGTTACAAAGTATGCACAGTAAATATTTATGCTAAAGTAGTAAAGAAACTACGTAACTTGGCCAGGTTTTGGAGTAAGTGGGGGTAAGTTCGCGCATCGTGCACTTTGAGCCAATCAAATGATTCAAAGTACGAACGAACGGAACGTTGATTCGCTACAAGACGTCTCTCGGAGACATATGATTGGTCCGTCAAGTGACAGACCAATCATATGTCCGCGACGGCGCAACTGCGTCTCCCGCGACCCGCTCATACCTCAAAAGTAGGGTTGCCACCTTTTATTTTTGCAAATAAAGTACATTGGTTATTATAGGCAAGAAAAAAAAAGTACGTAGTATCAAAATAAAGTACAACTTATTTTTCTTTATTATCCATACTAATATTATAAATGTCTGTCTGTCTATCTGTCTATCTGTCTGTTACGCTTTCACGCCTGAACCGCTGAACCGATTTTGATGAAATTTGGTATAGGAGTGGATTAGATCTCGAGAATGAACATAGGCTATGTTTGGTTGAAATAACCGATATCCACGCGGGCGGAGCCGCGGGCAACAGCTAGTAAACAATAAAAATGATATTACTTTATACAAATTTTAAAAAATATCATTACTCTTTTTAAATACCTGTTGCCATTTTTGTGCAGTTGATAGTTCTGAAAAACCCTCAGTAATACCTACATAATTATTGGTATATCTATGAAATGATAGACACACTGACATCATTGACATTTGAGGTCAGGTTGCGTTCAGAAATTGTACAAAACGATTGCTTGAGTGCAACGAGACATCAATCGATTCGGCACCAAATCAGCAATCGATACATTTCGTTTAACAAAATAATCAACTAAACTTTTCAAAATCTCAAAGAAAACAAATATTGCAAAATAAAGTATTTTCGTGTACTTTATTGATCTCATAAAGTATAAAGTACAATTACCTGAAATAACGTACAATACTTTATAATAAAGTACGGGTGGCAACCCTACTCAAAAGGGACCTAAAAATCGACCTTTGCGCATATATGATGCGTCTGGCCAATTTACGTGTCGGCATCTGTACTTAACGTTCAAAATGACACATTCACACAGACGCACGTCTACACGAACCTCAACGGATCTCACTGGGCTATCAGTCGCGGTTGCCGTGGTCACGTTATTCTATCTCTTGCGCCGCATGTACATTTCGCAACTTTTATTTATTAATTTAAGTTGTCAACCCTAACGCTTCCATAAAGCGATTGTCTCATTGTTTCACCAATTTTGCCTAGTTTCCATACTGCTTTAACTTATAATATTTACTGTGGCACAAAGTTGTGGTCAGAGTAAAATAAGCCGTTGTGTTCAGCTCATATACTTCAAAAACTTTCTCTATTAAACCTTCCATGAAAGCCCGCCATTTTCGAGTAATTTAGACCAGCCCATTTTTTAAATTATTTTACCTTTTAAATAAACCGAATTGTATAGAATGGTGATGTGGAATGAGACGATGTTATTTTAAAATGAACTCCTGAAAAGCATTCTCCAACTTATTCTAGCAATTGGTTCCTTACATACTAACTCCTTGTGTTGTAATTGGGTAATTCCCTGGACGCCCTTCGCTTCTTCACGCACCAATATATTAGGAGGATCAGCAGTAATATTAGTGCGATGGCAAGGAACACACCCAAGACTACAGCGGCAATTGCTGATTCGGTTAGGTACCCTGTGAATTAATTATTGGTTCGGTTAGACACACCTTTTTTCGTCTGGAAAACCCCACGGATACCCCCCTCTCTGATGGTCGATAGTGTTATGGTCTTGGGTCTCAATAACCGGGATAAGTTTACCACTAAGGCATTTTCCTCGCACTCCGCCTGACCTTGGGCCAGTTACGGTTTCAAGTTGACCGCCCTCGAACCTCGGTAAGAGAGAGGAGGAAGGTGGCAGGCGAGCATCGTGGCGCCACGTTGGTGAGGTCACAGTAGGGTGACAGGCGGCCGTTCTGTCATTCCTCATGCTTGCACTTGAAGAATCAACCCGCCCTATGACTCCACTAAGCCCTCTGCTAGTCAAGGGACACGTGGAGAGCCTTCAGCATATTATCTGCACGAGACAGCGCCAATATACGTGCACAAGCATAACGCAGCCTGAACAGAACTGAACACAAAATTCGGCCGGGTAGGTACCACCGTGCACGATTGCGAAAAACCCTCTATAGTAATCCAATCTCGGTTGGATTGCGTTCAGCAAGTGCATAGCCGGGCAGGAGGGATTGTGGTCGCAGCACTAGTGGGACCGGAGGGTGTCACGCGGTGCTGCGACGACAATCCTCTTTTGATGAGGCCGTCAAGCTGAGTGCCACCATTGTTAACATGATACGTGTATGTAATGAACTCTCTTTCCTGAGACTTTACCTTCAGCTTACCATCAGGCGAGGTGAAGTCAAATTGACGTGTCCTGAATATAAAAAAAAAAACTCACCAGAAATATCAATGACATAGCTGTTGGCGTTTCCAAAAGCATCTACAGCGTTGAGGAGTAGTCTTGGAGCACAGCAGGTAGCTCTGTACGTCGCTATCACGTCCTGTCTGGTGCCGGAAACGAACTCTCCGTTGTACAACAGCCCGATTGGAGTAGACGAGAGCCGGAGTAACCCTGGAGAAGATATGGATTAGAAGATATGGGGTAATGTCGACTTTCGTTCTACACAAAAGCTCAGAAGCTACATCTAGTAATTCAGGATTTTCCTCTACCGGGGTTAATAAAGCCAGTTGCCGTCACAAGGTGCCTCTGCTATCTTTAAATCTTTCAAACAGGCCTAGAATTCCTGCAAACCTCGCCAGCTAAGCTAAATTACTTGTGTTAGAAGTGGGTTCACATCCGCGAAGTAATGGCCAAGATTAAAACCCGGCACGTCTTTTCAACCACTAACTGCTTACCTGATAATCCATCCCTGGCTACTATAGTCACCGCCCAGGTGTGCTGCGCGCAGTCGTCTCCAGTTCTGCCGAGGCAGGTCCCTTGAAAACTGTGCCTTACTTCTGGTGCCCAGGTATCAGACACGGATGCTTGATTGGATACGTACACGTGGGCTGCCATAGAGATTTGCTCAATGCCTGGAATTTTAGCGTCAATTAATACTTTGATTAATGATGAATTACTGCTAAAATTGAAGAAAAGGGTGATGAATCGTAAAAATGAATGACCTATTGTAGCAGTCTTCGTGCTAAGAATCTACCACATAGAACAGCCAAGGTAATTGGTTACAGGTATACAGGTTCTTTCTCTGGAACACGTCACGTCATTACTCAGTTTGTCGGTGGGTCACTACTGTTCTGATCCTACTGATCCTGGTGTGCAGAAGATACAGTAGATAAGTGTGGAATTAGTTCCACTTAAGAATTCCAAGTCTTTATGGTGTTATTAAATGAAATATTGGAGTGGGAAACCTACCGTAAGCTGTGAAAGTGATGGTGTCTCGGCCTCCTGGCTGAGCAGTAGTTGGTATTATGAGGCTAACAATTACGTTGACTGTCTGCCCTGAGACCACACTTTGTCTGAAACATAAAAATTATATTAACATAGAAGATAGACGAAAAAAGTTTTTGTAGTGAATACTTTTTATGCATTTTTTTGAGATGAGGGAAAACCAATTGAACCTCCACCGAAAAAAAATTACATTTAATTGTTCAAGTTTTCTCTTCTGTTAGCACTCCCGAACTGCCATTGTTTTTTATAAGGTTTTTAGTACCCGAAATTAACTCTTGTTCTTCTTGACCTGTCTATCTAGGCTTTGTTTGGAGTGGCTTCACGTCGGTAGTGTATTGACCAGGATTCGATGGCACCTTAAATATATTTTGTACTCACGAGCTTGGAGTGATGCCTGTCAAAAATCTCAGTTCCCCGACAGCACCGAATGTGAACCTTACGGTTTGTTCTCTGTAGTTTGTCACTTCGAAATGTAGCTGCAAATATTAAACAAATATATCATCAGTACGCACTAGGATCTAACGTAGTAAACTCAACAGAGGAGAATTCGAACAGACACGTCTGTTAGGCGCGAGCTCCGATAATAGAATGACAACTCGGCGCATAGCCGTATCGAAGTGCGAGTCAGTGTGACGTCACGATTGCGGAGGATTTGCTGACATATATTTTACGTAAAGGTTCTGTTGGTTAACCTTCAAGTATGGAACGTAACTAGGGGTACAAGAGTTTACCTGCAACCTGTCTCCAGGAGATCCATACAACCTGGAAGCTAGGCCGATCTGTATTGTCGTGAGCA
Source organism: Lithosia quadra (assembly GCA_963576445.1). NCBI lineage: Eukaryota > Metazoa > Arthropoda > Insecta > Lepidoptera > Erebidae > Lithosia > Lithosia quadra. Next base: position 2,557,004 of record OY754902.1, on the reverse strand, counting down.
AAGATCCTTGCTGATTCACCACCTGCAAAAATTGAATTGACATTAAGAAGAGGTTAGTTTTCAAAATAATCTGTATATCAAACACTGGCTTTCGTCCACGTGGAGTTCTCCCGCTCCCGTTTCCAATGGGATAAAAAGTAGCCTATGTATTATTCCATTTTATAATCCATCCCTGTACCAAATTTTAGCCAGTTCCGTTCAGCCGTTTTTGCGGCAAGAAGTTACAAACATCCATCCCAAGTTCGGGAACCGGATCAGTGTTCCAGCGGGCGGAGCCTAAGGCAGGAGCTAGTCCTTTATATGCCATAGTTGACAACATGAGTCCTTACTTGAGAAATCCTGCTTAACGGTGCTCCGCTGCCATTGTACTGCAACAGACTGTTGTAAGCCTTGGAGTTCAACTCCTCAGCCATTTCCAGGTCGTTTGGCGTGTCTGGGAACTTTAATAATGCTGATCTTCCCATCCTGACTTCGGGTTGGGCTAGCGGGCCCGATAGTCGGACGAACGGTTCTCCTGCGAAAATTTCAAATGGTTGTGTAACTTCTCTGGCTAGGTCTTTCAAGGATATATGCTTTGGGCCTTACCAAGATCTGGCCTAAGCCAATCTTGTGGAGTAACGGGGTTTGTGATGTTCCTTCAATACAAAGAGAGGATCCTCTGAACAGGTCAGATGATGCTGCCTGACGGATGTTTTATCACCTATCCCCCGCCGTAACGTCACCGTGATGCAGGATCGGTAGTTCTGTAGTTGTAGCAGTTCAGCTTACTTTCGCTAGATGGCACTAGGTACCTGCAAGCTGTTACACCCAGACAGTCGATTGACAGACTTGGTTCTGTGGCAGATTTTCTTGTTGTGGTAAACGCCAAAATTTCATTCCATTTCCTTTCGATTTTGAAGAAGGAGTTGGGAAGCGAATCATGCGCTCCAAGGAACTTTGAATGGACACAGGATTGGAGCTCGGATAAAGATGGACTTACCTCGTACGTCTCTCCCGACGATTTTGGTGTAGATCTTGGGTCCTTTCACTGGTGGTAGCGCGACCTCCGCCACCAGCTCCACTGATGAATCTTTCTCCACGTTCTGACCGTCTCCCGTCATTGGTTGGTAACTGATAAAAGAAGACATAGATCGTCAAATTGTTGTCAGTTGCTTGCGGTATGAACTTGTCTGCGCTTCCATTGGACACTTTCCTCGGTGCATCCGTACGGGCTGATCTGGGACGTGAGAAGTCGTCTTTAGGTGGAATGGGACATTCTTTTTTTAATACAATTCCATCAAGGACTAAGCGATTCGGTCTCTCTTTTCCTTGCAAGCACCATAAAGACCTGGAATTCTTTACCAGCTCACGTGTTTCCTTCCTCCTACAGTCCCGGGTCCTTTAAGCGGGGCGTGAAACAGCATTTGTTGAGGCCGTCAAGTTGAGGGCCCCTATTATGGCACTGTCGGTGTATTTAATGGGGACCCCCTTCCTGAGACTTTACCTTTAGCTTACCATCAGGCGAGGTGAAGTGATATTGACGGGACCGATAGAATAAAAAAAACCCTTGCCCTTTTTGAAGAACTCGATATTTTAGGCGTAGGAAAACCACAGTCAGATTTGCGAGGACAGAAATGAACCTGACAAAAAAAGTGTTTTCCAAACACGGCGCAGACACTGATTTAATCGTCTGTACAAGATTCAAATACCTTCAAGTTAATCAGATAGAACTTTAAAGCACTTGCCTGAACAGTAGCTTGGCCATTTCGGTACCATATTCATCGACGAGCTGGGATTCTCTTACGCTGGCCACGGGACCCGATATCCGGAATTTAAGAGTGCCTGTAATTAAAATAACGGTTTCAATAACTAATAAAAATCGCACCACAATGCCAGCACGGCACCCTCTTAAAAGTTCTAGTGTCCTTGAAAAAAAAAGAACACTATTTTTGTAAACACACAGGCCCCTCAGATGAGACCAGCAGTACTATTCTCTAAGGACACTGCCTTGCGTTCGTCGCTGCGAAAGCGACGAACTGCTTAGGTGATAAAGTGCCAGGCCTTAATAATCGGGAAACGTGTCGTGATAAAGCAGCCTATTACCACGCGTTGCCCGATTATTAACGCCAGCAGCCACTGCTCCGTTTGATTTTACTTCTAATCTTTATCACATAAGCAGTTCCTCGCTGTCGCAGCAACGAACGCAACGCTGGCGCTGTGTCCTTAGAGAATAACACTGCTAATTAGTCTATCAGACAGGAGTTGCCATCTGCTCCCAGCTGTTAGGTGGAAGCTGGTTTCTTCGCTGTTTATGCCCTCAAATATCCTGCAAAGAGATGGAGTCGTATTTATGGACTAAGTTATTAAAAAAATTAAGGGGTTGTGGGGCAGGATAACGGACCGACAATCCAAAAAAAATTCGTGCAATGACTCTTGCACGACTATTCGATGGAACCGTCGATTTTTTTTATATGTAGGACACGTCAATTTGACTTCACCTCGCCTGATGGTAAGCTGAAGGTAAAGTCTCAATAAAGAGGGCCACCACTACATACACATACTATGTTAACAATGGTGGCACTCAGCTTGACAGCCTCATCAAAAGAGGATTGTCGTCGCAGCACCGCGTGACACCCTCCGGTCCCATTAGTGCTGCGACCACAATCCTCCCTGCCCGGCCAGGCACTTGCTGACCCCTGAACGCAATCCAACCGAGATTGGATTACTATGGAGAGTTTTTTCGCACGGTGGTACCTACCCGGCCGAATTTTGTGATAAAGTGCCATCAAATTTTTTCTACCAGTAAAGAGTGGAGAGACTAAACGAATGGGTGCTAAACATCACAATTCTATTATCATCTGTATCAGTATACTGCTAGCCCTACTCTTGATTAGATAACCTTTGACCCGAAGACGACCTTCCGCGTGTATGTGACGTAGGTGCTACATGCATTCGGTTAGGGTTGCCACCAACTTGGCAAGGTACTGGATCTGTAGACAAAGTGACATTTGCTTCGAGGAGAATTTCGTCTAACGTCCGAAACGTGTGACAGTGACGTTTTTATTTAACTTGACCTGTCTGTTTGGGTCAAATCTAGTAATTGAAAATTGACCCCCTTCCTGTGGACAGATTGTTCTGATATTTGGCACATATCTTTAATTCTGGTGACAGTACAAGTTAATCTATTCTGTATAATTGTAAATCCAAGATGGCCCCCGCTACAAAATGGCGAATTTCATATTTTTCCACAACTACCGCAAAATAGATATCAAATGAAAGGGCTTGACTAGTAGATTGGAGTTCACTTTGAAAAAAAAGAAAATCCAACATGGCAAAAGCGTTCAACTTAAAAAAAAAAACTTAATTTATTACACTATAGCTGTTGCCCGTGGCTCCGCCCGCGTGGATGTCGGTTATCGCGACCAAACATAGCTTATGTACACTTTCGAGGTCTAATCTACTCCTATACCAAATTTCATCAAAATCGGTTCAGCGGTTCAGGCGTGAAAGCGTAACAGACAGACCAACAGACAGAGTTACTTTCGCATTTATAATATTAGTATGGATTGCACTACACTCAACATGCTGTATTATTTCTCTCTCCTAAACTGATTGAATCGAATGTCGTTTGCCGCGTAGTAGCTCAGTAGCTGATAATAGTATGGATTTAATCAGTTCTCAATACATATGCAAACATAACTTTGCGTTTATAATCTGTGTCAACCCTATCAATGAGCTGTTATCATTACATTTATTCGTAATATCTAGTTCATTATTTTAACTTGTGCGATATACTCGCGTTTCAAATCAAAGTTTAATTGAATAATTTTATCAAAGTTATTTGTATTAGTGTTTCAAAATCATTATTGCAGTGTAATAAATACAGTGTTGAACTTAAAAAGTGTAGTTTGAAATGACACAATATCAATTTTGGGAATTAATGAGTCGTTTATAGAAAAGGTTTTTGGATTTAGTATAAAATTGAATATAGGATAGGATTTTTGTGCAGGAATATAGGTTTGAAATCTCGTGTGTAAGATATCCAAAGGAATCCAAAGGAATCCAAAGGGATCCGTGTGGAATATTTATTTTTATATACTTAGATAAAACGGATTTAATTAGATAGGAACCGAGATCAATGTAAAATAAACTGCGTTTCATTAGTAAAAGATGAGAACGAAGTACAGTTGAACAGATTTACACAATTTAAATGGGGAATACCCGTTTTCGGAAAAAAATATTTATACAAATATCTCGCGCCGGATTGTATCTGGTGCAAAGGCAGACCATTGCCATTAAAGACCTGGATACTTTTGCACCTGGTTCAGGTATGGACGGTCTTTTATAAGACAAGCATTCATTACTATGCGATCTTGTTGGCAGTTAATAATAATTAACGAATTTGATTGAGTATTAAAAATTAATCAAATTTAATACGCTACGTAAACTGTCAAATTAGTTAATTAATGAAATATTTGATGTCAAATTTTGTAATTATTTAAACTCTAATGGTACAGATAAATTGAGTAATCAATTTTTATTTAGTAACTGCTTAACAAAAACTAATATTATAGGATGTACTACAGCGCTATCTCGGTTCAAAGTATGCATAATTTATCTAGCTTTTGATATAGGGAAATATCACGGGTTTTCCTGTTAATGATTTAGGTATTCAGCTCTTTAATCATCAGCTCAAAATTCAGACAAGACAATATCGTATTTTATTAAACAAATAGGATTATAATTATACATACAAATATTTGCACTCAATGATAATCAAACCGGCAACTTCTGATGCCAATCTAATGATACAGGTTAGTTACTCGTAAATTCAAATTCAAATTCAATTTTTTTATTTACGTAATATGGGTTTACAATAGATGGAGCGGATATAAGGTTTCACCGTTCGTAGGTATTAATGTCTTATTCTAAAAAATGGCTGAACTAAACAAGATAAACCAATCGAGTTTGGGTTCATTTGTTTTGTCCTGGCAAATACTCTGACGCTACGTGATATCCAGGGTCTGAATTTGGAGACGGTCGGAGTTCCTAAACCCGTCATGTTTGGGCTCATTTGATTTGTCTGGTTATACACTTACTAGAAAGCAGGTTTTGAAAAAGGTATATGGTTTATTCTGAACTAGCTCTGCCTGCAATTTGGTCCGCGTGGTTTTAGATTTTGAAGGTTTTTTAATATTCTACTCAAAACCCTAATTCTTTTTCAAAAATTAAAGTAGCCTAAGTTACTTCCTGTTACATCAGTCATCTGCCAGTGAATGTCCCATCAAAATCGGTCCAGCCATTTCATAGATTATCCGGAACAAACAAACAGACAGACAGACAGGAATTTTAAAATACGTTGTTTTGGTATATGTACCGTGTATACATCTCAATGCATTTAGTTAAAAGAGGTTATTTGAATATCACAAACGGACACTTCAATTTTATTTATTTGTATAGGTACATTATAAAAACTCATACGCATTATGCCTTAACCTTTTCAGTATAATTCACGTTATTAGGTCAAAAATTAGCGAAAATCCATTCGTCACTCTGTAGAATTCAAATATTTTATTGTAATTTGTTATCAGTGCGATACCGAGGGCAATAACCTTGACAGGTATAATAATAATAGTTATTGTTATTATCATAATACTGCTTCAGACTTGTTTGGATTTTATTAGTATTAATAACTTGCATTTTATTAATAATAATCACATGATTTACCATCTGCTGACGGTGAAGGAAAACATCGTGAGGAAACCCTAAAATTGTAAGGACATGTCCGATCCACCAACCCGCATTACGCCAGCGTGTGTGGATTAAGGTGTAAACCCTCTCAGCTCTCTCGTTAGAGGAGAGAAGACCCGTGCCCAGCAGCGGCACATAAATGGGTTGAATTATTTTATCAAAGTTATTTGTATTAGTGTTTCAAAATCATTATTGCAGTGTGTTATTCATATGTTACTAATATAACTAATTTTGTATGCGACAAGTCCGCATGTAGTTTATCTGAGTTTTATTTTTGAAAAAATATAAACAATTTAATTTCCTGGTAACATGACACCAGTATTTTATGTGACCTATAGGTACCCCGGTCCTAAAACTTTACCTTTAGCTTAACATCAGGTGAGGTTAAGTCATGTTGATGAGTCTAACATAAAAAAAATCAAATGTACCTACGTTTTTTTTCTGTTCGGTTTCACTAATATAAAATGTGATTATACTAAAACATAAGAGAAAAGAACCCTAATTCTTTTTCTCAATCACGCGGAACCCTAATTCTTTTTCTCAATTAAAAGTAACGTAAGTTATGGTTTATAATATCTGTTATCTGCAAGTGAAATTCCCTCTAAAATCGGTACGGAGATTAGCCAAGACAAATAAACAAACAAAAGTTCGAATAATTGTTGTTTTGTTGTCAGTATCATGCATTATTCAGTAGCAGTTTGTGACGTTACCATGCGTTCTCTTATCGCTGCGCAAGCGCATGCCCCCGGAAATTGTAAATTTTATTATTTTGTGTTTTATTTATATGATGATTCATTCGTGAGATTGCTTCTTGAATATGTTAATCCATATTCTTTTTCACGACTTCGAAAAAAAATGTCTTCTCACCGCGCAAGTAGATCAAGTTGTCATTTCACATTTTTCTGTTTGAAAAAGGAAATGTCTGGATCGGCTGGCTCGATTAACACGGGACTGTCGCTGGCAGATAGGTTGTAATAAAGGCGTAACATAGGCCACTTTTATTTTAGGAAAAGAATTAGGGTTCCACGCAAAAATTAACCTCAAAATCTAAATCCTATCTACTTCCTCCGCATGGAAGTCATAGACAATAATTAGTTCTTAATAATATCGATTATCAGGTATGGAACCCTAACAATCATAAACCACGTTTAAAAACCGACTTCACAAACTCCTATAGAAATAGAACACTACCTATTTATGAGGTTTATTATGTAGGTACAAAGGCATCAAAAACAGAATTTTTGCCGTAAATTTAATGATTTCCCCTGGATTTTCCCAAGATCCCAGCATCAAATCCTGATACCCTGGATATAGGACCACTTCAGAAGTAGCCTCTTTCAAACAAAAAAAAATTGTAAATCCATCCACAATTGGCGCCGCTATCGCGAACATACATCAAAAAAATAAAAATAGCGTACGAATTGAGAACCTCCTCCTTTTTTGAAGTCGGTTAAAAAGTATAAAATACGAGTGATTTTAAATACCTCATTAGTTTTATCTTTAGGACGTATCGGCCATTTTGTTAAGGACATGTTAAGTTGTTTTTATTATTGCCTCTGAAACAAGTTTTTGATCATTAAAATAGCTTATTTAATTGGAAAACACAGCTGTGTGTGACCAAAATAATGATATACTGGGACATAATATACGACGCTATCTAGACAAAAAGCATTGCTTAACTAGCTTGTGTTATGGGTTCTGGAATGCGGATAAACATTTCTATCTATACTATTATAACATTGTAAAGTAGCTGCGTCTGTATATCTGGGGATATAAAAAAAAGGTATGTTATAAATGACTGATTCTGAACGAAAAATATTTTTCGCCATGAACGCAAAGCAACCGAACGAATTTTATGCAGTTCTTTTTGTTTGAATGGTCTGGGTCAGACTTAAAATTTTAGATACCTATGTTTGATCACAATCGGTTGAGTAGAACCGGAGATATAGTCAAAAAATGCGAAACCCGCGGGCGGAGTCGCGTGCATGGGCTAGTAATAATCATAAAGTGTGGGAAATATTAGCGAATAGTTACAAAACAACAAGTTTAGGTATTATATTAGACATTTGATATGTTTTACCTGTTAACTTACCATATCGACGGTTGAGATAGAAAATGGTGTAAGCGACATCGGTAGTTGACGGACAAATCAGTGTGCTATAAAATGTTTCTGCCACTATACAAGACTGCAAGACGCTTAACTACGATAAGTGGGCGGTACTTGTCCATGTGCTACGATAATTTTAGAGGTATTATTTTGTATATAAAAATAGGCTACTCAATAGACGTGAACTGTCAAAATTATCATCCTAAATTAGACAGAGTATAGTATTATTTTTGCTAGCCCGTACCCGCGGCTCCGTCCGCGTGGACATTGGTTGTCAGTCGATATCTACCATTGAAAGTCCCGTCAAACAGACAAATCGACTTTTTCTTGTAATATTCTTAGGGAGGTACATACACTAATACGTATTTATTTAAACCTTTTACTTTAATATTATAAACAGACTTTAAATTTTATTTGATTGGATAGATTCTTTACATTAAGCAAAGTAAAATAAAATATATATATATCTTTCTGTCTGTTTGTTTCGGCTAATCTTCGAAGTCGCTGGGTCGATTTTGACGTGATTTTCATTGACACATAAATAAATTAAAACCCAGATTCAAATCCACGCGTTTGTGCCATTTTCCTCCAAAAAGTAAATGTCACTTGCACCCCTTTGCGTCTAAACCATTGATATTCTAAACATAATGTTCGTGGCAATAAACTAGTAAGATTTATTATTGGAAAAATTCTAAGTGGGCTGTATAATTTGAATGGTTTTTATTATACCTACATACATATACACGCGGGTGTATATACTACACAGGCATTGTACAAAGGGTTAGACAGAAATAATGACAATATTTTATTATTATATCGCTGTCAATATGTAATTTTCCATGCGCGCTATATCTATACTACACCTAAAAAACCTATGGATGGAACGTGCGTACATACCTACGTACGAATCGGCGCGATTTAGTCAAAAATTAAAACACAGCAAAAATGATGTAAAAACTGCAGTGGTAGTAAGAAAAATGTCCAGGATCACATTTCAATCAAATCAGTATTCAATTCTGACTCCTAAAATAATTTTATAATCATTTTCTTGGACTTATTTTTGGAGAAAAAAATTAAAGCGAAAAATGAGGCTGTGACGTCGTTCATGCAGCTCGATAAGTTGTTATCCTTGCTATGTTGTTTTATGTTAAAAAATGACGGTGTTCGACATTGTTTACACAATAAAATGTGTGACTGACGATTTTTATATATTTTTTTAAACGTAGCAAACAACAAGGCCTATTTTGCCGTGAATGACGTCACATGGCGCTTACGTCTTTCTGAAATATAATGATTTTCAAGGTTAAAAAGTTGAATGAAAATTAACATTATTAAAGAAAAAGAAAAATATGGGTCTCATAATTTAAGATTTACTTTCAATTCTTAAATAATACAGGCATGTTGAAATTTTGAAATGTTGTCAATTAAAAAAAATACTGGCTAATCACCCGCGCAAATGCTACCGAGATAATCAGCATTTTAAAACACTTTCGGCGTAATAATCGATTCGATTGCATTCCGCAACACATACATTTATTTATTAAAAAAAAAAACTGGTTAGACCATAGCCGAATACCTACGACGATCTGGCTGTATGCAAGAGAGTCCTTGACTTACTAAAGGTGCGACGCCATTTTACCGCGGGAGGAGCTGTCAACATGACATTTAGAGGTTATTATTTTTTGTTTTTATTATTTGCATGTGCTGTGGGGTGTATTCAGTTCAATGCTTCAATGTTAATTTGTTGCAAGAAGATTCTCACGTTTTGGTATACGACTGAATATACCCTTTTATGGTTGCATGGTTTTAATTTTGTTTTTTTTTTTAATTGCAGAAAAACTTTGATCTATATTTTTATGTTTGTTTATAGTATGGTTTTCTTGGTAGGTATTTACTAAGCAGGTACTGGTTTTTACCCTGGACTGTGGGATGGGAAGCGCCTCTTTGCCACCATGGTTTCCACACCCGAGGAAGATGGCCCAGGGTTACACGGGGTACTAGGGAAATGCCTTATTTAGCCTCCTTACACACCCCGGCATAGAGACCTGAGACGGCATGCGGTTTAGGTCGGATCGGTCTTGCACTCTATTATAGTTGTGTACAATTTTGTCCGCAGCGCGGGTAAATTCAGACTCATTCGCGGATTAAAATCCGTCACACGAAAAAACGCGGTGGTGAAATTTCGCTGTGCGGTCTTAGCCTTATGATGACAAAAAAAGTAGATTGACAGGTCGAAACGTTTTTCTTAACGCTTTTTTCGTCCCGTAGCAGTTGCTAAACGGATTAAAGACTTCTTATCGCCACGGACCAATGCAGTGTGGTAACTTTTTTTTTATAAAATCCAACAAAAAACTAATGATCGGTTCACTATCCTTAACTTTTTAATATCATACTCATCATATGAAGTAGGTACCTAATTAGTAATTATTATTTTTTATATGGTTCGTTAAATTTATCATCGTCTGAACCTTTTCCGTACTTAATTGGAGTTAGTAATGGGTTCATCTCCTGGTCATTTTGGGTAGGTAATTATTATTCAGGTGTTCATTATTTCCGCTCAAAATGCCAGATCAGAAACCCATCTTATTAGATTATTCAATTTGTCCAAAATGTCAGGGCATTAGATGCGTTTATGCCAAAATGCCAGCCCCCGTAGAAAAGTGTCAAAAATCTAAATCGCTAACGTTCGCTAAGGAAACGAATAGAATTACGTCGACCAATTACATCCAAGCTCGTCGCCGGCGTACGATGCGCGCGCCGCGGCGGAATCACAAGCTGGAGTGTGACTGGTCGACCTAATCTATTCGTTTCCTTAGCGATTTAGACTTTTGACTCTTGTCTACGGGCCCAGGGCATAAACCCATTACTGGTTAGGGTAGATTTTCAGCCTAACTTATCACGACCGAACACCATCAGCAACCGCTTCGCTTCAGCAATACGTTCCTTATGCGTACAGCTAAGGAGTGGAATGCCCTGCCTGGTGTTTCCGGAACGCTATAACCTGGGAGTTTTTAAGCCAAGAGTGAACAGGCTTTTTCTAGGCAAGCGTGCTCCAATGTTGACCACATCATCACTTACCAACGAGTGAGATAGTGGTCAAACGCAGGCCTATATAATATACGAAAGGTTTCTTACTTTGGCTATCAGCAACGGCATCGAAATGTATATGTGTCCTAGCGGAGACACATAGTCTGTACTCGCAAGTGTCACACCTCACGCTTAAGTGCCACATTCCAACGAAGGCTTCTTGGGCGTCTGGCTGGCTCTGAGCTGCTGGCAACACTGATAAGCTGTCAAAGAAGTCAGCAGTTGTAGTGATTACAGACATAGATCGATATATAAAGTATCTTCTTCCTTTTAAACAAGTGGAATGCTTTACCCTCGCACGTGTTCCTTTCTTCTTATAGTCCAAGGAGCTAGGACACGACGGTATCTCCCGTCCGAAATGAGCAGTCCCACTGGGGTAGTACTTCCGCCCTACAGAACACCGCCACATAATAACCATCGTGTTGTGTTCCCCGAGGTAAGTAGGGTAGCCAGAGCTCACTGTACCCCTCCTCCATACACCCCTTCCTAACATCCCCGCCCCTTCCCAGCCCTCGCCCCTTCCCTTCAGGGTAGGCAACTTGTGTGTGACATCCTTAGTGTTGCACGCGTCCATAGGCCACGGTGACCGCTTTCCGTTAGGTGGGCCGTGTGCTTGTCTGCCACCTACGTAGTATAAAAAAGGTAGGATAGTAGGAAGTGGCACAGTAGGATGTAGGATAGTAGGAAGTGGGATAGTAGGATAGGATACTAGGAAGTAGATAGCATAGTAGGATAGGATAGTATAAAATAGGATTAGTAGGATGCGAAACGTTTGATAGCAAACACATATATGTAGAACTGGAGATATGTCTGACATCCATGCAGGCAGATCCGCCTGCATCAGCTGGTAATGATTATGATGATGTCACTTACGTGTCTATGTCGAAGTAGTTGCCAGGGAACACCAGGTACACGTCCCTGGGGGAGAGACCTTCAGTCCTCGATGATGTGGAGAAGGCTGACACCGATGTGGTGTTGTATAAGTCAATTTGCTGGGCTGGTGGGAAAAAATGATTTTTAGATAGGGCTCCAGACAAGTCCATTAACTCATTTTGATTTGACTTCTATGGCTTTTATGGGACTGCCATCTGACCCCCTAACCGAAAGGAACACCTGAGCTAGCACCTCGGTGGTATTCGGCAGGTGTACCACCGTCTTGCAGATGCAGTTGACTTAGTCTCGAAGAATTTAAGGGAATCCCTGCCTACCTTCTCGGCGATATAGGTACGTGCGTGAATATGTGTGTATGAACAAATTATAAGCATCCTGTTCAACTCTGTCACACAGACGGCCGGAACTACGTCACTCCATAATAACAGTAATCACAATTTTATCGAAGTATCGTAATTTTCAACAGCAATTTGTATTGTTCTGCTAATACCCTTAGCGAGTACAAGGTTGAAGATATTTATTTTGATGGGAACGTTGGACGTGACCCGAGATTTTTGACGCTGAGTGGTTTCATTTTGATTAGTGATGGGAATGCCTTCAGACCTTTTACGTTCACCTTTGAAAGAAACGACATTAGGTGGGGTCATTGCCCCATTGACAGTATACTGTTCCAACTACCATGGCGGGTAGCTCACTGAAGGGATTCTGTGATGTCAGCGGAGAGTCCAAGGTCTCCTGCGTTATCAGTACAGGAACTTTCCATATTCTCCCCCCAATCCCTCCTAGCCTCTCGGCAGCGGGAGTGTGACGCCCTCTTTTCTTTGGATACCTTTCCCGCGGCTTACGGGGCAGGCTGACATAGCCTGTTACCGACTAAAACAGCATACCGTCTAGAGGGTCTTCTGATGTCAGGGTGTAAGGTGGCCCATAGAGCATTTGCCTCGCACCCCGCTTGACCCGGGCCATCTCCGGATTCGAGATGGCCCCCTCGGGTTTGGGAACCACGGTGTTCAGTCATGCCCCCGGAAAAGGAGGGAGGGGGGTAGAGTCTGACGCCCCTAGTGTTGCACACGTCCATAGGCCACGGTGACCGCATCCCATCAGGTGGCCGTGTTTATTTGTCTTTTGAATTATTATACTGACCTTCATTAGGCGGGTACAGCACTGCGTGTTCCACAGCTCCCTCTATAAATATCCTGAGGGCTGTCACTCCGTGTTCCACTGGTACTCCAAGGTTTATCACCTGAGAAGCTCGCCTGACCATGAGTAACTGTTGAAGAGTATTGTGTCAGTAAGTGAGTCTCTGGCTGATCCTTAATTGGGAATTCCTCCTAATATGGGAATATTGGTTAATAGTAGTTAGTGGATAGAAATTTTTCGTATTTGTTCAGTGGCAATCCTTAACAACATCTTAGCTTTGTTGCATTTGAGACTTTCACTTCGGGCTCCGAGGTCCACTTACTCCCCCTTCTCTTGGTTTTGTTTATACGTCTTCTATGGGAGCGACTGTGGGATGAACCAACTCTTAGAGGCAAACCTACGCCAGATTCCCGTCCTGTAGGTGTATCTATCGCCTTGAAGGTGGAGTTGGCTTTTACCCCAAAGAACTTGATCCTAAGCTGACCCATTTGTGCGGTAGGACTAGATCTAATATTGAAGAGTCCTTTAGAAGCACTTACATCAAATTTCTCCACTACTGTATCAGGGTTGAGTTTCGCGCGCCTGCCCTGTTTCTCGTAGGGTGTCCATTGCTCCAATTCAGCCAGATTACTTGAACCGTCTACATCCTGGAAAAATACATATATAGATAAGAACAGGTCGACTGGAGGCTGTCCCAGATTTGCAATGCAAATAAGAACTTATTGTATTGCAAATCTCGTCAGTAACAATTAGTCAATTAAAACTGATTGATTTTGAGTATATATACTGAGTAATTTTATTTCAATAGCCAGTAATATATTGATAGCACACCATTTATGTCCCACTGCTGAGCACGGATATCCTCTCCTCTAGCGAGAGGTCCCAGTTTACTACCCTGGAGTACTCCCATTGTAATTAATTCGAGTTGAGATCTATGTAAACAGATTTATATGTAAATGTATGCGTGAGTTTTGTTTTGTATATGAAGTTGACCTTCTGTGCTTATTTATTTATCGATTTTATATCCTAAAAACACATACCAATTGATTTTTTTTTACCGTTTATGGTGTGATCGAATCAATCAAACGCTACTTTCTAGTCTATAATTACTGTTTTAAGCGTTATTATATGGTTTCTTAATGGTTACTGATTGTGATTCCTTGTGTTAAAAAGAGGTGGGTTTATTATTTTCTCATTCCATAACGAGGATTGATGGCGTTTCTCATGTTAGATTTTAGCGATATCTACATATCACGGTAGTTACAAATACGTGTAGACAGACATCATGTTGTAAATATTATTGGAAAGTAAATAATGGATATTGTTGCAATAAAAAATAAGTTTATGTTTGTAATATTTTCATACTAATGTAATAAACTGGCTATTGCTCGCGGTTCTGTCTGCGTGGAATTCTGTTCCCGTACCCGCATTTTTTTTATAATATAGGCCACGTCAATTTGGCTTCACCTCGCCCGATGGTAAGCTCAAACGGCCGAATATAAATACTCGTAGGATGCCATTGGAAACGGGATCAGATCATGCGGAGTAG
>OY754902.1:5000-10000 GCA_963576445.1 Lithosia quadra | reverse complement strand
ACGATCTTGTACGCCGTAAGCACGCAGGGAAAGAAGGCTTTAGTGGTTGAGGCTGTATGGCCCTCCCGATAACGCCTGTTCCATTCGTCAAGGGAGGCCTTTCGTATGACTCCCTTGACGAATGAGACAGGACATTGGTCGTAATCCGGCCTCTTTTTGAGCTTTAATGCGGCGTCCTTGGCGAGGCAATCCGCCCTCTCATTACCCTCGAGACCGACGTGGGCCTTTATCCAGTAGAGGGAGACGCTCTTGCCCTGCTGTTTACAGCGGCCAAGGGCGTCCCTGGTCTCCACCGAAAGAGGGTGATGAGAGTGCGGATTGACTACACTCAGGAGCGCCGCCCTACTGTCGCAAAAGATGCCGAACGCGGTAGAGCCGCGTCGCTCTACCTCGCATGCCGCCTCGCGCAGCGCCAAGAGTTCCGCCTGGTAGACGGTGCAGTGCGGGGAGAGAGCAAGCTTGCGGGCCGTAGTCTCGGACTGACTGTTCCATATAGAAACAGCCGCCCCGACCCGACCCTCAATCTTGCTCCCATCCGTAAATATTTTGAAGTCAAGCGGTTGGATGCTGTTAAATTGTTCCTCGTCTACCACGCTGTCGAACTCCAGGCGCGTGCGCGCTGCGGGATGCGGGGCCGCCGAAATGGGTGCCAATCGCTCGATCTCCCTGTCCCCCAGCCATGACTGGCACACTCCTCTCTTGGCCTCATATAGTGAGGCCACCTCCCGAACTCGGAGGTCTAGAGGGAGTATGCCGGCCAATAGCAGTGCGGAGTTCAGGGAGACCGTGCGATAGGCTTTTGTTAATTTTATTGCGAACACGCGCTGTACCGCGTCCAGCTGCTTTCGGACACACTGCTTCCTTGTAGCCCCGCACCACGTGCTGGCTGCATACAGCATCAGGGGTTCTATGACCGCCGTGTAGATGACCCGAATCACCTCGGGATGAAGTCCCCAGTTGATTCGGGCCGTCCGCGCTAATTTTTTATAGACCCCGATGGCCTTCGCACAAACCTTCCTAACGTGGCTGTTAAAGTTCAAATTTTTATCTATTGTAAGACCCAACAGTTTTATTTCGTCAGACAGGCCAATGTCCACCCCGCCCATGGTCAGGCGTGGGTTGTCATATTTAAGCCTTCGCGTAATCACCATCGCGTTGGTTTTGTGTGGTGCAAATTTTAACTTATTTTTGACACCCCACGCCCGAACACGCTCGAGGGAGGCATTGGCCTGACTCTCGATTTCTTCCGCAGAGTCCCCATCAAATACGAGGACCACGTCATCTGCAAAAGCCTGGACGAAGTCCCCTGCCTCCTCCTGAATTTTTAATAGTGGGTCTAACAGCAGGTTCCACAACAAGGGACCTGTAATTGACCCTTGGACGCAGCCCTTTTGTGTAGCCTTCGTGTACTCAGCTCCTGCGTATCTTACCCGGACTGTTCTATCACTCAGGTAGCTGCTGACTACCCGCCTCAAGTTTACCGGACACTTTTCCTCTGCCAGGCGTACTTTTATTGCTGGCCACCATGCGCTATCGAAGGCGCCCTCTATATCCAGGGACACGAGCGCGACAATCCTCTTCTGGCGAAGCTTGCCGCGCACGTGCTGCAATAGGTTATAGAGGGCGTCCTCGGTGCTCCTGCGGGGCATGAACCCGTACTGGCGAGTACTGATACGCGGAACGAGATGAAACTTGAGCCGGGCAGCCACCATTTTTTCGTACACCTTCCCCAAGACCGGTAGTAGGCCAATAGGCCTATACGATTTTGGAGAGCTGTACACTTCCTTACCTGGTTTTCTGAGCGCCACCACCGTGGCCTCCTTCCACGGCTTAGGGAAATACTCAAGACCCAGGCACTTGTTAAGCAGTTCCAGGAACAGTACCGGAGCGCAGTTTACCGCGTGTGTACATATGTCGGCTGTGAAGCCATCGGCTCCGGGTGCCTTTTTTGGGTTGAAAGAACCCAGCGCGTCCCTCAACTCGTCCATGGTAAATGGCGGGTCGTAAGCGTCAATGTCACTCCCGGCATTCACCGTTTCGGCTAATGCGCGGGTTCTTTCATGATCCGCGTTGTCCTCCTCGGTGCGGTCCTCTGGGTAGAAGACCGTGGCGAGTAACTCCGCAGACCCGCTGGCGTCCAATTCCACCCCGTTGTTTGAAAGAGGAATATCCTCTTCCCTTGTTGTGGACCTGCCAATAACCCTGTAGTTAGGTTAGGTTAGGTTAGGTTAGGTTAGGTTAGGTTAGGTTAGGTTAGGTTAGGTTAGGTTAGGTTAGGTTAGGTTAGGTTAGGTTAGGTTAGGTTAGGTTAGGTTAGGTTAGGTTAGGTTAGGTTAGGTTAGGTTAGGTTAGGTTAGGTTAGGTTAGGTTAGGTTAGGTTAGGTTAGGTTAGGTTAGGTTAGGTTAGGTTAGGTTAGGTTAGGTTAGGTTAGGTTAGGTTAGGTTAGGTTAGGTTAGGTTAGGTTAGGTTAGGTTAGGTTAGGTTAGGTTAGGTTAGGTTAGGTTAGGTTAGGTTAGGTTAGGTTAGGTTAGGTTAGGTTAGGTTAGGTTAGGTTAGGTTAGGTTAGGTTAGGTTAGGTTAGGTTAGGTTAGGTTAGGTTAGGTTAGGTTAGGTTAGGTTAGGTTAGGTTAGGTTAGGTTAGGTTAGGTTAGGTTAGGTTAGGTTAGGTTAGGTTAGGTTAGGTTAGGTTAGGTTAGGTTAGGTTAGGTTAGGTTAGGTTAGGTTAGGTTAGGTTAGGTTAGGTTAGGTTAGGTTAGGTTAGGTTAGGTTAGGTTAGGTTAGGTTAGGTTAGGTTAGGTTAGGTTAGGTTAGGTTAGGTTAGGTTAGGTTAGGTTAGGTTAGGTTAGGTTAGGTTAGGTTAGGTTAGGTTAGGTTAGGTTAGGTTAGGTTAGGTTAGGTTAGGTTAGGTTAGGTTAGGTTAGGTTAGGTTAGGTTAGGTTAGGTTAGGTTAGGTTAGGTTAGGTTAGGTTAGGTTAGGTTAGGTTAGGTTAGGTTAGGTTAGGTTAGGTTAGGTTAGGTTAGGTTAGGTTAGGTTAGGTTAGGTTAGGTTAGGTTAGGTTAGGTTAGGTTAGGTTAGGTTAGGTTAGGTTAGGTTAGGTTAGGTTAGGTTAGGTTAGGTTAGGTTAGGTTAGGTTAGGTTAGGTTAGGTTAGGTTAGGTTAGGTTAGGTTAGGTTAGGTTAGGTTAGGTTAGGTTAGGTTAGGTTAGGTTAGGTTAGGTTAGGTTAGGTTAGGTTAGGTTAGGTTAGGTTAGGTTAGGTTAGGTTAGGTTAGGTTAGGTTAGGTTAGGTTAGGTTAGGTTAGGTTAGGTTAGGTTAGGTTAGGTTAGGTTAGGTTAGGTTAGGTTAGGTTAGGTTAGGTTAGGTTAGGTTAGGTTAGGTTAGGTTAGGTTAGGTTAGGTTAGGTTAGGTTAGGTTAGGTTAGGTTAGGTTAGGTTAGGTTAGGTTAGGTTAGGTTAGGTTAGGTTAGGTTAGGTTAGGTTAGGTTAGGTTAGGTTAGGTTAGGTTAGGTTAGGTTAGGTTAGGTTAGGTTAGGTTAGGTTAGGTTAGGTTAGGTTAGGTTAGGTTAGGTTAGGTTAGGTTAGGTTAGGTTAGGTTAGGTTAGGTTAGGTTAGGTTAGGTTAGGTTAGGTTAGGTTAGGTTAGGTTAGGTTAGGTTAGGTTAGGTTAGGTTAGGTTAGGTTAGGTTAGGTTAGGTTAGGTTAGGTTAGGTTAGGTTAGGTTAGGTTAGGTTAGGTTAGGTTAGGTTAGGTTAGGTTAGGTTAGGTTAGGTTAGGTTAGGTTAGGTTAGGTTAGGTTAGGTTAGGTTAGGTTAGGTTAGGTTAGGTTAGGTTAGGTTAGGTTAGGTTAGGTTAGGTTAGGTTAGGTTAGGTTAGGTTAGGTTAGGTTAGGTTAGGTTAGGTTAGGTTAGGTTAGGTTAGGTTAGGTTAGGTTAGGTTAGGTTAGGTTAGGTTAGGTTAGGTTAGGTTAGGTTAGGTTAGGTTAGGTTAGGTTAGGTTAGGTTAGGTTAGGTTAGGTTAGGTTAGGTTAGGTTAGGTTAGGTTAGGTTAGGTTAGGTTAGGTTAGGTTAGGTAGGTTAGGTTAGGTTAGGTTAGGTTAGGTTAGGTTAGGTTAGGTTAGGTTAGGTTAGGTTAGGTTAGGTTAGGTTAGGTTAGGTTAGGTTAGGTTAGGTTAGGTTAGGTTAGGTTAGGTTAGGTTAGGTTAGGTTAGGTTAGGTTAGGTTAGGTTAGGTTAGGTTAGGTTAGGTTAGGTTAGGTTAGGTTAGGTTAGGTTAGGTTAGGTTAGGTTAGGTTAGGTTAGGTTAGGTTAGGTTAGGTTAGGTTAGGTTAGGTTAGGTTAGGTTAGGTTAGGTTAGGTTAGGTTAGGTTAGGTTAGGTTAGGTTAGGTTAGGTTAGGTTAGGTTAGGTTAGGTTAGGTTAGGTTAGGTTAGGTTAGGTTAGGTTAGGTTAGGTTAGGTTAGGTTAGGTTAGGTTAGGTTAGGTTAGGTTAGGTTAGGTTAGGTTAGGTTAGGTTAGGTTAGGTTAGGTTAGGTTAGGTTAGGTTAGGTTAGGTTAGGTTAGGTTAGGTTAGGTTAGGTTAGGTTAGGTTAGGTTAGGTTAGGTTAGGTTAGGTTAGGTTAGGTTAGGTTAGGTTAGGTTAGGTTAGGTTAGGTTAGGTTAGGTTAGGTTAGGTTAGGTTAGGTTAGGTTAGGTTAGGTTAGGTTAGGTTAGGTTAGGTTAGGTTAGGTTAGGTTAGGTTAGGTTAGGTTAGGTTAGGTTAGGTTAGGTTAGGTTAGGTTAGGTTAGGTTAGGTTAGGTTAGGTTAGGTTAGGTTAGGTTAGGTTAGGTTAGGTTAGGTTAGGTTAGGTTAGGTTAGGTTAGGTTAGGTTAGGTTAGGTTAGGTTAGGTTAGGTTAGGTTAGGTTAGGTTAGGTTAGGTTAGGTTAGGTTAGGTTAGGTTAGGTTAGGTTAGGTTAGGTTAGGTTAGGTTAGGTTAGGTTAGGTTAGGTTAGGTTAGGTTAGGTTA